>LNAC01000340.1:425516-509395 GCA_002007465.1 Ailurus styani
GCGCAACAGCTGCTGCCCCCGCTGGCGCTGCTGGCTGCGCTGCAGGCGCCGCCGCTCGCCGCTCCCCCTCCGGGTGCCTCCCGCTCCTTATCCGCCGCGGGGGCCGTGCCGGGGCCGGAGCCCGGGCCTGGGCCCGAGTTGGAGCCCGGGCCAGGGCCGCTGCAGCTCCGGGGCAGCCCGGAGGCCACGACCCGCGAGTAGATGTCCCGGAAGAGGCTCTCCATGCAGGCGGTCAGGTAGATGGCGGCGTGTTCGTGGATGCGCAGCGCCACGCGGCTGTCCACCATCCAGCGGTACACGCGGCCCACAGAGAAGGTGAGGCCGCAGCGCGCAGACTTGCCGCGGCCCAGGCGGTCGCCGCCGGCACTGCTCATGTTGTAGAGGGACAGCGCGGCCAGCGCGGCCGCCGTGCAGTGCGCCGCCAGGCCCCAGGACAGCACTATCTCCATGGCGCTCTGGATCTCGTACTTGGTGCACTTAGCGAAGCGCAGGCTCAGGCGCTGCGCCTCCTTGGCGATGCGTACCAGCGCCCGGCTCACCAGCGTCGACAGCTTGGCCAGCGCGTCTTTGGGCAGGCCGCCGGGGGCCGCCGGGCCTGCCCGGGGATCCCGCGAGCGCAGCAGCAGCGCCTCCAGCTCCTGGAGGGTCCAGGGGACCTCGTCGAGGTCCGGCAGCAGCCGCGAGCAGTGCTGGCCGGCGCAGTCCAGCCCCTCGGAGTCTTCCACCAGGGCAGTGTTGACGGTGTCAAAGCTGTTGTGCCGGCTGTGCATGGAGTCAGCTAGAGGCGGCCAGCAGCTCCCGCCATACGGGGACGCCGGGTGCGAGTCGGAACAGCACAGGGACAAGTTGGAGGAGCGCACCGAGTCCGCCGCGCCACCATAACCCGAGTCCAGCGTCAGATCCTCCAGCGTCCGCACCACAGGCTTCTTACCTCTCCTGGCCATCGCTGCGCCACTTCATGCTGCGGCCGCCGGGGAGCCGAGGAGAAGGAGCAGCGAGCGCGGCGAGCGCCGGCGCGCGGGGAGAGCCGAGTCCGCGCTGCCTCGGCTCACTTTTCCACCAGCTGCTACTACCAAGTGTTACTACTTTCGGCTGCCTACCCGAGCCGCCGCCGCTGGTAGACGCCGGGCGGACCCCAAAGTCATCTTCCAGAGCCGGGGCCGGAGCTGGGGCGCACTGGGGGGCGAGCCAGGCCGGGAGGCAAGCTCACACGGGGACTAGCCCCTTTCTTCCCGAATAAAATAAAAAAGTGTCCGACCCGCTCCTCCCTGGGCCCTGCTGGGCGCAGAAGCCGCCGGCCGCCAGCCTCCGTGTTCGTTGGACGGAAGTGGACTCAGATGCCGCCGCTGCAGCAGCTCTGCTGGCAGCCGGCTCCCGGCTCCGGGCTCCGGGCTCCCGGCTCCCGGCCCGGGGTTCGCTAGGCGCCCGCCGGGCACTGAAGCGCAGCAGCTACGGCGGCGGCTGCAAACCCGGCCCAACCCCGCAAACCCCGGGCAGCCAGCGGGGCGGGCGTATGTAAAGCAGGGCCCAGGAGAGCCAATGGAATCAGAGGATGCTAATTACCTCGCCTTTTTTTAAAAATTTATTCCTCAGCTCCACGTAGCCCCGCCCCTCACACACGCCCCCGGCGGTGACCAGGGCTGCAGGAAGTGGCGGGCAGCGGCCTGGGGATTGGGGGTCCGGTGGCAACGTAGAGACGCGGATGTTATCTCCCTGCTGCTGTCCCTGCCCCTCCGGCTCGAGGCTTTGGTCCCAGAATGGGAGGGTCGTAGGTTGAGCAGGTGACTCACACCCACCACCCCCCAAGGTGTGCTACCCGCCAGTGGTCCACTGGGATCGCTTCCTGCCCCTGAGTTTCGGATTTCACTTTCCTTTTTTTCTTTAATACGCAAAGCGTGTTTTTTTCTCCTTTCTCCCTTCCCCCACCGTCGGGTCCCCAAACCAGTTAAGGCGGTCCTCTTGCAGCCCTAGTTTTCCTCAGCGTGGAAGTAAGGTTAGAAACCAGGCCAGGGAGCCCAGAGGCCTGGGCGCTGGACACGACTGGAAGACTGAAATCTCAGGACATTAGCCACCTGCCACCAGGGCACAGTAACTAGGTTCTTTTCAATAGCCAGGAGGACGACAGTGCACCCATCCTTCAAAGGCCTGGGAGGTGCCCCTGGAGGGAAAGCTCCCGTCCCACTTTGTCAGCTTGGTGCCCCTAGTTCCGACAGCTTGGTCTCAAAAGGGTAAATTTGCAGGGAGGAGATTTTTCTTCTTTGACTAAAGAAAGATACAACATTTGCATGACTTAGCTGCATGGGTGTCAAATGGCATTGTCTTGTTTGTCTTCACCCACCAGGGGAAAAAAACCCATCCCTTTTCACCAGGGGGTTCCCAGCTCCCACACATGCCTCTGCCTGAGGTTAGGAATTTTCAGCTTAGAAGTCCCTTCCTACCGCAAAGCAGCCCAGATCCTCCAGTACCAGTCTGGGTGCTTTACTTGCCCACTCCCCTTCTGAAGCTGTTGATTCCTGGGCCCTTGTGGTACTAGGTAGTTACAATATGATAATGTGTCTAGATTGCACACCGGACTAGGGGTTCACCGTGCACAGACCTGTCGCAGAGGAGGTACTCAGTGAATAATTTGCTATAATTGGGTGGATTAAGGAAGGAAGGACATGCTTTTGAACTGTTGGTTTGAATGTTCAACAATGGACTTTCCCAGATAACTCTATAGATTATCTGACGTTTCACTTATCTGTCATCCCAAATCCACCCATCCCTTCACCCCCAAGAAACCGCTCCCCTCTGTGGCTATCATCCTAGTACTCATGAGTACATACGCTCAGCCCATCCCACTCTATTATAACATTCTACCAACTGTTCGCCTTCTCCCCTGCCTCTTCCTTCTCCAATCCATCCAGCTCAGGATCTTAAAAAGCCCAGTTCTAATCTTGTCATTCCTTCCTTGAAAAAAATTCAAAGATTCCTCATTGCCTTCCAGATAAATAAAGTTTATACTGATTAGCTGGCCTTCAGGGATCTCTCCACTCTATTCCCAGACTCTCTTTCCATAAAATTCCAAACCTTTTAATAAGGGAGTGTGATGATTAATTTTATGTGTCAACTTGAGTGGGCCACAGGTGCCCAGTTTAAACATTGTTTCTGGATATGTCTCTGAGGGTCTTTTCAGATGAAATCAGAATTTGAATTGTGGATGCAGGGAAGTAGATCACCCTCCCCAATGTGGTTGGACATTATCCAATCCAAATAGAAGAGAAGGTAGAGGAAGGAGGAATTCATTGGTTTGTTTTGTTTTGTTTTTTCCCACCTCACTGATTGAGCTGGGACATATCTCATCTTCTTTGGCCCTGGGAAAGGGATTTAGACCCCTGGCTCTCCCTGGTTCTCAGGTCTTTGGACTTGGACTGAATACCACCAGCTTTCCTGGGTCTCTAGCTCACAAACTTCAGGCTGTGGGACTTCTCAGCCTCTATAATTCATTATGAGCCAATTCCTCATAATAAATCTCAATATATTTGTTTTCTCTGTTTTTCCAGAGAATCAGAACCAGTTGGGGTGTGTGTGTGTGTGTGTGTGTGTGTGTGTGTGTGTGTAGTCTGATTCTCTGGAAAATCAACTACCACGTGGTCTTTAATGACATAAGCGTGCCTTCCTGTCTAGATTATGTATCATCACATTAACCTCCTGAACATATATTCACACTCATGTAGACACACACACACACACACACACACACACACACACACACACACACACACTCTATGCTTTAGCCATACTAAAATCACTTCCTGGTTTTCCAAGTTACCATGTTATCCCTTGCATCCCATATCATTTTGCAGATGCTGTTCCCCTTGCTCCGGACATCCTCTAAAGTTCAGCTCCAAGATTGTTACCACTGTGAAATTTCCCCCATGCTGCCTCCTCTCCACCCAGCCCAGACCTGGGAAGGTATCTCCATCTCTGTTGCTTGGGCTTTGTTCCCAGGGCCCTTTTTCTTCTCCTGTACATGTTTCCCTGGTGATCTCACCCACTCATATGCCTTCATTTACCACCTATGTACTGATGATGCTTGAATGAGGACCGCCCAGTGGTGCAGAGGACTGGGGAAAGCCTCGTGCATGGAGGCGGGCGGAGAGGGAGACTGAAAGAATGAGCTTAGCACTGATTTATTTTCTTCTGTAGCACCAGGTCAACTTGCCTTCCAGGACTGCTTCTGCCAATTCTCCAATCATACAGCCGGTGTTTACTCATTTCATCTTTTATTCTCCCTTTCTTTGCCTTTGAAATGCACAAAATAATCACAACCACCTTTAGGGGGTTGCTGGGGGTCAAGTGAGCTGTTTCCATGTAAGGATTGAACACAGTGTTCCACATGTGATAATAACCCTGGAAATGTCTGTTGTCATCTTATGCATTTTCCTATCCTTTACAACAAACACCTATCTCTTATAGAGTCTGCGGGGAGAATGACAACTGTTACATAAAAAAATCCAACTTCTTCCAGGATGCGCTGAAATACTACCTTCCCCAGAAGGTTTCCCTGTGTCTCAGCAGACATGCCCTTCTCTCTTACGCTGTAGATGTTGGGCATATGCTTTCTCCCACCTTCCAGGGGAGGACTCCTTGGCCCCTAACGCAGTGCCAGTACTAATAGGCATATTCCTTAGTATTATGGATAAACCAAAGCATATGTCCATTTATTTCACTAAAATAAGTCCTTAATGATAATGTTATGCATCTCTGGGTGAATGACCTCTAAACAGTAGGAATAGTGAATGCATCGACCTGATGTTAAAAATTAGTCCCTGTATTAGAAAATTCCATGTCTGCAAAAATGTATGATGAAGAAAATTGAAATAATCCAAAATCCCACCTTACAGAGATCATCTACATGAACAATTTCTTGTATTTCCTTCTGGTCTAATTTCTTTCCCATCTTTTTTCTTTTAAACTTACAGTTCAACGGTTGAAATTATTCTTTAAATTCTTTTGCATTTTGATTTCTTTCCTCAAAAAAATTCCTCAAACTTTGTAATATAATCATTTCCATATGCTATTAGATATTTATCCCAAATATTCTTTTTTGTGTGGCTACAAAATATTCCAACATGTGTTTATATCTTAATTGATGTGTTGGTTTCTCCTCTGGTTGTTTCTGTTTTCTAACTAGTATAAGTAATGCTGGGATGGACCTCTTTGCATATAAATAAGTCTCTTCTTTGAAACCAGAAATCTTATATACATTACCCTTTAAGAAATTCAGCTAGACAGTAAACGTACACTGAAGATTAAAAATAAAAAAAACCCCAGGAAATTAAATTCCTGGGATTATTTTGCCTATGAGATTAGCAAAGATTTATAAATTCAGTCATGATGAATGTGTGTCATGGTGGGGGCATACACTGGGGTGATCTTTTGAGAGGGCAGTTGGCCAATACGTATCAAAATGTCAGTGTGCATTCCTTGTGATTTCCCAGAAATCATATCTTCTGATTACCCAAGGTGATTCTTATGAATTTTTCTTTTCTTTCTTTTTTTTTTTTTTTAAGATTTTATCTATTTATTTGACGGAGAGAGAGAGATCACAAGTAGGCAGAAAGGCAGGCAGAGAAAGAGAGGAGGAAGCAGGCTCCCCACCAAGCAGGGAGCCTGATGCAGGCCTAGATTCAGGACCTTGAGATCATGACCTGAGCCAAAGGCATAGGCTTTAACCCACTGAGCCACCCAGGTGCCCTGAATTTTTCAAAAGTATACAGGATGTTCTTGGTAATGTTATCACATAGGACTTTGGGAAGCAATCTAAATGTCTTTCAGTTAGGTCTGATGAAAGGTATTATAGTAACTCATACAAGGTAATACTAAGCAGTTGCAAAGAATAATGGTGGTGATCTTTAGTTCCACATCATATTGGTGAGTGAAGAGATTTTTGAAAATAGGTTTTGGAATTGCATATATAATATGATCCCATTTGTGTAAAATGCTTTATGTAGAGCTAAATATGTATATAAGTATCTAAATTTGCCTGAAAGGATGGAAATAATAGCTATAAATAGTTTGTTGGATTTCTGGAGGGTTTTTCTTTTTTAAGGAGTTTTGGTTTATTTTAGTTCTGTCCCCTTCTTTTCCTCCTTTTTTTCCTCATGATTTTTAACTTTCTTCTTTGTACTTCTGAACTGTGATAGAATACATATCATATCAAAATACATATAATTTTTACCAGAGCCCAGAAAGCTATTATCAAAAGGAATTTAAATTGTTTTCTGGCTAGTATTCTGAAGCCTACCAGTTAATCAAACTAGAAACATAATCCTTTATCCTTCCACGTTCTAGAAGCCAAACAGAAAGTGTAGCAACTGACCCAACAACCATAAGTTGAACCAGCTTACTTGGCCAGATTCACACATGTTGGGTGCTTCATCACTTAAGCACATGATGCTTCACGTAAACACGTAAGTGTGTAAGCACACATCTACTGTGCCCGAGCCGCAAGGCCACTTAGATTAGAAATGGACTCAACTATCTCCTAGCTCTGTAACCTTGAGCAAATCCCTCAGCCTCTCCATGCCTCAGTTTTTCATCTTTCATTGGCCATAATAACACCACATGCCTCAATGTTTGCCTGTGAGGATTACATGAGATCAGTAGAACAGTGTCTGGCCCCCCAAATGTTACTACGGTCGTTATTTTCCACCTGAAATGCTCCATCTCCTAACCGCATTATCTGGTGGAGATCTCCAGGCAGTGACTCTAGGGAAAATGGGCCAGTCCCTTCTTCCCAGTGGCTTGTTGCTTCACTGAAGTCTTCTACTAAAATACAAGCTCCAAAGGAAAGGATCACTGCTATAGCCTCATCACCTAAAAAAGTGCCCAGCACTTACTAGGCATTCAATACATGATTGTTGAATGAATGAATGAATGAATGAATGAATGAGTGGATAGGTGGAAACTGCACCATAACCCAAGCAAAGAACCAGGAAGAAGGAACTAGAGCTCCTTTCCCTTCTTTGTGTCTCTTCTCCTTTTAGATTCCACACAGGAAGTTAATGAAGATTATCATTGGGATCCAAGGCTAGGAATCAATCAAATCTTTCTTGAGTGATTGCCATATCCCTCTTCTTGGAATTCTAAACATGGAGAGGGGCACCTGGGTGGCTTAGCTGGTTGTGCGTCTACTTCAGCTCAGGTCATGATCTCAAGGTCCTGGGACTGAGCCCTGCATCAGGTCCCTGCTCAGTGGAAAGTCTTCTTCTCCCTCTCCCTCTGCCTCTTCGCCCCTTCTCATGCTCTCTCTCTCCCTCTCTCTCTCAAAATTTAAAAAAAAATCTAAAAATGGAGAGGTACAGTCCCTGTCCATTAGGAACTTCTGCTCCAGGTGGGGGATACAGCCAGGAAACAGACACCACTCTAGTTGTTTCCATCTGAAGGAATCTAATACAAAGAATCAGTTACAGAAGAAATGGCAGAGCTGAGGAGCTACATGGGACAGGAAGGAGACAACCAGGACAGTAGCATCAGCAAGAAGATGCTGCTACCCCTAGGGCTGGTGGGACAGGGAGAAGACAGTGTTATGAGAACTCAGAAGCCAGGCTGAGTTGGACAGGCTCTAGAGTCAAATGGAGGCTGAGCTGGAGTTGTTGCTCCATGTTGGAGGGGCTGCCTGGAAGGGTTTGGACTCAAGGATGAGACACAGCTGCTGCCAAGAACACAACCTGAGGTGGACAGAAAGGGATTGAAAAACTCTGGGTTCGCCATGATGTCCCCCCCCCCCCACCGTCTTCTGCCGGTGCCTCCCATTAGCCAAACCCAGCAAGAAGCTGGCGGGTGAGGGAGTCTGGGAAAGGTAATGCCTGTGATACAAAGGTGACAAAGCAGGTCAGGAGAAAGGCAGGCATGGAAATGAGCATAAAGAAGCAAAGGACCAGTTCAGGAAGACAAGAAGATTATTTCTAGATGTGTATCTATTATGGAGTGACCCAGCATAATGCTACAAACATTCAGAAATGGAAGCTTTGATTCTGTCCCACCTTCATTCTCACTGTCCTTGCCTGGTAAAATAATTCATTGCCTCCTGTGGGACTGTCTGGTCTCATTCACTGCCATCTACCTGGTTACCTGCCTCCACGCTTTCTACAAACTAAGAATAGTTTCTTAAATACACTGTGTGGCTTTATTCATGCCATTCTGTCTGTATGGAATGCCCTTTTTTTGTTGTTGGTGCCCATTGGACTCCTATGCATCCTTCAAAGCCCATCTCAAATGTTACCAGTTGGTAAGAACTACCACACTCATCCTGTCCTGCCCTATAGAACTAGCCTTTCTCTTTGCTCTGTTTCTTTGAAATATTAAACACATACTTCTACTACAGCCTTGACTGAAAATTATTAGCTGTTCATATTATTTAACAACAGCCTTCTGCTCTTTTCTTTGTGCAAAAGGGCAGTAACTAAGAGTGTAGAGTGGAGATCATAAAAATTCATGTTTACCAGTGGCTGGCTGTTTTTTTAGATGAGTTTTTAACCTCTGAGTTTCTATTATTTTTTTATGTGGTGAAAATCATGATGCCCCATAACCTCATAGAATTTTAGCTACGTGAAACAATGCATGTAAATACTTAGCACAGTGCCTGACACATAAAAAGTTTCCATCTAATAAATACCAGCTACTATTAATGTAATCCTAATCTTCAAACTAATAATAATAATGATGATGAGATCATATTGTACATATTGATTTGTAACCTACTTTTTTCATTAAAATATATCTCTTTCCCCTATTCTTAAGTATTTTTTTATATTTTCCCAACTTTTAATTTTGAAATTTTTTTTAAAGATTTTATTTATTTATTTGACACAGAGACAGAGATTACAAGTAGGCAGAGAGGCAGGGAGAGAGACAGGGAGAGGAAGAAGCAGGCTCCCTGCTGAGCAGAGAGCCCGATGCGGGCCTCGATCCCAGGACACTGAGATCATGACCTGAGCCGAAAGCAGAGGCTTTAACCCACTGAGCCACCCAGGCGCCCTGAAATTTTTTTAACAGAAAAGTTGATAGATATATACCCCATCCGCCGTTTACTCAGATTCAGTATGTCTAACATTTGCCTTCTATTTCTCTCTCTGTGAAAGGGGTGTGTGTGTGTGCGTGCATATGATATAATGTTCCTTTCTTCCTGAACCATTTGAAAGTAAGCTGCAAAGATCTTGACATTTCAGCATGTATCCCCACTATATATACTACTTTCTCCTACAAAGCCTACCCAAGAAATAGCACTGATGTATTAATATTATCTAACATATAATTCATATTTCAGTTGTCTCCCAAGTATCCTTTACAGTGGTTTTTCCTTACATCATCTGATGACTACAGAGAATTCTACTGAATGCACGTCCAATAATTTGTTCAATGAATCTATTATTTTTGGACATTTTCATTCTTTCCAATATTGCATCATTGTACACAGCTCTGAAAAAAATCTTGACAGCTATTTTTTTAAGTATATTTGACTTATTTCCTTGAGAAAAATTTCTACAGTGAAACTTGGTCCAAGGCAATGCAGCATTCTAAGAACCTGATGCAGGATGCTAACTTTCCCTGGGAGAAGACGGTACCACTTTATGCCCCCCAGAAGTGCACACAACTGCATCTCCACACCATTGACGCCACTGTTAGTATCATTTCTATATTTATCAATTGAATAAGAGAAATCATAACCAACATTCATTTGACATTCCTAATGTACAAGCCGTTATTCCAGGAGTATGACATACATCAACTTGCCTCGCCCTTATCATTACCCTATCATCTTCGTTTTACAGATGAGGAAACTGAGCAAAGAGTTTCAGCAGCTTGCCCAAGGTCACACAGCTAGGGAGCAGCAACCTGGGGAGCCTGAATCCAGAGACTGTATCATGACCTACCTTATACTATTACCTCTCAGTAGAGTGTCTAACATTTATTTGATCATCCCTGAAGCTGCATTTTTTCACGTATTTGTCTTTTATACCCTTGCTTGCGAGAATATCTGGTTTACATCATTTCCTTTTGGGGGGGTGTGCGGTTGGTTGCGAGGTATTCATCTTTTTCTTAATAATTTTTAAGAACAACTTATAAAATAAAAATATAACAGTTTTTCTGTATTGTAGGTAATTTTCCATGGCTTGACATTTTCCCCTTTAAATTTATTTGTTTATTGATTTACTTGTCTGTTCATCCAGCATAAGTTTACTTTTTAATAGTTAAATTAGTCAATTCTTCTGTTGAAGTCTGCTAAGTGAAAAAAGCCTGCCCTACTTTTTAAAGGATAAACATTATCCTATAGTTTATCTCATATCTTCACACTGTACGTTGAAATCCTCAATCCATCTCATTTCTCTGTACCTTTGCCAACACCAGCTCTGCCTTATTTCTAAAGCACATCCCAAATACCTTCCAGGAATAGAAATGGGACATTGTTTGCTGAGAGGTGGGTCCAGGGACATTTACTACTATATTAAATCCGGAAAGGTCACGTGCATTCCTAAGGGACAGTGCGCCAAAGACAAAATAGGATTGCCATTTCAATCTGCTTCCTAAATGAGCTACCCTTTTCCCCTACTGCTTTCCATCCCAAATATGAAACGCTTGGTACATGTTAGACTGTTAAGACAAAAGCCCTGTTTCACCAGCCTTCTCTGAAGAGGGCTAGATGCGGAGAGCAGTGGTAGTTGAGGGAAAGGCACGCCAAGAATTCATTTCAATTTGAAAGAACTTTTCAGGGCTTTATTTATTCCAAGAGTTCTTTAAACATTTTAAATACAATCCGATGAAGTGTTTCAGGCACTGTTTCAATAACGATTATGTCTCCTCTCCTTGAGGACAATGCCTTGCTTCAATACACATCAGTGTTTTCAGCAGACCTTTGATTTTAACATTAGCCAATCCCATTCTTTCTCTCCTTTGCTCTTTGCCCAAATATTGTGACTGAAACCATTACTCACAAAATGAAACAATTAGCGTATTTCCAAAAATACTTCATTAGAAATACAGCAACCCCATCACCCAAGCAACAATTTGGTGCTTTGCAGTGCCTTACAACATAGTAGATAATCAGTCAATGTTTGCTAAGCAAATTAGCAAAGTGTGCATGGGGTCCAGAGAAAGAAGAATAGCTATTAAGTCTATAATGAACAAAGGGGGCATACTCTGAAATTTTTGCAGGGGAGCTTAAGCCTTTGAAATTACAACTTTAATTCATTTACTCATTTAGCTAATAGAGAATTTTCCAACGTGTGCCCCATAAAACATTCGCCCTATGAAATGCAGAGGAAAAGGAAAAAAAAAGTTGAAAAGTTACAGACCCATTCTCCCTCTCGTAGAGACTTAGGATAAACATTTGCATATTAAAAGCTCTGTCTCTTCCCACAGCATAGAAACATGTTTAAATTAACTTAAACTCCATAATGGCAGAAGTCGGGTCTGTCATGCTCAGTGTGTCCCAAGAGCTTCATATAATGCTATTAGATGTTTATTGAATGAAAAGAATGTTCTAGATCTCTACTGCTGATAAAGAATTACCCCAAAGCTCCATGACTTAAAAGAACAACACTGATTACCTCACAGTTTCTGTGGGTCAGGATTCCAGGTTCAGCTAAAGCGAGTCCTCGGCTCAGGGTCCCACAGGCTGCAGTCATCTCAAGCCTCATTTAGGAAGGGCCCACTTTCAAAATCACTCACTTGGCTGTTGCTGGCCTCAGGTGCTCACTAATTATTGGCTGGAGACGTCAACTCCTTGTCACATGGGTGGCTCACAAAATAACAGCTGGTTTCCCTCAGAGACAAAGGCAAAAGAAGGGAGCCACAAGAGAAGGCAAGAGGGAAGCCACAGATTTTTTTATAACCTAGTATCAGAATTGACATGCCATCACTTTTGCTATGTTCCATTAGATGTGAGTCAATAAACCCACCCCACACCCAAGGGTGTGATTACTGGCAACGGAGGATACACACACACACACACACACACACACACACACATATGTGTGTGTGTATGTGTGTGTGTGTGTGTATATAGAGAGAGAGAGAAAGAGAGAGATTTTACTTATTTATTTGATAGAGAGCTCATGCAAGGAGGGGGATGGGCAGGCAGAGGGAGAGGGAGAAGCAGGCTCCCTGATGAGCCGAGAGCCCAATCCCAGAACCCTGGGATCATGAATTGAGCTGAAGGCAGACTGAGCCAACTGAGCCACCCAGATGCCCTAAAACAGCAAACATATTTTGAGGACCTAGCACTGTCTCCTTGAAGAGCTTAGAGTTTCGTCCCAATCTGAGAATCCCTTTTAGAACGTATCACCTTGGGAGAAGTACACTTAAGAGATCACCAATATAGATTCCAACCAAAAAAGATGGGGAAGGATTCTGTCATGGTTATGGCCTCCTGACTGACTAGCTTGTGCCCTCTCTCCCCTTGTCTTCTTGATGGAGCACTGGACATGACCTAAATTTGGCTGGAGGGTTGCTTCCACCAGGATTTTGAACTTTTTTTTAAGTGACCTCTACACCCAACATGGGGCTCAAACTTACAGCCCCGAGATCAAGAGTCGCATGCAATACTCACAGAGCCAGCCAGGTGCCCCCAGATTTTGAATTTTAAGAGTCACATGAAATACAGAGCTAGTGAGCTAGCATTCATGATGGAAGTAGCATTGGAGCTCGTGAAGTCATCAAAGCTGATCATAAATATAGAAATTCTCATGTATGGGCACTTCATAGAATTATATTCCCTACGCCTACACCCCCCCCCCAAATTGGACATGGTCATATGCTTTGCTTTGGTCAGGGAAATGTGAGGGGAAGTAGCATACATCACATCAAAAAGAAGCTTTAAGAGCTGATTCAGTTGATAGGCTACACTTGTCCTTCTCTTTTCCACATTCTGGAATCATGGAAGCACAAAGCCTCCATTTCTTTGGGACATTGAACGACTCTGATGAGCAGAGTCACACTGCCCACCACTGTAGAGATACAATGGGAATGAGAAATGAACCTTCATCACTTAAGTCATTGAGACATTGGGGTTGTTTGTCACTCCAGCGTAGCCTTGCTGGCCCAGGAGTCCAGCAATGGTAGATGGAGCATCTAGTCGTGGTGGTGTCAGTGTTATCAGCCTAAGAAGCCATGACTTTGGCTGTATTTTTTAACCTCTCTTCATTCCCACTGGGGCTCTGAAGCTGGCTCTGTGGGCTATCTCCTCCCAGGAGCCCACCAATGAATCCCTCTCCCGCATACATTACTCAGGGCAGGTTTCTCTTGCTTGCAGTCCCAAACCTTGCCTGATACCAATCCTGTTTCATTCAACAAGAATCTCTTGAACCCAGTGTGGTCATCATTGTCCTAACAGCAGGCAAGTTTAGGGTTGAAACTCAATAACGAATATGACATATTCCTTAATCCTCGATCTCAAGTAATTTATAATCTCATTAAACAAATAATATGCACATGAATGAAACTTGTTGAGAAATTTAAAATAAGCCTGGGGTGACACTGGAGGCTCTGGGATGAGTTCTTTACCTAGGAAATACACAAATTAAAAAAAAATAGGGCATATCTATTTTAATCTCTCTGTCCTACCCTTCATCCGCCAAAATTTACATCTTTTGATTTGAAAAATATTTTCTCGACACAGGAAATATGATTGTTGCAACAGTACTCAGCACACTGGAAGGCATAAGTACATATCTGTTGAGTTCCTTGGTGAATGAGTGTGAGCAAGAGCACATGGACTTTAGAATGAGCAAGCTAGGGTTCATTTATTAGCTGTGTGCCACGTCCATTATGGTCTAGAAACAGAGACTTCGGTAATCCTCAGCACAGAATGGAGATGCTAATATTGGTTTCCCAGGATTGTTGCCAGAATTGAATTTATATGATGGTATAGAGGGAGCCTGCAAAGAATGGAAATAGGCATTTGGATACCCCCACATATGTATCTACGTGTGTGTGTGCATACACTCTCCACAATGCATTTCCCTTTTATTAATTCATATATAAATAGTCATATAGATTTTATTGATTCATACAGAAGTATAGAAATAGAGCGTCTCCCATATGCTGCATGCAGTGGTAATGGCTGAGACTCAGTGGTGAGCAATGAAATACACCTTATGAGGAGTGGGATGAATGACAAGGGATATTCAGGGAGCTAAGGCCATACGATAAGGAACACTGGGACTGACCTCTGGTAAAAATAAGCCCTTGGCACTTTGCCAAAGTCTTGAAAGTTCTCCCAGGTTTCACCCTCTATACTTCCCCAGCTGAGAAAAAAAAATCAAAGGCCAGATATGACAGATGCTGTGAGTCACTTATCCAATATCCACCTCTCCTTTCTCCTACCATCAGAGCTTTGATTTCCAGGTGTCTGGGTGGCTCAGTGGGCTAAGCGGCTGCCTTCACCTCAGGTCATGATCTCAGGGTCCTGTGATTCAGCCTGCTCAGTGGGTTGCCTGCTTCTCCCTCTCCCTCTCCCCCTCTCTCCCTGCTCCCCCTGCCTTGTGAGTGCACTCTCTCTCTCAGATAAATAAAAAAATCTTAAAAAAAAAGAGCTTTGATTTTCTTCAAGATAGTCATGTTTCCTGCTAGAAGACCACATTTCCTAACCTTTCCGGCAACGGAGGGTGGCTGCGGAGCTCGGTGGTGGCCTCAGAGATGTAAGCAGAAGTCTGTGAGACATTTATGGGAAAGATTTGCTTTCTTGACATGAATGTCACCTCCTCTTCACTGTCACTTCTTTCTTTTACCAGCCCAGAACATGAAAGGGAGGCCAGAGGTGGAGTGAACAGCGTGTGCCCACAAGGACACCATGGGGACAAGAAAGCCGCCCACCACAGGTGGCACAGAGGAAAGCTGGAGGAGCCAAGGGGCCCTGTGGCATCGTGAGCCACCCTAATGGCCTGACTCGGCCAACATTGCTTGCATCTTCTGGGAGACAGCAGAATTCCGAGCCTTTAATGTTATCTGGATCAATTTGCAAACATTTCTTGAGCACGTACAACATACAAGATGAGATTCTAGGCTCTAGGGATAGAGCAGAGCAAAAAGATACTGAGGGGAAGAATATTCCCACGGGGGACCAGCCAGTGCCAGCGAAGGGCTGAGTGTGGAGGGAGCAAAGTGAGCAAAGAGGAGAGTGGGAGGAGATGGGGTCTGACAGGTGACAGTGACAGTGGGGGAGAGAGGGCTTATCTAGAGCAGGGGTCAGCAAGCTTTTCCTGTAAAGAGTCAAGAGATTTGAGCCTTTGCAGACCATGTAGTCTCCACTATAACGGCTTAACTGCTTAAGAAAGCAGCCAAAGACATCATGTCAACAAAGGATGTGGTCGTTCCAGAACTTTCTTTGCAACAGGCAGTGGGCAGCTGGGTTTGGCTGCAGGGCCGTAATTTGCAGAACCCTAATGCAGGGCCGTGTAGATCAGTGTAAGGACTGGGACTTTTACTAGAAGTAATTGATTAGCACTTGGAAGGCTTTGAGTATGGGAGTGACATGGAAATGCATCCTAACAGGATCACTCTGGGTGTTGGCTAGAGAATAAAAATTAAGGGTAGAGGGCTTGAGGGAAAGCCGGAGACCAGTTCAGAGAGGACAGCAATAATCCAGTCTTGTGTCACATAAAATATTTCCTTGGTTTCCCAATCAACGGCGAGAGTATGACAGTGTTACTCAAATGATTTATCCAACCTGCCATGCCTCATGCAGAATTAATGATGCCCACCTTCCCTCCAGAGGGGAGGACCCCAAGTGCTTGGCGACCTGATTTGCCAAGCAGAACATAAAGAACTTTGTATCTACTTGAAACAGTGGGGGGAGATTTTAAATAGGCAACACACAATCAGACAAATTGGAAGAGACACAGGACACGGAGACTCGCACATGCACAAAAATCAAAACCAAGAGCAGCCCAGCCCCAAGCACAGGTGATCTACAGGGAACCAGACCTGGGACCAGGGCATTTTGTTGACTTCATGGTAGAACAGGCTCATCACAAACACCGAGGTGCAGACGGCAATAATGGAGAAGTTATTTTCCTCCTGTCTACTGCACATATTATGTTGGCCTTGGGGACAGGGAAGGCTCATGATAAAAAGCAGCCATGTCTGATTCAGGTTTGGCTGAGAGGATATGCTCAACAGCCACCTGTTGGTACAAGAGCCACATTGGGTGGGGAGGGGGAGGAGGAGGAGGTTGACTGACACTGTTGTGGCCTCCGCATCACCATTCCTTCCTTCCTTCCACCGAGAAGAATCCTCACCTTCGTTCTCCCTGCTCTGAGCGGCCATGTCCCTAGGCAGGTCCCTTCCCGGCCCCAGGGATGAATCCTTGGTGGTCTGTGCCAACCATGGGGTTCTCTTTTTCCTTGCTAAATGTGGTGGCCATGAGAATGTGCCTCTGGGATCCCCTACTGTAGGGAGTGTAATTGGATGTCAGCCCATTGACTGTGCTCGAAAATCCATCCCAGCCTTGGCCATGACTCACATTTCCCTTGGGCTGCTCCCAGTCAATGACAGAGAACGGCAGGGATACAAAGACAGGCTTATGTCTGGGGTGACAAGGGACTTCTTCCACAGGTGACTTCCCTGTCTTGCCAAGGGCCCCTCAGAACATTCCTTAGGCTACACTGCAGTGCATCCTTCACCCAGCCTTCCTCCTGCTCTCTCTCCTTCACTCAGGGTCAGACCCACATTACTGTCTGCTGGCTACCCCATCCTTCTAGCTCCTCCCCATTTTGTCACAGACATTCCCCCTACTACGTTTCTAGCATGTTCAATCCTATCCCAACATCTGCTTCTTAGAGAACCTGGACCCAACACACCAAGTAACTATTAAAGCAGGAGCAAGTGTTAAAATTTGGCCAATGAGATGCAAAGGGGAGTGTGGGGAGGAGAGTTTCTAGGAAGCTTTTCTATAGTCTTAGAGAAGGAACCCAGATTAGGACAGGCTTTTGTTGTCATTGCTATTGTTTTGTTTATTTCTTCACTGCCTCAGGACTAGGGGTGGGTCCAGATTTTGTGGGGCATAACACTTATATAATCTGAAGTACCTTCTTTAAGTAAGAAAATGCACATACAGTTTCTTTCTGAAAATTTCACAAGGTATATGGCCACCTGAGCACACTGCTAGGTCTAGAAAGGGCCTGTGAAAGTGAGAGACCTTGAAGCTCAACTTTCATTAGCTTCATGGAAATCTTCCTCTGCTTTTGATGTTGCCATCAATATGAGATGACTGGAGCTGGGGCAGCCATTCTGGGATCATGAGCCAACACAATGGAAGGAACCATTGATCATTCCACTGACGTTACCAAGCTGCCTGAGTCCCCAACTCTGGAACCACCCTACTTCTAGATTTAGGGTTATGAGAACTAATGAATGAATAAATGTCCTTATTCTTTAAGCCAAATTTAGTTGGATTTTCTCTGATTTGCAGCCAAAAGTATTTTCACTGATTTCAGATTTACTTCTGAAAAGGTTTCTTCTGCCAACCTCATCCCATGTTATACACTCAGTGATGAAGAGTGATCTGGGATGAGGAAAGAAAGGAGATGACATAGGAACCCTTGCAATAGGGTCATCACAGCTGATGTTTCCTGAGAAAATCCAGTAATTCTTCCAAGCAGACATAAGTGAATGAGTGATCGAGTTAGAGAATACACTTGACTGTAAGAAAATGGTGAGAGTCCTGACACAGAGAAAAATGTTTGAGACTTTAGTTGTGATCTGGAGCTGTGAGTCACTGGAGAGGCAATGGGGAGGTACTCAATCACATCAAAACTGCTGTGCTGTTCCCGCTGTATCACCGAGGAATACAATGAGAATGTCTCAGGGGACAAAGCACTAGGATCAAACCACAGGGATTCATGGCACATATAAAATCCTTCTAAAATACTGAGCCAACAATACTTTAACCAAAAAAAGGTTATCTTGACGGCTGCAGGTAATGATGGCCTAGGACATGAATTGAGCCCTGGCTTTTTTTTATTTTTTGAAGATTTTATTTATTTATTTATTTACTTACTTACTTACTTACTTACTTATTTACTTATTTATTTATTTATTTGACAGAGAGAGACACAGTGAGAGAGGGAACACAAGCAGGGGGAGTGGGAGAGAAAGAAGTAGGCTCCCTGCTGAGCAGGAGCCAAATGCATGGCTCAATCCCAGGACCCTGGCATCTGACCTGATCCAAAGGCAGATGCTTAACAACTGAGCCATCTAGGCGCTCCAAGCCCTGGCTTTATGCCAGGCACGGTGCCAGCACTTTACAGAGAACATTTCATGTAATCTTCATAGCAAACTTGTGATAGAAGAACTCATATCCCCATGAACAGATGAGGCAATCGAGGATAAGAAAAGTTGAGTTGCTCAAAGGCACAGAGCCAGGAAATGATGGAACCAGAATCAAATCCCAGTAGTATGGATCTAGCACTAGCTTTTTCTTGCCTCATTTTTCCTCTTCTCAAGACCCTTGCAATTTCCCCCAAACTTTTTATATTCAAGGTCCAATCATAAATATTTTCAGCTTCACAGGCCAGACAGTAGCTGTGGTAACTACTACTCTACTCTGCCCTTGTAGCACAAAACCCACCGCAGGCAATATATAAATAAGTGAGGGCAGCTGTGTTCCAATAAAACTTTATTTGCAAACACAGGCAGAGGGCCTGACTTGGCCTATGGGCCATAGTTTGCTGACCCTTGTACCACGTCATCATCACTCACTAACTTCTATTAGTGTCCTGTGCTTACTACCAGTCCTGCTCTATGATGCCCATTGCCAGTGACACACAGATGTCACAGTAGCCAGCTGATTCCAGATTAGCTGTGACAGCACCAGTGGATTGCCATGAAGTCCCTGAGGCTTCAGCTACGTAGGCTCATGTGTATGGGTTTCTTCTAAGGCTCTGGATGGGCCCCCAACAATGGGACTGCATATGAATGAATGAATGAATGAATGAGTGAATGAATGAATGAATGAATGAATAATTCATTTGCCTGAGGAAGATCTTTCAATAATACTTCCTCTCCCTCCTAGTTTTCTTCATATCCTGTGGCATGGGAGTGATCATGGGCATTTTGGAGATCTGGGCTAAGAGGAACGATTTAGTTTGGATCTAGTGGAATGTTTATGCTGTTCACAGTCAGTGATGTGTCTGGTTAGGCTATTGTTTGCCACCCATTGTGGAAATGGTTTCCAGAGCACTCCTACAACCCCCTGGGACTCTCAACCATCGCTGTAACCTGAAGGTGCAGGGCTGGAGAAGGCACAGTGCTATCAAAGTGTCCCACGGAGCCTAGCTCTGGAAGGGAGTGGGTAGAGGGGAAGAAACAAGGTTTAAGATGTAGGGAAACAGAACCCTATCTGTGGAAAATTCCTTTAAGCATCAGACATGTAAATTCCTAAGTGGAGGATTGGGTTCTCATCCATGCCTAATCAAAATAGAATTTCTCTCTTTTCAGGAAAATACTTGATTATGCAGTATACACGACTGTGAATGCACCACACATTTTTTATGAGTACTGCACAAAATAGTACGGCACTTAATGAATGTCAGCTATTTTATTTTATTTTCCCTTCATTGTTCTATAAAAATGAGTGGAAAATAGAAAATTGATAACATTGATATTAGTACTAAGAGATGTAGCTCTCAGAAATGTTAACACTGTTAAGAACCAAGAGGGAGAACAGGGAGCAGACATTCCATCAATTTTTAGGTTGAATTGGACAGTTACTGATATAATCTGGCCAATCATATTCATTTGTGAAGGAAAAGAACAAAATGAAAGAACATGCAGCAAGTATAGGAACCACATCATCAAAGATGATGCATAAGTAGGAATTCCACTGTAAATTCTTTGTAACAAAGAAGCCTTCCTTCCTTCTTCCCTTATAACATTTGACCTATACACACATTGTCAGTAGCTCATTTGTATAAAAGTCAGACATGACAAAGGACACTTCATGGCCTGAGCCTCAGTTTCTTGATCTGTAAAATGGGGACAATGCCATGATTACTGTGAGACGTCCATTAGGAAACGTTTGTGAAAGTGCCTGGCAGGGGGTCAGGCCCCAGTGAGTGGTCAATACACTGAACTCTCTTTCCCCCACCAGCTTGTTGAACATGGAGTGATGAGTTAGGCAATGTTGAAGGCCTTGTTTGTCAGTTTGCCAATGTCTGCACCATTTCCCAGTCTGGCCACTGGCTTAGGGATGATGCTGAGTAGCAACCTACCCTTGTTCAGAAACAATTTCAACCCTTGGCATTAGATACAGACCCCTGGTCTGAAGTGAGTGTGTCTGGCAACCTTGTGCTGCTAGGAATGGGCCCGGAGTGATGAGCACTCCAGAAGAGTGTGGGAAAGAAGACAAGCACCTGCATCCTGTTTGGGAAAGAGGAAATAATGGGGAGCCCATCTTTATTGAACTGGCCCTGCACTAGGTCTTCTGAGACATATGTTCATGCCATGGACATTTCACCCTCACACCAATCCTGTAAGCGGGAGATCATTATCCTCTTTCCCAGATGAGGAAGCTAAAGCACACAGATTCCAGGGAACTTGCCCAAGGGTACACGGCAAGACAGCGACAGAGCAGGACTAGAACCCCAATTCCCCAATTCTAATGTCTGACACTTACTCCTCCCCATCACAGATTCCATGGCTCTCCCAAGGCTTAGGGATGGCTTCCCTGGTCCTGCTCTGCTTCTACCACCCACCCCCCACCAAGCAAGAAGAAGAAAATTCTGTGATGTTGCTCTCACCAATAAGCCAAACATCTAGAAATTCTAAGGTCGTGGGGATATCTCTGAGGATGCCAGATCAAGAATTCCAAGTCCAGAGAGCCCTATTAGTAGTTTACTTGTAAGAAAACACTCTATTCCAGATCTTTATTCATTCGTTCGTTCATTCACTCATTCATTCATATATGAATTGAGTATTCACTATGTTTCAAGGGCTGTCTTGGGTGCAGGGATTCAACAGTGAACATGACGGTTATGGTTCCTCTCTTCCGGGACCTTACATTCCAGTGGAGAAGACAGGCAAACAGATAGAGAATATTACTGCAAAAGGTGATGAGGGTTAAGTAGGAGTCCAAATAGGAAGTTGAGATAGAGACAAAACTTTGGGTCAGGAGGTCCAGGGAGGCCCCTCTGAGGATGTGACATTGAATCCTACTTCTAAAGAATGAGGAGGAGGCAGCCAAACAAAAGGTAAAGAGTGGGGGTGGGGAAGAATTACAGGTAAAGGGAATAGCATGTGCCAAGTCCTGAGAGAGGGAAGTTGGGCCTGTTGGAGGTACTAAGATGGCCCGTGTGGCTGGAGCACAGGGAGAGCTGAAGAGAGTGGTCAGAGTTGCGTCTGAAGAAGTCATCAGGGTCCAGCTAATGGAAGGCCTAAGTAGTCATGGGGAGGAGCTTGGGTTTTTACTCTAAGTGCCATGGACACTCATCAAAGCTGAAAACCATTGCTTTCTAGTTATATTTTAATGGGATAGTCAATCTGTAGAAGTAAGAAAATCCCAGTTTGGATGTTTATCTCCAAATGATAGGCTGACTGCATTAGTGGTCCCTATTCTTCACCCCTTTCTATATCCATGTCCTTTGCCATGGCCTTTTCCAATTGTTCTCAATAAAGATTCACCTAGAACCTGGACTAGATGGGTGACTTACTTTGGTCAAAGGACTGTAAGCAAATGTGATACATGCAGAGAGTTGAAAAAGCAATCATAGTTTTCTGCTCCCTCTGCCATTGCCATAAATCATATCTGGCCTCCCTGGAAGAAGAAAAACATAGACCAGAGCTGAGACCCAGCCATGTCATTTGAGGCCATCCTGGCCTCAACAAGCCAACTCCTATACCTGTGAGTAAGCAAGCATAATTAAGTCAGCTGAGCTAATAATCCCCAATACAACTGATCACAGCCCAGCCAAGATCAGCCCAGTCCAGAATACATGGACCATGCAGACTTGGGAGCTAATAAGTGTTTATTGTTATAGATCACCAAGGTTTTGTGGTTGTTTACTACACAACATTATAGTGGCAATAGGTAACTGACATACACGTCAAACTCAAACTGCTTAACTCTAAATTCCTGAAATCTCAAAATTGATAGTTTAGATGCAGTATCTGAATGACTTAGCTCCTTCCAGCACGAACTCTGAACTTTCCAACAGGAATCTTGAATTCCTATCTCATCTCTGTTGTTTATTGACTGTCAATGCTTGCACAAGATACTTCACTTCCCTGAGTTTCAGTTTCCTTATCTGTAGGATGGGTTTAAGGAGTCTGCCTACCACGTAAGACTGTTAGAGGAATCGAGTGAGAAAACACTTTGCGGAGATTAAATACTCTTCTGCAACTCTTAGTCATAATCATTGTCTTCATGGATGGAGAAGGGAGAACAAAAGGAAAAGGAAAATGGAAAGCATGGCATGGGAAGAGATATAAGAGTGTGCTGTGGATAGTAAGTTGAATCTGTTGTAGGGAAGGACCTGGGGACAGTGTTATCTGGGATATAACATGCTTTGGTTGTAAATTACTTTTCAGGTGATGGATTCAGATGCTAAGAAAGAGTCAGACTGGTATTACCAGAAGCCCAGAGGGGGCCTCCTGGGCTGGCATGCCTCAGGGATGTTCCATCTGGTGGATATAAATGGTCGAGGTGTCCTACCTATTAAACATGGTCCTAAGGCTGACAGTGGCTGATTCAGCTAAAGATGGCTCTCCCTAGTCAGGCAACAGTTGAGGGTAAATCCCCCTCCTGTGCTTTGATCCCACCTCCTCATTCCTAGGAGGCCTTGCCTCATTGATTCCTCTCTCTCTTGCCCCTTAAAGCCCTGCCTGACACTGTACCCTTCTGAGAATACAAAGTACTATACAAACATGCTCAAGCCCCCCTATTCTGAAGTCATCTCTCCTCCTGCCATGCTCTCCACACTCCTGCATTTGCCATGGCCTTCTTCATAGTTGTCTATACTTCCCACTCCCTAACTCTCCACTTACGCCCTTACTTCTCAGAAGCATTCAGTTCAGGTTGTTTCTTGTTCCCCAGCAACCAATCCTTATAAAATATCAGAGACTTTACATCCTCAATATCACCTACTTCCATTGTCCCCTTGTTGTTCTGATGGCTATGACCTTGATTTTGATAACTTTCACTTTTGATTTAGAAAATTACAGTAATCTCTGGTCTCTCTCTTTGCATTCTGTAGCATTTCTGGGCTCTATTCTCTGAATCATAGCTCTGAGCCTGGCTCTGTCTTGCTCCAAATCTCTCGATGGCTCCCCATTGTCCACAAAAATAGTTTAAACTCTCTTGGTGCTTCACAAACCTTAGTTTTTTGGTCTTATCCAGTTTTTTTTTTTAATTTACTACCACTCTCAATTATGAATCCTATGCTCCCATCAAACTTAATTATTGGTCATCCCTTGTACATACTGAATACGTGAATACCTCCATGCCTTTGCTCAGGCTGTTCCCTCTTCCCTGTCCATCTCTGCAATTTCTATACCCCTGAATCATACCAAATTTTCACAGCCCAGCATAAATACTTCCTCCTCCATGAAGCTTTATCTTATCTTCTCAGGAGAAATAAATCTTTCTCTTTTCCTTCCCTGGAAATTGATATTTTGGGACATTTTTGTATAGTATTTGCACATATTATATCTCCCTCTTTGGACTGAGGACTTCTTGAGAGCACAACTCATCTACGAATCACCATAAATACTCGGCCCAGTGCATTGCACAGAGCAACTAGCATTTTCGAACAAATAAATGAGCATATTTCAAAATGTCATTGTCATAAAGATGATAGCCATAAATCATAACCACTAACAGTTATACCATATACTGAAGTCACCTTTATGATACTAGTTAACTGAGGGGTTGCAAACTCCAAAGTCTATGAGGGTCAGACAAGTAGTGTAGATGGTAAAACAGGCTTGGGTAAGTCCAGAGGCAAATGTTACAGTATCTGCCATATCTAACGGGGGCACCAGGCAATCATTGGCACTTGGAAATATGGGCCCAGCGTTACAGGTCATTTGATTATTGCAGAGACACTAGAAACACAAATATTTATGTAAAATCTTCCAGTTTTTAAAAGATGGCAACTAGCTCAGTTTTTTAACAGTGGGGCTGCCAATTTGCAAGTTCTGGGTTGGAGAACGCTATATTCTGTTTAAGTGAAAAGACTTGTTAATTGACTTACCAGATACAATATACCCTGTCAAAGGCGGCTGGCTCTCCAAGAATTAGAGCATCCTACAATGCATTTAAGGCTAGCTCCATGGTTGATTCAGAAGGCACTTTGTGGCTTTGCCATGTCTAGGCATCTCATTTCCAACATCAGTCATCATCAGGGAAAACAGAGAAGAGCTTGCTGGGAGCTGAAACTCTCTACTTGTCTGTATTCTAGAGACAACTACATTGCTTCTTTTTATGACTACATCTATTTGCAAGCTTGTGCACATTACCCCCTCAGTCTCTTGCACTGGGTGATCACTCTGCTGGCCTCTGGGCAAGTATCAGAGAACTGTGAGGCCAGCTCTCCCAGCCCTTCAGACTTCATATAGCCTCAGTGGTTTGGCAGGGCCCAGACCCAGGGAGCTGAGGGCTAGACAAGAAACCACTACACTCCCCCATGCCCCAGATCATCTGTTTTGCACCATTCTTACAGGAATTATTAACACTTGATGGTAACAATAATTATGTATTGAGCCCCTAAGCTAGGCATTTGACAAGCTTGCTGAATTGTCACAATAATCCTGCAAAGTATACAATTGCACAAATTACTAGGAAAGTTAGTGGTTATAACAAGACAACCCCTGAAATCCCAGTGGTTGAACCCAAGGAAAGTTTATTTCTTGCTCACCTCATAGTCCAATGTGGTTTTGGTAAGGCGGGGGGAGCTCTGCTCCATGCAGCAATTTGGGGACCCAGAATCCTTCCACCTTGTGGCTGTACCCTCCTCTGGGATCACAGGACTCTCTCTATTCAGCTGGAAAATGGGGTAAAGAGAATAAGAATTGCACATGGGAGATGTTCATCAACTCATTCTAGAAGAAGCTCCCATCATTTCTTCTCCCGTTCTATAAACCAGAACTCAGTCATTTGGCCATACCTAACTGCAAATATAGCCAGGCATTGTGTTCAGGAGGAATAGGGGAGACAGATACTGATGAGTTCTAGTAGCGCGCACCATAGCAGTCATTCCCATTGCCCTACCTAGGAAAACAAGAGTCTGAGAAGTTACATCACTTGCGTAAGGTCTATGTGGCAGAGCTGGGCCTCCACCTGGGCTGCCCTGGCCCTGATGTCTTTTCATTGCTCCATTTGGTCCTTTTTGCATCTATGAATGTGATATGTCCACTTCCATAAGACCACTTGCATTTGGAGAATGTTGGCATACCTCTGTAGGATTTTGCCTAAAAAGGCCCTTGACTCTTAAATATTTTAACTTCCCTAAAGAGGCACAGATGGCTTTCTTCTAGGATAGAAAAATAAAAGGAGTGGACTACAGTGATGTGTACTCCACCTGTCCATCAAGGTTTACCTGGGGCACTCTCAGACTAAAGGTATGCCACTTTGAATTGTTAATTAGCTTATAGATTGCTTCCCCTACCCCCAGCATCTTGAGAGTACATTGAATCTTTTATTTACACACTTATCAGCACCTATTCATGTATTTTGGTTGCTTAATTTCTCAGAGTTAAGGTAGCTTAAAAGTTTATATGAATGTGACATGTTATGTGATAGAACCCAAGAGTAAAATTAGTTATCTACAGATAAGAAACCTCAATGTTACTCATTTAAGAACTACCTTCCCATCAAAAAAAAAAAAAAAAGCAAAAGCAAGAACAAAAACAAACAAACAACTTGACCAGGTGATCCTATTGCACATTCTCCCATTACTCTGTATTCTCATGACATCATCACAATTACAATTTTTAAAATCACTTGAGTAATCATTGGTTTAATGTCTGTCTTTCTCTCTAGACTATAAACTCCATGAAGGCAAAAATCATGACTTTTCTGGGGGAGCTGGGTGGCTCAGTAGGTTAGGTGTCCAACTCTTGGTTTCAGCTCAGGTTGTGATCTCATAGGTGATGGGATCAAGCCCCACATTGGGCTCTGTGTTCAGTGGGAAGTCTGCTTAAAATATTCTCTTCCTCCAGCCCTCTCCTACCTTCTCTCTCTCTCTCTCAAATAAATAAACATTAAAAAAATAGTCATATGTTTTTCGTTTACCACTTGTATTGGTCAGCTAATGCTGTGTAACAAACAATACCCAAACTTAGTCACGTTCAACAACAACTATTTATGATCACTTACATATTCACAGATCAGCTGAGGTTTCTCTCAGCGGAGTGAGAATATACACTTAGTCTCTTGCAGGGCACCTGTGAAGTCACACTGCATAAGGTGCAAACATAGGGAGGGGTGAATAATGCAGTGTTTCATGTGCCTGTATCTGCAGTAGCTGGTGCACTGCATTCTACATCAGTGATGTGAAATAAATGTTTCTTGAAATAAATGCTTGAATAAATATAGAGGGTATTACTGTAATCTCTCTGGGTCGAAAAAAACCCCTCTGGTTGGTAAGGATCAACTAATGTAAAAGGATAATACATTAAAAGATTGATTCATATCTGTTCCTTCTAAATCTTTCCCTTCCTGCAGCTCAAGCAGGGAGCTGGGTGGACTTCATGTGTCCACTTACAGGGTGGAAGAGTTGAAGCCAACCAGAGCTAGTTTTTTCCATCTTTTGTTCAAATCTCAGCCATGTGAAGGGAAAATGTCAGTCTCCCCAAAAAAGAAGGGAAGGAAGAGAGACTTTTGAGAGAAGACGACTGAGCCAGAAAAAGGAACACTGACCATGGAGTGCAGTGGAGCCCTACATACTGCTCTGTGGTCAAGTCTGAAAAGATGGAAGAACTTCAGGGAGGACAGCTTCTCAGGGTCCCTGAGACAGACAGACCCTGGGCCTATCCATCAAGATCCCTAAACCCTGCAAATGGTCCAGAAGCAAGTAGCTCTGGACATCAGAGTCCCCTCAGACTGGGACAGTGAGAATATCTGACCAGTTGAGCCTCCCACAGTTCCTGAAGGAGGCCCCAGTCCAGTTGGAGACTCAATGTCCCACATTGGGTAAGGGCCTAGGGTCATAATTAAGATGATTTAAAGGAAATAAAGAAAATGCTATTTCCTATACATGTGAGTTAGAGAAGAGTTATTCACACTCATTGAACCATGAAAATTGTAGCTGGGAATTGGCAAACCAAGGCTCTTTGAAAGCTTCATGTAATAATAATATTTCAATATTTTGCGGACATTTGTTACCATTTTCATGTGAAACCTTACAGACCCATACAAAGGTTTGCACAGAGCACTAGGGGAGAGATGCTGATAATAAGATCAAGAACCTTTCTCCGTACCTTGCAGGGTTTGAGGGCTCTTTTGTAAAACCCACACAATCCCAGACTGTGAAGTTAAATTAGCAATAATGTTTAAATTATGCAGGTTCCCAGCTGTGCTGTGATGTTTGCACACTTTCTAGGAAGTGACTAATTATAATTAGTGCTTAAATACAAAAGACATACCATCATTAAAAGAAAAGGAGAAAATAAATCTTACGTGTTTAGATCTTGGTCTCCCAGCACTGGCTATACTCATTCACTTATGCTGGGATTGCTAGCTGAAGGACAGGAGGGACATGTTGATTTCCACACTACATGTGAGGAGATGGATGTAAATGTTTGTGGGTCAAGCGAGGACACCAGACACAAAACAATTCCCAAGACTAAGAATCTGATGTCAGCTGGTCACCTCACCAGGAAGGGAGGGAGGAGCAGAACCAAGGAGCAAGCCATCAGCAGAGCTGAGTTCTTGTTCCGGCTCTTTCCCTCATCATTTGTGGAAGGTCACTTAGCTTCTCTGGGTTTCACTTTTCTGATCTGCAAAGTGGAACCAACAATGCCTGCCCTGAATGTTTGGTAATTTGTGTGTGTGTATGAGAGAGAGAGAGAGAGAGAGAATATTTTTTTTCCTTGAAACAATAGCCACTATTTTTTCAGGGCTTATATGGTGTCAGGCCCTGGGATGGACTCTATGGATTTGAGAGTAAAGAGGAAACACAGCACCAGCTTATATTATGATGGTTTTCCCTTTCACCATTAGTGACAGGATCCAGGTCTTGGTCCCATCCCCAGCACCTACCATTGTGTCTGCACATAGTAGACACTCAATAAATATTATTTGGAAGAAGGAAGGAAGAAAGACACTGACAGAGAATGATTTAAATATGTTAGTGTTGCCTCATCTGCACCATCAACTCTGAAAACAAGGGGTGTGTCTGACATCTCTGACTTACTACAGCACTTTGTGGTTCTGTGCAGGCAATTGTTCATACATTTCCATGAATAGTGAGTTCCCACCCTATAGAATCCTCTGTAGTAGGTGCTGAGCGCACAGCACTAAAAACACAGCCACCCATCCTGCCTCATGGGACTTAAATTAGAAAGGTGGAAAGGGGAGTCTGATTGTTAATGAATCACCTAATGAATCACCAAACCAAGAAAAACCCAACCAAAAATTGTGAAGAGTAAGTAATGCAGCAAAACAAACACTAGTCACTGCCTATTGGGTAACAACCCCCTTCCTTCTTTGGCTAACACAACCTGAATTTGTTTAGGTTTAGGAGCCATAGCCCCAGTCACAAGTGACTCAACAAAATGTAGACAGGTTGAACTAAACTGTCAGGATACTTCTATTTCCCTCTACCACTTATTGGTCTGGAGTGGACATGTGACCCAGTTCTGGCCAATAGGTTGTGAGGAGGAGTCTACTGGTGGCTTCTGGGAAATATTTTCCTCCCTGATAGAAGAACAGCCCTTTTGCCCTTTTTCCTGTCCTTTCTGCTTGGGATGCAGTCATGTGACAATGTCATATTTGCAGCTGTGTCAGCCATCTTGTGACACTAAGGGACACATTGTGGACACAGAGATGATGGCAGAGTAGCCATACTTGGGTTCCTGATGGCATCTGTTGGAGTCTCTCAAGAAGCCAGATGAGTAGCTTCCTTTTTCCCATTCTGAGTTCTGAACAGATTGAGAAATCAGATAGTGGAGAAAGATGAAGGGGAAAATATCTTGGCTGCTGCTAAGTGCCAAGTATGGGATGTAACTTAATGGGGAGCCAGTAGGGTTTGAGCCCCCAGGTTAGGCACTAGTTACAGATGATGCCTATAGTGGCAAAGCCTGGGTCCTGCACGTGGCACGCTGAGCCCTAAGAGGAGCTTGGCCAATTTACCAAACAGATAAGCTACTCTTCCTCCCCAGGGACAGAGAGAACAAAGGGAAAGACCAGGAGTTAAGAGTGCTTGAGCTTCTACCCCATGGAAGGAAGGGTCACAAAACTCCTCTCCCCCATCCCAAACACAGAGCTGAGCCACAGCACCAACTCTAGAATTGCTTTCAATCCTCCTATGAAATGAGACTCATAAATCTCTATTATTTAAGTTACTTTCAGTCAGGTGTTCTGTTCATTACAGCTGAAGCATCTTAAGGGTCTAAGCACCATAAAAGAAAAGCAGAGCACAGTGAAAGGGCTCTTTCCATTTTCATTTGGACAGGGGTGCAGGTAGTCATGGGAAAACATCTCTAGATTTGTGCTGTTTAAACTGCTCTTGAAGGATGAGGGGCAAGGCCTCACAGACAGGGAACAGAAGTGAGAAGACACAGACAGATCAAAAGAAGGTCCATGTGGCTGAAGTGGACTCAGGGCAAGGGAGATTCATGAGACATGATACAAGAGAGGGAGGCAGGTGCTGGATCATAGCTTTATAGACAGGATGTGGCAGCCTAGGCTCCCAAGAAGCAGGAACCCAGAAGGTTTGCATGAAAGGATTTTTATTACGGAGTATCTTAGGACCTCTCTGCTGTGAGAGAGAGGGAGGAAAAGAAGCAGATTGGGCAGAGACACATTCAAATGTGATGCAGGCACAACAGCAGCCTCAGCTGAACCCTGGGGGAGTTCTGGATATGGACTAGCCTTCATAGCTGTACCAAGATAGGTCAAGACAACCAGAACTTATTACTCCCCCACATGGATTTGTCATTGCATGTGGGTTACCTGGGAAAGGTGACACTTAGCTGGGATAATGTCCAAAGGGGCTGACAGCTGAGTGGAAAATTGCCCACATAAAGAATCACTGTTGGAGCCGCAGATATTTGAATAATTTGCCAAAAAGCAAAGGTATATCCTATGTGGACTTGGCCTAATTGTTCAAGATATTTGGGCTTCTGCTTGGGGATAGGGTAGGAGTTGGGCTTAAGGAATGCTTAATGACTTCTTAGAGGGAGGATTAACGATTCCAGCAAGACTTGCACACCTTGAAAACCCGCATAGGTACAAACACCTCCACTGCCCTTTAGCCTGCTCCCAAGCTGATGATTTACTGTGCTTGATGAGTTTTGTGAATAAAAGCAAGATCACAGCTACTGGTCTTTCTGCTCTCTTACTAAACGGATTCATTGTCTTCCCTTCTGGCATTTTCCTCAGGCTTCTTATCCAGGCTGACTCAGCCATTGCCTTCCTTCAGAATTCTCCACCTGGCTTTGGGCTCAGCCCCAGCACATATTCTTTGTGTCTTTATTAATATGCTTTGTGTCAACTTCTGCTCCTGCAAAGAATTAGTCACCCAATTTCTGAACCATTGCCTCCACGATAAGAAGGTGCTCTCATAATTGGAAGGGATGCGTTACAGCAAAAACACTTAGACATTGGAGACTGAGTTCTGTAGTTGGCATCTGATGGGATTTGGGGTCTCCACAGCTCCCCCTTATTCATATGGTAACTGTTCTTCCCATCTTTTGGGGAACCACCCTTGGCGTATGCTATCCATCATGTTCCATACTCTGGCCTCTAGGATTGCCAAGGTCAGGCAAGATGGACGAAAAAGAGGGTCAATTCCTTCTGATCATAGTGATTGGTTCAATGAATGAGCATGTGGCCTCAGCTGAACCAACCACTACTCAGCTTTTTCCATTCTAGTCAGAGATTTGTATGAACCTGGAGCTGCTGGTGGCTAGCTACCCCACCAGAGAATAAAGCCCACACAAAGAGAGAGAGCCGAACAAGGAGTAGAGAGACATGACAGCATTTGTGATCCCTTATGACAAATGCCCTGGAAGCCAACCCATCCATCTCCTTGTTTAGGCAGGACTCCAAATTCCATATCCCTCTCCACCCCATGTTTTAAAATTTTTTCTTAAATGAGTTTAAAATGAGTTTCTGTTACTTGCAGGAGAAGATTTCTGACCAATACGGATTAACTAAGCCATGACCCCCATATCTGTAATCCTATCAAATACCAGCACCGAAAGATTCATTTATTCATGTGATCATTCAACAAATGTCTGCCAAGTGCTTACAAGTTTGAGAAGATATAAAAATAGAAAATCAACACAGAGAGTATGAGCAAAATGTCACAGAGAGCTCTACATCATCTAAGTCAGTGCCAGCCATTTTCTCTGTGATGTCTGTGTATAGGAAATGGTAAATTTCTTTTTAATGACATACCCAAGCAGACAGTTAATGGCCATTTGGCAGGAAGAAGATGCTATAGATATTTCCAAGCATCAGTGGAAAACCGGATTCAATGAGTTTTAGGGTTTCTCTCAGTCATGAGTTCTAGGGTGGGGGTTTCCATGTCTTTTACCCTTTCCACTAGAGAATCTTCCCAAACCAATTCTGCTTCTGTCTAGTTCCAGCTTGTGGAATGAGGGCATTCCGCATGGCTCGGTGAATGGTGCATAAGTGTTAGGTGGGAACCTCCCTTCCCCTTCTTCAAGTTTCCAAGTTGAGAGATTGCCATTAGAGTAATACTTTTGCCCTCTTTCCCCAAGGGAGGAGTGCCTTACCTGATTGATGAATTTAAGCTGAAGTGAGCATCTTCAGTTTCATCTCTCTCCCTCTCTCTCTTTGGGGACCAGATGCTCACAAAACATCCTCATCAGCTCTAAGCAGATCTGTCCCTGCCGGAGGAGAGGCCCACATTTGGGGAATTAAGTTCAGTAACTGGAAGTGATAGCAAGCAATTTGACCAGATCTAAGCCATGCTTATTGTTTTATCAGCAGTAAAACTGACATTTTTATCTCCATCTGCCTAACTCCTTGGGTTTTTTTTTCTCAATTAATTAGGAACCCGGGCAGGGAACAAGGTGTCATCTATTAGCTCCTAAACCCCAGCAGAAAGCTCTTACTTACAGACAAGACCTTCCCAATTTGGTTTACCCACCTTGTCAGCATCTTCCCACACTACCTCCTGCCCTCCTTTCTATCCTCCAAGAACATCAGGTTGCTTGTCATTTCTTTCATACTTCTTGCAATTTCATGCTTTTATGCCTTTGATTATGTTATTCCTTCTGTGGCATACCCACTCATCCCCACCACACTGCTTCAACAGCTAATGCTTATCCATCGTCTGTCCATAATGCCTCATCTCAAGGAACACCTCATCCAGGAAGTCTTCACTGGCTGTCACCTTCCCACCACTATGGGCTCAGTTTGATGAATACTCCATCACATTTTTTTTTAATGTCAATCTCTCACCACTAGATTGTGAGCTTACTGAAGGGACTGTGATCTTATTATCTCTGAATCCCTCAGAATTCAGAACCTTTCACAGAGGACATGCATGGTAAATGTGTGTTAAATCAATGCATAAATTAGCCAATAGTGGACGATACCCATTCCTGAGGCCAGGCAGAACTGGGAAGGGTACCTTCACCAGCCAGAGGTCAGGAGCAGAATCAAAGTTATAGCCAAAGAGACAGGTCCAAACAATTAGTCCTCAGGGCAAGGCAAGGCAAAAAAAGTGACTAAGTGAACAGAGGTAAAAACAAACAGGTGGAGGAAGAGGCTGAAAAGAAATAAACTACAAGGAATGGACCAGAGCAAGGAATGCAGAATAAAGGCTGTGAAGGGCAAAAGAGCCTGGTACTCGCCTATTACACAGTTCCAGATATGTGGTCAAGGGAAAAGACAGAAATCCCTAAGATCACAGGCAAAGATTTGATGACAGTGGATTGCAGGGGAAAATCACAAGAGCAGAAGAATGTGGAGCCTGGTCCCAGCTCTGCCACTAAATATTCAGGTGAGGGCGCCTGGGTGGCTCACTTGGTTGGGTGACTGCCTTCAGCTCAGGTCACAATCCTGGGGTCCTGGGATGGAGCCCTGCATCGGGCTCCTTGCTCAGTAGGGGGCCTGCTTCTCCCTCTCCCTCTGCCTGTTACTCTGCCTGCTTGTGCTGTCAAATATATAAATAAAAATTCTTTAAAAATAAATAAATACATACATACATACTCAGATGAGCTTGGACAAATCACTTCCTTTTCCTATGAAAGAGTTTCCTCATTGATGGACCTGAACAGCATGTCCTAGATCGCTTCTCACTTCTCTTCCAAGTCAAATGTATTGTGACTCTTCAAATGCTATTCCATAGTATGATTACAGAGGATTCTTCTGTTACATAAATAACATTTAGTCACCATGTTATTCTTTATATTCAATCAACCAAAAGAACTACATCTATTTTGATCTCAGTTCTGAAATCAAGGAGATTAGACTCAATTATTTTTGTGATCCATTCCAGCTATAGAACATTTACTGTGCTGTAATTTTCTCCATTCCTGAGCACATACTTTTTGCCACTCCCTGTGCTTGGCACTGTGGCGCTCTCTGTTCTGAATGAATTTATAATCTAGTTGAAACAATAAGATTAGCATCTTCAAAGTGATTGAGGGAGAAATCCAATTCATTGTATAATTTAGTTCCAAATGGTGTTTTAAAGGCTATAGGAATTGTTGGAAATCAGGAGGATCAGGAGGGGTTGAAATATAGGGACAGATTTCCTAGAGGAAGTAGGCCTGCAAGGGTGAATAAGACACAGATCTGAAAAGGGGAGATTGAGATGGACAGGTGGGTGAATGGATGGATGATGGATGGATGGACAGATGGGTGAATGAAGTAGGACATTCTTAAGAGGTATAGTCTAAGCAAAAGCAAAAACTTAAGGATGATCATGAATTTGTGTGGGACTCAGTATGGAAACCTATCCTAGTGGAGTAAGAACAAGGAAAAGGGATGGAGGTTAACATTGGTTGTGCTCCTACTGTGTGCTGGGTGTTTGTAACTGAGATATTTGGTGTCTGCTCTCCTACAGGCCCTTGATCTAGGAATTGCCCCCATACAGGGATGTACCTACCAAGGGCTCACACCTTGGTCACAGATAACTAGATCAAGGGTGGACACTGGACCTAAACTCAGTCAATCCAGTTTTTCTTGCATAAACACAGTAGTGGACACCAGGAAACTGAACAGGACTTTCGGCTGGGGTATAGAAAGGTCAAGAGAAAGGGAAAATTGAGATGGAAGGGATCTGAGGAAAGCTAAGAAAACCAGGCTGTGAAGAGCAAAGAGGGGGAGAATATGCATAGAGGAAAAATGGGGACACTATTGACAGATTTGATGGCTCCTGGAGATGAAGCATTTACCTGGATTCTGACAATCCTATTCCTCATTCTTCCTCCTGAAAACTCTGTATTTTATTTCCTGTTTCTTGATTTCAGCCTAACCAGCATAAGTGGTTTCTTGTTCCTTATAATTAAAAGAGCCTTTACTAGGACAGTGTGTTCACAAACATTTTCCCAGTGAATCCTCACAACAATTTAATGAGATAGGTATTATTTCCAATTATTAATATGTCTACCAAGGCTTTTTTTTTTAATTTTATTTTTATTATTTGCCCAAGGGGTACAGGTCTGTGAATCATCAGGCTTACATCTTTCACAGCATTCACCAAAGCACAAACCCTCCCCAATGTCCATAACCCATCCACCCTATCCCTACCCTCCCACCCCCCAGTAACCCTCAGTTTGTTTTATGAGATTAGAAGTCTCTTATGGTTTGTCTCCTTCCCCATCCCATCTTGTTTCATTATTTTTCCCTCCCTACCCCCCACAACCCCCCACCCTGCCCCTCAAGTTCCTCATATCAGAGAGATCATATGATAATTGTCTTTCTCTGATTGACTTATTTCGCTCAGCATAATACCCTCCAGTTCCATCCATGTCGTTGCGAATGGCAAGATTTCGTTTCTTTTGATAGCTGCATAATATTCCATTGTATATATATACCACATCTTCTTTATCCATTCATCTGTTGATGGACATCTAGGTTCTTTCCATAGTTTGGCTATTGTGGACATTGCTGCTATAAACATTCGGGTGCACGTGCCCCTGAGGATCACTACCTTTGTGTCTTTAGGATAAATACCCAGTAGTGCGATTGCTGGGTCGTAGGGTAGCTCCATTTTCAACTTTTTGAGGAATCTCCATACTGTTTTCCAGAGTGGCTGCACCAGTTTGCATTCCCACCAACAGTGTAGGAGGGTTCCCCTTTCTCCGCAACCTCGCCAACATCTGTCATTTCCTGACTTGTTGATTTTAGCCATTCTGACTGGTGTAAGGTGGTATCTCGCTGTGGTTTTAATTTGTATTTCTCTGATGCCGAGTGATGTTGAGCACTTTCTCATGTGTCTGTTGGCCATTTGGATGTCTTCTTTGGAGAAATGTCTGTTCATGTCTACTGCCCATTTCTTGACTGGGTTATTTGTTTTATGGGTGTTGAGTTTGAGAAGCTCTTTATAGATTTTGGATACTAGCCCTTTATCTGATATGTCATTTGCAAATATCTTCTCCCATTCTGTCAGTTGTCTTTTGGTTTTGTTGACTGTTTCCTTTGCTGTGCAAAAGCTTTTAATCTTGATGAAATCCCAATAGTTCATTTTTTTTTCTCTTTCTTTAGTTCATTTGTCTATCCCTGTGCCAATCACCATGCTGTCTTAGTTACTGTAGCTTTATAATAAGCTTGGTTATATCAATGTTATTGTTCTTCTGCAAAATTTTCTTGACCATGCTGAACACTTTACATTTCCACATAAATTTCAGAGTCAGCTTGTCAAATTCCAGAAAGAAAAAAATCCCCTGCTGAGGTTTTGATTGGGATTGCACTGACCCTGTTGATTGATTTTCAGAGAATTGGCATCTTTGTAAGAATGAGCCTACAGAGGCACCTGGGTGGCTCAGTCAGTTAAGCATCTGCCTTCGGCTCAGGTCATGATCTCAGAGTCCTGGGATTGAGCCCCACATTGGGCTCCCTGCTCAGCGAGTTGTCTTTTCCCTCTCCCTCTTCCCCTTCCTTGCTTGTGCTTTTTCTCTCATTCTCTCTCTCCCAAATAAACAGGTAAAGTCTTAAAAAAAAAAAAAAGAATGAGCTTACCAATTCATGAAAGGGAGCATCCTTCTATTGGGGCATTGTTTACTTTCTTTCAGTAATAATTTGTATTTAATGGCAGAGAGGTCTTGTAGTTCTTTCCTTCCATTTATCCTTAGTATTGGATATATTTTGATTCCATTGTAAATAGAATTTTAAAAGGTAATTTTTATCTGTAGTACAGTATGTAGAAATACAATTTATATTAAACTTATGTTGTATTTATATGTATTATATTCAATGAAATCGCTAAATTCATTTGTTAATTGTAGCAAGTTATCTGTAGATTCTTTCAGACTTTGTTCATAATCTTGTCCTCTATAAATATGATAGTTTCTTTCTTTCCAATTCTTACATTTTTATGTATTTTTTCTTTATTTATTTTGTACATTTGCTTTTTTCTTTTTCACTAGACTTGCAGTATGTGTTGAATAGGAATAGTGATAGGGAACATCCTTGTTTCATTCTTGATCTCAGGGGCAAAGATTTCAATATTTCATCATTAGGTATGATGCTTGTGGAGAGGTTTTTTTTTATAGATATCTTTATCAGATTCGAGATGTTAACATCCATGATATATGGTCCCAGTTATTTACTCCTGTAGCAAATGAATGTGGTAGAATCCTTACCTTTACTATTGCCTCAAGTAGAACAGAGTGCATTTCCACCCCTCTTGGATTTGGGGTTGACCATGTGACGTGCTTGGGGCTGGCCACGTGGGGTGCCTTGACAAATGGGATGTTAGTGAATGTGACATAGTCAGAGACATGAAATATGCTTGTGTTGTGACCTTGCATTCCTGTACTTCTGCCATCACCATGAGAAGAGCGTATCTGGGTAGCCCGAGACAGAGAATGTGACAAGAGGAGCAGAAACACCTCAGCCAATGCATGGACCCATAATTTCCATCATAGTTGCTCCACTCAACCCACAGAGGTATGAACAAGAAATAAGTGCTTTATGTTTTATATTACTAGTATTTTATGGTTGGTGGTTATCAAACTGTAGCTGGTGAAACATCTTCTACCCCTACTTTGCTAAGAGTTTTTAATGTGAGTCCATGTACAGAAGTAAATTTCTAGTTCAGCTAATGAGGCTTCATCTTCAGGATGCCTCACTTCTGAGGACCCTCCCTCTTCAAGGCTCTGGAAGAGGCCCTAGCAATGTGTTTACATGAACAGATATTTTGCTAAATGTGAAAAACACATACTACAGTCAGGTAAGATCACTGTGCTTTTCCACACTAACTTACTCTGATTATACTTCCCTTAATGTCAGGTAGCATGTAAGTGGTCATGAGCATTTTGGGGGGATCTAGTGAAAGAGAAGCTGAATTGGGGATACATTTAGTTTTGTACCTGGTGGGATATACTTATGTACTTTTCAGTCATGTCTCTGAACAGTTAAGTTATTGCTTGCTGTCCTCTAGTACAAATGACTTCCACAAATACTTATTAATTAATGAGTGTCACCAAAATTCAAAGACTACTTACAGATAACCACTACATAAGAAAATTTTATAGGCTTTGAAATGTTAGAGTTCATGTCCAAAAGAAATTTGATAGATTTTCCCTAAATTGACAATAATCCTAAATATTTACATTTCATTACCAATAACAAGTGGCAAAGATAAAATATATTTTCTAATATATTTCTAAATATTCAATAAAATTTAAAAAATAAATTGTTCTAGAAAAAAATACCAAATTATCTTTTTATTCTCTCTATAGAAAGTATTACAAAAAATAATTATCAGATTTATTCAGCCAAAAAATATAAGGAATAATATAGAGTTAGGTCAGACAAGTAATAAAAGTAATGTGTTATTATTTTGGGCTTTAGGACCCTGTGGAATTTATCAGCTTTTTACAATTTGCAACTTATTGGGATTTCTTATACTGAATAAACATTCACTGCTGTGCCTTTTGTATTGTACATTGGTAATTTTGCATAATTTTAATGACTATATTAGAAATTGGGGGTGACTGGCTGACTTAGTTAGTAAAGCATTGTGACTCTTAATCTTGGGTTCATGAATTCAAGCCCCATGTTGGGCATGGGGTCTACTTAAAAAAAAAGAAAGAAGAAAAAAGTAAACGTATCAGCTTTATGTCTTACAAACCCTCTATACACTTCTGGATGTTTTAGCAAAGACTCCCTCGGTGTCTATTTGATGCTCCTATGATTTCCCCCCCTTTATTCTGTGAATGTAGCAAATTACACTGATTACTTTTCTAATGTTAAATCTAGCATTTGCTCCTGGGGTAAATCTAACTTGGATGCAACATCCTATCCTTTTACGATGTGGTTAGATTTGATTTGCTAATAGTCACTTAGGAGTTTTTAGGTGTGCCTAATGCCTTACATTAAATTCACATTTTACTTGAACTAATCTGAGTGGGTTTCTGTCACTTGGACTCAAATGATTTCTGACCAGGCTCTCCGGACAAGCCACCTTTTCCTCCAAAATGTTTCATGAGAGTAAAATGCAATACTATCTTTCCCCCCAGATAAATATCATTTTTTCTTCCCAGAGTTAATGATTGATTAACTTCCCCATGATTTCATTTATTTCCCTTGTTTTTAAAAAAACACTCACTGGACAACTCCCTCATACCCGTGGTTCCAGCAAACCTACCTGGAGAAGGACAAATTCCGGCTCAAAGTAGGCAGCCTCAGTGAAGAAACGAAGTCCTCTAGCAAGGTCAGAATTCCACCAGGCTTGTGTTCTGAGGCCCAAAGCACAGCTTGAACAGGAGAGGTAATTGAGCCAGCTGCTGAGAGGCAGCAGCCACATCCCCCAACTCATTAATCTGCCTCCCTCAGCTAGGAAAGAGACCCATGGCTTCCATTTCAGCAGCATGAGGGAGTGTACCATTTTCACGCATCATTCCATAGAAACCGCCTCCTGGAGCACTTACCTAAAAAAATAAAAATAAAAATACTCAAGGAATCAGTCTCTGCAGCCACACCTAGGTTTTTATTTAGCAAATCTCACCTCACGAAATGTATCCAGCTGTTTATTTTTACCACTATTGGCCAATCATGGTATCCAGTGGGGGGTTCTTTTGGTCCAGTCTAGTGGTCCACACTGGGGCCTAGACTTCAGGAAAAGTCCATAGAAATGTGTTCACATGGAACAGCATTGGAGGCAAGAAGAAAAGTGTCATTAGGGAGAGTGACCTTCAACCAGGGTGGCAACAATTCCTCTTTGTCAAGACAGAACGAGGAAGAGGGTGACAGGTACTCATCCTGTCCAATGGACCTGCTGTTCCCTGGTATTCAGAGAAAAATTGAGTTTCCCAGGAAAAAAGAAGAGGCCAGTAAGAACTTAGCAAGGACACCAAAAAGTATTTAGGCTGCTTGTCTCAGGATTCCAACAGAACTCTCCCAACTCCTATCCTAGTATGATGATGGTAATGATGAGGATGATGAGGATGATGAGGATGATGAGGATGACGGTGATGATGATATTGATAGCTCATTTGATTGGCTGTTGTGTGTCAGATGAGTTGTACACATTATCTCTAAGCAATCTGAAAGGCAGGTCTTTTTCTTCTAATTTTACAGATGAGAAAAAAGAGGTTAGAAAAGCTACATAATTTGCCCACAATTACTCTGTAAGTGGCAAAGCTATGATTCCAACCTAAAGTCCATGGTCTTTTCAAAATACTGCCATATCTTCTAACTTCGCTTCATTGTCACACCAAAATGGTAATGAATATTGTAAGATGAGATTGACTCTGCTTTAAAACAGAGGAACTATTCTCCAACAGAGAAACAAAATAAATACAGTCCAACTATTAACCATATGACAAGATATTAAGTGGGAAATTCCCTGCTTCCTGGAATTGACAACTAAGAGAGAAGAAGGGTTCCAAACACCCAAACTTCTAAATAGAGCCATAAACAACTGGGCCATATATCTACATGCTACTTCATAAGAGCAGCAGAAGGATTAGTTCTGTATCAGGAGAAGAGAGGTGTGGGGGTCTGGGTCACAGACCTCGTGGGTCCTACTGCATTTGGGGTCAGAGTCTTTATCTCCTGCAGTGGATGAGAGGGGTGCTTCCCCATTCTGTAGCATAGCAGTTCTCAAATTTTTTAGTTTCAGGACCCCTTTACATTTTTAAAAATTACTGGTAACCCCAAAGAGCTTATGCTTATGTAAGTTCTATCTATGAACATCCACAGTATCAGAAATAAAAACTAGAAATTTTTAAGTTATTTCCCTACTAATTCATTTAAAAATAATAATAAACCCATTACATGATAGTGTAAATAAAATGCTAATGAAAAATACATTTTCTAAAAATAAAAATTAATGAGAATATCAGTGTTCCACACTTCTGAAAATTTCTTTAATGTACAATTGAAGAGAAGGCAGCTAGATTCTCAGGTCTGCTTCTGTATCCTATCTGTTGCATTAAGTTGCTTTGATCGAAGAACATGAAGAAAATCTGGCCTCACACAATTATGCAGTTGGAAAAGAGGAATATTCAATTAGCCTTTTACATAACCGGGAATATTCTTCTTGGATATTACACCAAAACTCAACAAGTGGTAATTTCTTAAGGATTATTTGCAATGTGGAATCTGAAACCAAATCAGTCTTTTATTAAAAAAATTTTCTGTTCCACAAGTAAGTGAAACCATATGACAATTGACTAACACAAGGAATAAAATGGAGGATTCTAGGGGAGGAAAGGAAAAGTGAACTGGGGTAAACCGGAAGGGGAGACAAACCATGAGAGACTGTGGACTCTGAGAAACAAACTGAGGGTTATGGAGGGGAGAGAAGCGGGGGAAGGGGATGGGTGAGCCTGGTGGTGGGTATTAAGGAGGGCACATATTGCATGGAGCACTGGGTGTGGTGCATAAACAAAGAATCTTGGAACACTGAAAAAATAAAATAAAATAAATCACATTTGTTATCACCACCCATAATGCCATCAGAAAAAGACTTTAAATATAAGAAACTACCAAGNAGAATCTTGGAACACTGAAAAAATAAAATAAAATAAATCGCATTTGTTATCACCACCCATAATGCCATCAGAAAAAGACTTTAAATATAAGAAACTACCAAGCTCGTGGTTTTAGATGCAAGTCTTGCAAAATTCCAATTTCTGCGTGAAAACTCAAATTTTGTCACTGGCAACAAATCCTGTCAGCTATTTTTCCTGGAAGTGACTGGCTCTCTTGGTACGTTTCCAAGGGTTGCCAGCTACCCAAGTCACAATAACAATTGTCCGTATATCAGTCATTAAAAAAAAATTTCTTTATTTATTTTAGAGAGAGAGAGAGGGCAAACACAAGGGGAAGGGCAGAGAGAGAGGGAGAGGGAATCTCAAGCAGACTTGCTGAGCCTTGAGTCCCATGTGGGGCTCAATCTCATGATCCTGAGATCACGACTTGAGCTGAAACCAAGAGTTGGATGCTAAACCAACTGTGTCACCTAGGCGCCTCATCAGTCAATCTTTTAAGTAAAAATGGTGTTCCATGAGAGATGGAACTAGTTCGACTCATGACTCAGTTGCAGAAGTGTTATTTTCTGAAGACAACTATCATAGTTCAGCATGGAGCAGACGTACTTTGTGTATGCTTCCCACTTTGTTGCACAGAATATTATTATAAAGACATATATCAAAGGTTGAGGTTTACTCAACTTAATCATTTTTACTGCTTCATCAAGACATTCTTAAGTGACCCTGGAACTTGTGTCTACTCATGTGTGTGTGGTGGGGAAGAACCCAATGACTGTTAGCACATTCTCGCACATTCGGGAGCCACCAGAATTTCTACACACCAATTATTTTTGCACCATCAATGCAAATGTCAACACAGTGAAAAAGGCAAATAACATTTTATTGTGAAGATGATTTTGACCTTGTGGCTTCCTTGAAAAGGTCTTAAAGACCCCCAGGAGTCCATAGGCCACACTATAAGAGCTACTGTCTTAGCCTATTGGGAGGAGGTAGAACTCTCAGAAAGGGGAGTGTTTGCAAGAAGAGAAGACTGGTCCTCTCTTTAGATGCTTATGGCATTGCAGCCACTATACATACCCTGAAGGGATTCTAGGGCAAACTAGACATGTGTCCCTGGAATCTGGGGGAGCCACAGCATAGGACCGTGCATTTTTGCCTTGCATTAGGATGCCTGGTGGAGGGGGTGACTAGGGCTGAGGAGCAGGGAGAAAGGGGAACTTTCTGGTAACTGGTCCACTCAAAGAGGGTGCCTTTTTAAAAAAGATTTTATTTATTTATTTTGAGAGACAGAGACTGAGCCAGAGAGAGAGAGGGGAGAGCAGGAGGAGGAGCAGAGGGAGAAGCAGACCTCAAAGAGGGTGACTTTTTAGGGTCTGCACAAGGCACCATGTGTACTTGGTAGCAGCTAAGGTGGGGATATGCATGTATGCAGGGGCTTCTCACCTGGAGATCTGTGAAGTCGGAACGCTGGCTGGGGTAGTCTTGACAGGAGGGAGGAAAGGCTATAGGATAATGTTCTTAGGAAGAAAATGAGGCATTTTCTGCCCCAGCCCAGCTCCCTGTGGCTATCTGAGAGTGCCAAACAGGAAGTCAGAGATTCCCAGGGCTCTAGGTCAGGCAGCAGGGTGTCTGAGGAAGGGGCAGAAGATGTGGGTCATCCAAGGCTGCCAAGAAAAGGGATGTCCCACAAAGTGAGGAGCCGCTGTCAGGGGATTAGAGGGTCAGGGACTGCAGGGGTCTAGATAAAGCTCAGGATGGCCCCTAGCAAAGTGTACATGTTGTCTACACGGAGAGCACCTCATCAAACTGAGGAGATGAAGGACATCTCCCCGCCGCCCCCCCAGCTCAGCTCATCTCCCCAATGATTCTCAATATCTTACAGGGAAGAGTCCCAGAAAAGAGAGGGAAGGAAGTGAACTAGAGCTGCTCAAGCCCTTCTCTCCTTTCCCCCAACCCACCCCACAATTCCCACAGTGCAAAGAAAAAGGAAAAGCAGCAGCTCACTGTCCTCTGTCTGGGATGGGGCAGCCAGAGTGTTAGAAATGGACATTCAGAGTGAGAGTTTTAAATTGGACTGAACAGAATTTCAATCATCCAATGTGTCAAGCAAATTATTGGATCAGCTCATGCTCTTGATAAGGGATCTACTACCCAGTAGGGAAGAAAGATTTCACACAGTATTGCTGGGGACAGTAAACAGAATAAATAAAATTGTTATGTGCTTATTCCCTGAAAGAGCTGAGACTCCTCAAACCAGTCACATTTAAACAAAGATGACTGGCTGAAAGGAACAATGACCATGATTCCCTTCAACCACACCCCTAATGAACCCATGCAAATAAAAACAAATGTTTCTTGCTCTGCCTGCCATTGGCTGGAAAGGCTCCATGGTGTAATGAAGGGAATACCAGTTAAAATAAAGAGACACAGCTTCTGTCCTCCCTGCACCCTTTTTTCCATTGTCACTGTACAGATTCCATCTCTTCTGGTGCCAGTGGACCGTCAATCACATTGCCTTGCTTTTTCCTCTATGGAGGTGGACATGTGATTCAGGCTTGGCCAACAGTAACAACCTATTTTGTTACAACTGTTGGTATGATGGGGGATGGGGGAGTCACAGGACCTAAGCAGGCTAATCAGGGCCCCTCCAAGTAATTTGATCTATGGTTGCTAGGAGGGGGAGTTGCTCTCTGTTTTTTCTAGAATAACAGAGCTCTGAGGATGGTCTAGCTTACTGCTGTTAGAGGCCATCTTTAGTGGATGGAACCTACAGAAGAATGAAGAGTTGAGAAGCAAACAGAGCTGAGGGGTAGAGAGGCAGAGACAAAATGCTGGGCCCCCTGGGGCCAGCTGTACCTAGACTGAAACCCACCCCTGGGACTTCCAAGCACAGGGCCTATTGCTCCCTTTGATTAAACAAGGCTGACTTGGGGTTTTATTGTCTCATATGATCAAACAGAGTCTAAATACATTGGATTCTAGATTTGGCTGTTTTACTTCCTAACATTTAACCCTGGGAACAGTACTAAACTGTCTCTTCGTTCTTTCATTTATTCATTCATTCACTCATTCAAGTGCAAGATCCTGAACTTGGCACCCAAGAATGAAAGATGAACTATTTGATCCTTGTCTTTAAAGACCTTCAGAGTCTTCCGGGGAGACAAAAATGGGGGAAAACAGTAGCTACAAAAACAATGAAAAAACTATTGGGTGTATAGAGAAAGCACCTAGATTTGTCTGGAAATATCAAGCAAGCTTTGAGCTTGAGAGTTGCTGCCAGAGACAAGGGCATTCCAGACAGAGATAAGTATCCACAAAGGCATATAGGCAGGAGAGGGGTTAGCACCAGATGGCTCTAGCATAGTCTGTGAGGTGGGAAGTGGGCCTCCATAAGTCAGGTGCACAGGGCCAGGTCATGAACTATGTCATGCAAAGGGTTTTAGTCTTGGTTCTAAAAATCATGGTGAGGGGCGCCTGGGTGGCTCAGTCGTTAAGCAGCTACCTTCAGCTCAGGTCATGATCCCAAGGTCCTGGGATTGAGCCCTGCATCGCACTCCCTGCTCAGCAGGAAGCCTGCTTCTCCCTCTCCTATTCCCCCTGCTTGTGTTCCCTCTCTTGCTGTCTCTCTCTCTGTCAAACAAACAAACAAACAAACAAAGAGGGCAAGATGGGAGACAAAGAGATGAAGTGCTGGGTGTGAGGTGTGGGGGAGGTGGTTGTTGAGGCCATCCGTGTGTAAGATGGTGAGTTGTTGGGCTAAGGTAGTAGATAAAGCAATTGAATAGCCAGATCATGGTGGCTCTTTGGATGTGGGTGACCAGGGTGAAGGTTGTATATTACCTTCTCTGTTCCTGATGAGAATAGCTCTTGCATTTCTGAGATTCCCAGCCCCTGGATCCCTTTGGAGAATTATAGGAAATCTATATACTCTCTTCCCAGAAATATTAACATCCATAATAATGATAGCTAACATTTTCTAAACACTTCCTATGTTCCAGTCACTGATCTAGAAGCTTTGTTTATATAATCATCACAGCAAACCTAGGTTGGTACTAACTTAGGTTGTTAACCTGCCCAAGTTGCATAGGAACCAGTAAGTTCAGAATTTGAAGCCAGATCATCTGACTCAAACTCAGTGATTTAATGGCCATGCTTCACTGTTCATACAAGGGTGCCTATGTTGTGCCTATAATTGAGGAGGGCCATAGACTCCTCCACCCAAAGCTCATCCACCATCAATTAACTATCCCCAGATCTAGTAGAGCTAAGAATGTCTGCTGTATATGAAAGCCCTTGTAAATTCTATGGAGGAAGATCAATGTCAAGAGTTCTCATTACTTATCTTGCATTGCCTCAAACTCACCTCACACCTCACTGTGGCCAGAAGAGGCCAGCTTTATGCCCTAACCTACTGTTACTATGGCCCTATCTAAGGAGAATTCAAAAAAATTTTTCCTAATAGATTCCCCTGAAATGTTAATAATATGAATATATTATCCAACTGCTTATGTGCTGTGTAGGTATCTGTGCTTTATACATAAAATATAGGTAAGTTTTTTTTCAGTCTTTCCTTCCACCAAGAATCAACCTTCACCTGGTTGAGGCATACTGTCCCCACTGAGAATATACCCCCTAGCCCTAACCACCCACTAATTAGAGCTGTGTCCTGGTATTCATGCCCTTGTGTTCGTATATTTGTGCCCTCTCTTGAGGGTCAGCTGACTTTTCTTCCCTATCACTTAAAAAAATTGTGGTAAACTACACTTAACATAAAATTGATCATTTTAAGTGTATGGTTCAATGGCATTAAGTATACTCACATTGTGGGGCACCTGGGTGGCTCAGCTGGTTACGTGTCTGCCTTCGGCTCAGGTCATGATCCCAGGGTCCTGGGATTGAGCCCCATGTCAGGCTCCCTGCTCACCGGGAAGCCTGCTTTTCCCTTTCCCTCTGCCTGCTGCTCCCCCTACTTGTGCTCACATACAATCTCTCTCTAATAAATAAATAAATCTTTTTAAAAAAAGTATATTCACATTGTTGTGCAACAATGTTTCCAGAACTTTTTCATCTTCCCAAAATGAAACTCTGTGCCCATCAAAAACTAACTCCCCATTCCTCCCTCCCCTCCATTCTCTGGCAACCACTGTTCTACTTTTCTCTCTGTCCTCATGAATTTGATTATTCCAAATACCTCACATAAATAGAATCATTCAATATTCTTTTGTGACTGACTTATTTCATTAAGCATAATATCTTCAAGGTTCATCCATGTTATAACAGAGATCAGAATTTCATTCCTTTTTAAGGCTCAATAATAGTACGTTGTATGTATAGACCACATTTTGTTTATCTGTTCATCCATCAATGGACAGTTGGGTTGTTGGCACATTTTGGCTGTTGTGAATAATGCTGCTATGAACTTAGATGTATAAATATGTGTTTGAGTCCCTGCTTTCAATTCTTTTGTGTATAGGCCCAGAAGTGGAGCTGTTGAATCATGTGGTGATTCTATTCTTAATTTTTTGAGGACCCACCATACTGTTTTCTATAGTAGCTGCATCAGCGGCTACATTTCCACCAGCAGCGCATGCTTTCTCCTAGGCTGACTTATTGGTTTGCTTCCAACAAATAGAATGAGACAGAAGTGATGGGTTGTCACTTCCAATGCTGGGTTATAAAAAGGCTTGCCTTGGGTACTTTCTTGGTTTGCTGGCTCTAAGAGAAGCAGACTACCACGTTGTGAGCTTTCCTATGGAGAAGCCCATATGGCAAGGAACTCACGTGTCTACCCAACAGCCAACAAGCACGTGAGGCCTGCCAACAGCCACGTGTTTGTGCTTGGAAGTAGACCATGTCCCCATGGAGCCTTGAAATGATTACCTTCCTGGAAAACACCTTGACCACAGTCCTGGAAAGGAGCTTGATCCAGAGACACCCCATGAAGCCAAGTGCAGATTCCTGACCCACAACTCGTGGGAGGTAATAAGTGCTTGCTGCCTTAAGTCGCTAAGTTTTGTCAGTAATTTGTTAGGGAGTGATAGATAATGAGTACGGTGGAGCAAGATACAGGTTTATGAAGAAGAAAGAAAACAGGTTCACATGCTGTTAGGAGGGGTCCTGCAGAGGGAAAAGCCCAGGAGAGAGAGGAGAAGCCCACTGAAGCGATATCCTTTGGTAGCAGGAATGCAGTCCTGTGTATGGGAGGAAGGATTGCCTTCAGAGAGAAGCAGAAGTTTATCTACACAGTGAGAGATGAATTCACTGGAGAAATACCACGTGATGTCGGCGGTCATGAATTTCAAGTGAAACCAGCAGGAAGTTTATGTGATGTTTCTCCAGCCGTGTTTAGCCACTCAGATTTGGACAGGGAGTCAGTGGTGCTAGATTTAACCAGGGCTTGTTTTTTTGTTTTTGTTTTTTTTCTTTGCCAAGAGAAGATGACATAGCTAGAGGGGACAAGAGCATGAGAGATATTCGTGAGGCAGTGTATACTGTATACTATAAGGGTTATAGTACCTATAATAGTATGTAATATATAGAGTATACATATATATATATATAGCATATATATTTGTGGTATACATGTGTACGTATATACCACCATGTATCTATCATAGTACTATAATGGTTGGCCATGGATCGTGACATGGTAGGACTGATAAACTGGATAAACTGGTGGGGACAGGATTGCTGGGAGTTGGAGTACTTCAGAAAAAGGCCTCAGTGGCTACGGAGTGGGCACAAGAAATCAAGATTAGGGATGGAGGGCAGTTCTAGGATGTAGCTAGAAGGGACAAGGACAGAGAGAGGGTGAAGGAGAAGGTCATTGAGGGGAGACGTTCAAGGAACTGAACATCAAGGTGTCAGGTGAGGATGGAGGGGAGGGATCATCTATATTGAAATTGTAACATTGAGAGACAGTAGGACTACACTCCTAGATTATGAATAAGGAGGCCATTAGTGAACGTATGTAGTCTATTAGTAAAGTCATTTTAAAAATCTAGAACAGCGGCGGATGGATGGCTCAGTCAGTCTAGCGTCAGACTCTTAGTTTAGGCTCAGGTGGTGATCTCAGGGTCATAAGATCAAGCCTGTGTCAGGCTCCTCACTCAGTGGGGACTCTGCTTCAGATTCTCTCTCCCTCTGCCCCCTCTCTCCTGTGCTATCTCTTTCTCTCGTAAATAAATAAATAAATAAATAAATAAATAAATAAATAAATAAATCATTTTTTAAAAGTCTAGAACAAAAATAGCCAAAGGGAAAAAAATCTTAATCATGGCCAACACCCCCTCCTCAGTGCTATTCTAAATGCTTTCCGTCCATTAGCTCATTTAATCCTCACAACGACTCAGAATGGTAGGTACTATTATTATAGTATTCCCATTTTACAGATGGGGAAGCTGGAGCAGAGAGGTTAAGTAACTTGCTCCCAGATCACACTGCTGAGAGGTGGAACAGGTGGGGTTTGAGCCCTAGAGTTCTAGTGTGAGTCCTTACTTGGCATCGCCAAACTGTACTGCTTCTCCCTCTCTTCCCTTCCTCAGTTTCCTCTTCCCCAGACAGTTCCTAAGGCACCGGGGTCAGTGCCACACAATTTGTCATGTAACGATTTGTCTTGAATTAATCATTGTGCTTGCTTGTGTGTTCATCTTATCCATAACTAACAGCTGAGATACATGTATAATTCTCACTGTGCTCCTCCTTTGATCCCATGCGCATGCACACCCACACTCCCCTTTACGCACATGCACTTGCTTATCCCTCTGACACAAAGCTGGATTCACAGTCAAGGGCCTTCCTGGGGAAGGTGGACTAGGACAGTGATATGGAGGGGCTCTACAGCCCTATGTTGGCTGCGTGACCTTGGGCTTGTTCCTTTGTTCTGCTGAGCCTTGATTTCCCAATTGTAAAATGGGAACTCCAATACTCCCTTCCATGGGGAGTGGTTGTGAAGATGAGTGTGAATCATCTACCCAAGCCAGAGGCCAATACAAGTTGTTGTTGTTGCTATTATTACCATTACCTCCTTCCTGCCCTATCACTCTCCCTTCCAGGCCATTGGCTTTTTGGTAATTTCTTGCATCTGTCAAGCTCTGTCCTTCCCAGACCTTTACCCTTGCTGTGTCCTTTGCCTGAAATAATTTTGTTCCACATTTTCATGAGGTCATCATGAGATTTCCTATGATTTTTGTGCCATTCATTTTCCTTTGATTCGGGTCTTTGCTCAAATGTCACCTTGTCAAAGAGACCTTACCTGATTATCTTACCACACACACACACATACCCACACACACACACACTTCACTTTTTAACCTTTTATATCTGTGCATCACTATCTGAAATTATTATAATGTGTTCATTGTTTATTGTTTGTCCCCCTCCCTAGAATATAAGCTCCAGATAGGCAAGAACTTTGTATTCCTTGTTCATGGCTATAATCCAGTGCTGGGTATAAGAAAACAGTAAATAATTCTTTGCAGAATGAACATTGAATAAGAAGTAGCCAAGCTGCTTATAATAAAGACCACCATAAATGGAGTATTTGCTCTGTGAAAAGCATTGTGCTAAGTACTTGATGTGAATTGCTTGATTTAATCTTCACAAATAGCCTAAGAAATACGTATAATGGTACCCAGATTTACATAAGACACACGTGAGGGGCAGAGCAGCTAAGTGATGTGTTCAAGGTCACACAGTAGATAAACGGAAGAGGCTTCAAATCCATCATTCTGTAGGCAAAGCCTGCAGTCTTGACCACCATGCCTTTCAGGTAAAAGACTCTCCTGTCCTTCCTTGCTAGAACATTCGCTCTCACATTCCAACACAGCTGCTGATCTGGCACAGAGACAGACTGCCTTCAGATCCACCAGGGACTATCTTGGAAAAAACTCAACTCAGCTCCTTGGAAAGGAGCCCCAGCTGGGCTGGGAGCGCTAGGCCCTGTGAGGCCACTGCTGGCTCACAACTTGCCTGCTGATGTCTCCACATGTCAGTGATGACTCTAAGGAGAAGCCACCAGGTACAGGAGTTGCTGATCCAAAGGTCTCAACAAGCTCCTATCCTTCATAGCCTACATTTGCTGGCCCCCTACCTTCTAGCTGCATCAGAATATTTGGTATTTCCAGAAGAAACCAAACTGCATCTCTACCCCTTGCCTCACAATATTCTCCTCCCCATGCCTAGCACGTCCTTCCTGTCTCCTTGTCCTCAAGCAAACTCCTGCTCAACCTTCAAGACCCAACTCAAGAGTCACCCTCTCTATGAAGCTTTCTCTGATCTTCCCCAGGAAGTGTGGACTGCTCTTCCTCTAATTCCCCTCTCTGTGCTGTAGAGAGGAGGGATTAAACAGGTGGGCCCAGAACAAGGCGAATTAGATCCACACATTTGCCTCTATGCTAGTGATCTGCGTGACCTCAGCAAATTACTTACACTCCTCAAAATGTGGTTTTCCCATCTGTAAAATGGGAATAATAATAATACCTACTTCATAGTTGGTGCGAAGCTTAAATGAGATAACCCATGTAAAGTACCTAGCACATGCCTAGTATGTACTGAACCTTCAATAAACATTAGAAGTTATCATTATTAATTCTATCTATTTTAGAGGACCTACCGGTCAGTACTGAAACCTGTGTGTCTGTTCATCTCCCTCACTAGACTGTAATCTTGGGGACACTGCCTCATACCCTGAGCCTTGCCCTGGGCCTGGGACATACTATGTGCTCCAAACAGGTTTGTAGAATGAATCTGGCAACTTTTAAGAAGCATACACTGAGGGATGGGAGAAGAGAGATGTCTTCAGGCTTGAGAAGCAGCTGCATCAACACTGATTTTTCTCTCTCACTTTTGTAGTTATTGGCGAGGCCAGGGTTGTCTTGTTGGGGATTGGATAGTAAGGATCACACTGTCAGGAGGTGGCAAACAGACTAACCAACCTCTGCGGCGTCTGTGGCTACCCTCAGCTGATAGCCTCAGTTTCCCTCAACTCCCTAGGCGTGGCATCTACAGTGGGAAAATCTTGTTGGAAGATGGTTGCCGCAGGCATCTCAAAAAAACCCAAACCCCAGAGAAAGTTTTTGGCCCCTCTTCACCAGGGTCATGTGCCCAGATTATTTCCTGAGGACTTCCTGAGGATGTGTGTAATCAGATCCCTGATTGCCCTGTACTGGGGAGACAGGAACAACGTTCACCTACAGGTTCATGCTGGGGCTCAGGTTTCGTCTTGACTTCCTGTACATTTGCTGGTCATGTCTTAACTGGTGATGAATGATCCCATGACTCAGACTGCCACATCACAATGGGGCTCCCTGGGCTTAGAAGGGGGACCCATATTCCACACCTCTCTCCTCATCTCTCTCCCTACAAGGGGTCAGTGCCCTGACTGCAGTGGGCGCACCTCCTTCCTACCATTTCTTCCCTATTTCTCCCGCCTCTTCTTATGTTTACTTCCACTTGAAGAGAAATCCTACTTGGAGCCAAAGTGCTTTCAAGAGAACTTCTTATAAAAAAATACTCTACATTAGCATAGTACATTAGAGTCTTTCTTTTCTTTAAAAAAATAATCTTCCCATTATAGAAGTAATGAATGCTCATTATAGAAAATGTGGAAAATGCAGGGGCATTTTTAAAAGAATATTTAAATCACCCATAATCTCAGAGCCCTGAGAAAACCACAAAGAGCATTTTGGCACATTTCCTTCCAGACTGTTATGTATGATTATATATACATTGGTACATAATTAATGCCAGACTACATATTAAACAGAGATATATGCAATACACTTTGCATTTATTTATTTATTTTTTAATATTTTATTTATTTATTTGACACAGAGAGAGAGAGATCACAAGTAGGCAGAGAGGCAGGCAGAGAGAGAGGAGAGAGAAGGAAGCAGGCTCCCCGCTGAGCAGAGAACCCGACGCGGGCCTCGATCCCAGGACCCTGGGATCATGACCCAAGCCGAAGGCAGAGGCTTTAACCACTGAGCCACCCAGGCGCCTCACTTTGCATATATTTAGATCTCATGGCTTTCCATGACATGTTCCCATCATTTCTTTTTTCCCTGGCTACCATCATAAAAAGGAAAGCAGATGTTAGTGTCCTGGGACTCTGAATCCAGGAAAACTATGACCCAAAGAAATAAAGTCACTTTCTCAAGGTCACACAGATTTCTGACAAAACTGGGATTGGAGCCCAGGTCTCTTGGATCATGGCCAAGTCTTCTTTCCACTGGACCGAAAAAAGAATCTGCCCCAGGGGTACCAAGGAGAAGAGTCTTAAGTACTGATGCCAAATTTATAAAATGTAGAATCAGAGTTCTTAGGTTATTTACATTTTTACCTGAAGTCCAAAGATAAGAAGTACTGAAATGCTTTTATGAAGCAAATTTGAAAATGTACTGTGGTCAGTGAAGGAAGAAAAAAACCCCTGCTTGGCCCTGACCTTGGCACTCTCATCTCTTTCAGTTAGAGTTTTAAATTATGAATTGAAACATACTTACTCCTATTTTATGCAGAAAATTAAAGTATTCAAGGATATTAGGTGCATCACAGAATCTCCAGAAAGACTACACCACCAGGTTTGATAGCCATGTAGCTAGAGAAAACCAGACCTAGGGGTAATTGTCAAATATTTGACAACCAAGTGACACAGGCTCCAATTAATCAGAATAATGGAAAGTGGTAAATAACCTCTAGAGCTGTACTCGGGCGAACTCACTGAATACCAGCCCTACCCAAATTGACCTTGGAAGTACTCCAGTAGAAGTACTGTATTAATCATGTTTCCTCTTTGATATGCCACATAACAACAGATTATTCTCCTATCGTAACAATCAACATTTTATTTTATCTTCATGGGTCAGTTGTGGTTTGGTTTCATCTTACCTGGGCTCAGTTGAGCTTAGTTGGGGTTTGGGTCCAGAGTTTGGGCCAGGTTCAGGTCTATTTCAGGTATCTTCATTCTAAGACCCAGGCTGAAGGGACAATGGCTATGTGGAGCATGTTCTTCTCACAGTGAGGGTGGAGATTCTCACTAATGGAAACTTGCCATGCTTCTTAGACCCTTTGCCTAAGTAAAACTTAGACACTGTCCCTTCTGTCTTCTTTCTATGTCTTAGAATAAACCCTGCAGTCAAGCTCAAGGGCAATGGGTCTGGAATGTAGTTCTGTCTACTGTCATGGGAGGCACTGCAAGTCACATGCCCAAAGGCATGATTTCCATTGTAGGGAGAGAGTAAAGAATAAAGACAGGAATTTATATATGATGCCCCTATTGCTGCTACCCTTAGACATAGCACTTTCAGTTTACACCCAATATTGGGCACTAGATGCTACTTCTGGAACCTCTGTCCCTACTGCTTCTTGTAAATGAAAGTGTTTGCCAGCATCTTCATCAGAATGGACCCCACCCAGAAACCGCTTTTCTGCTTCACTAGCTTCTAGTTCATTTTCTAGAGCAGGTGCATCCCATTGACTGTACCTTAGCTACAAGAAGGATGGAAAAGCAAGTTTCTGGCTTCAACTAGAATGTAGATGGGGAAATCGATTCAGTTAGAATGGCTAAAATTAACAAGATAGAAAACAACAAATGTTGTTGTGGAGGATGTGGAGAGAGGAGAAATCTCCTACATTGTTGGTGGAAATGCAAGCTGGTAGAGGCACTCTGGAAAACAGTATGGAGGTTCCTCAAGAAGTTGAAAATTGAGCTACTCTATGACTCAGCAACTGCACTACTGGGTATTTACCCCAAAGATACAGATGCAGTGAAAAGAAGGGACACCTGCACCCCTATGTTCATAGCAGCAATGTCCACAATAGCTAAATGTGGAAGGAACGAAGATGTCCTTCAACAGATGAATGGATAAAGATGTGGTTCATATATACAATGGAATATTACTCAGCCATCGGAAAAGATGAATACCTATTATTTACATCAACATGGATGGAACTAGAAGGTATTATGCTAAATGAAATAAGTCAATCAGAGAAAGACAATTATCATATGGTTTCACTCATATGTGGAATATAAGAAACAAATCAGAGGACCATAGGGGAAAGGAGGGAAAATTGAATGGGAAGGAATCAGAGACGGAGACAAACCATGAAAGACTCTTGACTCTAGGAAACAAACTGAGGGTTGTAGAAAGGAAGGTGGATGGGGGACTGGGGTAACTGGGTGATGGGCATTAAGAAGGGCATGTGATGTGATAAGCACTGGGTGTTAAATGCAACTAATGAATCATTTAACACTACAACAAAGACTAATGATGTACTATATGTTGGCTAATTTAAATTAAAAAATGGGGGGAAAAAACTTGATCTATAGGTACAGTGCAATCCAAACAAAAATGCCAGCCAGTTAATTTATGGATATCAACAAACTGAAGTTTATTGTGGAGAGGCAAAAGATCCAGAATAACCAACACAAAATTAAAGGAGAAAAACAAAATTGGAAGACTGATGTTACCAGACTTCAAGACTTACTATAAAGCTAGAGTAATTAAGACAGTCTGGTATTGGTGAAAGAATGGACAAATACACCAATATAATAAAATAGAGAACCAAGAAATAGATCCCCATAAATACAGTCAACTGATCTTTCACAAAGAAACAAAGGAATACAATGGAGTAAAGATAAACTTTTCAAAAAAAAAGATGCTGGAACAACTAGATATCCACATTGCAAAACAGTGAATGTATATACAGACATTATACCTTTCCAAAAAAAAAAATAACTCAAAGTGGATCACAGACCTAAATGTAAAATGCAAAAATATATAATTCCTAGAATATAACATAGGAAGAAACCTAGAGGACATTGGGTGTGATGATGCATTTTTAGATACAACATCAAAGACATGATCCATGAAAGAAATAATTGATCAGTTGAACCTCATTAAAATTAAAAACTTCTGCTCTGCAACACAATCTCAAGAAAATCAGAAGACAAGCCACAGACTTAGAGAAAATCTATGAAAAAGATACATCTGATAAAAGACTGTTACCCAAAACATACAAAGAACTCTTAAAACTCAACAGTAAGCAAACAAACAACTTGATTATAGAATGGGTCAAAGACCTTAATGGACACCTCACCGAAAAATATAGACAGATGGCACATAAGCACATGAAAAGATGCTTCACATCATATATCATTAGAGAAATGCAAATTAAAACAGTGAGATACTACAACACACCTATTAGAATGGCCAAAATCTAGAATACTGCAGACAGCACCGAATGCTGGTGAGGATGTGGAGCAATAAGAACTCTCATACGCTGCTGGTGGGAATGCAAGATAGTACAGCCACCTTGGAAGAGAGTTTGGTGGTTTTTTAAACAAAATTAAATACACTCTTACCATATGCTCCAACAATCTCACTACATGGAATTTATGTAAGTTGAAACGTATGTCTACACAAAAACCTGCATATAGTTGTTTACAGAAGCTTTATAAATAATTGCCAAAACTTGGAAGCAACCAAGATGTCCTTTAGCAAGTGAATGGATAAACTGTAGTACATCTAGACTACAGAATATTACTCAGTGCTAAAAAGAAATGATCCATCCAGCCATGAGAAACATGAATGAATCTTGAATGCATATTACTAAGTGAAAGATCTGAAAAGGCTGCATACCGTATGATTCCAATCATATAGCATTCTGGAAAAGGCAAAACTATGGAGATAGTGAAAAGAGTGGTAGTTGCTGGAGGGACAGGGGAGGAGACAGATGAATAGGCAGAGCATGGAGGATTTTTTTTTTAAAGATTTGTTTATTTATTTATTTGAGGGAGGCTGGGGAAGGGCAGAGGGAGAGGAAGAGAAAGAATCTCCAGCAGACTCTCTGCTGAACACAGAGCACTGAGCATGAGATCATGACCTGAACTGAAATCAAGAGTCAGACACTTAACCTACTGAGCCACCCAGGTGCCACATCACAGAGGATTTTAAAGCAGTGAAAATACACTGTTTGTCACTATAATGATGGATACATGTCATTATACATTTGTCTAAACCCACAGAATGCACAACACAGAGTGAACCGTAATGTAAACCATGGACTTTGGGTGATGATGATGTGTCAATGTAGGTTCATCCTTGATGAAAAATGTACTGTTCTGGTGAGTGTTGTTGATAATGGGGGAGAGTAGGCTTGTGTGAAGGCAGGAGTTACATGGGAAATCTCTGTACTTTACTCTTGATTTTATGGTAAGTCTAAAACTGGTCTAAAAAAATAAGGTCTTTTTGAAGAATGGAGTAACACTGCACTCAAGTATCTTACAATTTAGTGAAAAAGAAGGAAACAGGGACAACCAACTAATCCATGGCAGAGGACAATAAATGCAAAAAAAGAGTATAGGCAAAATGCTAGGAGCAACTCTATTCCAACTGGAGATAAAAATACAGAATAAGGCCCATTTCTGGGTTCTCTATTCTGTTCCATTGATCTATGTGTCTGTTTTTGTGCCAATACCATACTCTCTTGGTAATTACAGCTTTGTAATAGAATTTGAAGTCTGGAATTGTGATGCCACCAGTTTTGGTTTTCTTTTCCAACATTTCTCTGGCTATTTGGGGGTCTTTTCTTATTCTATTCAAATTTTAGGATTATTTGTTCCAGCTCTGTGAAAAATGCTGATGGTACTTTGATGGAAAAAAAACCAGTCTCTTCAACAAATGGTGTTGGGAAAATTGGACAGCCACATGCAGAAGAATGAAACTGGACCATTTTCTTACACTATACACAAAGATAAACTCAAAATGGATGAAAGACCTAAATGTGATACGGGAATCCATCAAAGTCTTAGAGGAGAACACAGGCAGCAATCTCTTCAACCTTGGCCACAGCAACTTCTGGCTAGACATGTCTCCAAAAGCAAGGGAAACAAAAGCAAAAATGAACTACAGGCACCTCATCAAGATAAAAAGCTTTTGCACAGCAAAAGAAACAGTTGACAAAACTGAAAGATAAATGGGAGAAGGTATTTGCAAATGTCTTTTCAGATAAAGGGCTATTGTCCAAAATCTATAAAGAATTCATCAAACTCAACACCCAAAGAACAAATAACCCAGTCAAGAAATGGACAGAAGACATGAACAGACATTTCTCCAAAGGAAACATCCAAATGGCCAACAAACACATGAAAAAGTGCTCAGCACCACTCAGCACCAGGGAAATACAGATCAAAACCACAGTGAGATACCACCTCACACCTGCCAGAATGGCTAAAATTAACAAGCTTGAAAACAACAAATGTTGGCAAGGATGTGGAGAAAGGGGAACCCTCCTACACTGTTGGTGGGAATGCAAGCTGGTGCAGCCACTGTGGAAAACAGTATGAAGGTTCCTCAAGAAGCTGAAAATAGAGCTACCCAAAGACCCAGCAAATACAATACTTGGTACTTATCCGAAGGATACAAATGTAGTGCTCCGAAGGGGCATCTGCACCCCAATGTTCATAGCAGCAATGTCCATAATAGCCAAACTATGGAAGGAGCCCAGAAGGCCATCCACAGATGAAAGGGTAAGGAAGATGTGGTTCATATATACAATAGAATATTACTCAGCCATCAGAAAGAATGAATACTTACCATTTACATTGACATGGATGGAACTGGAAGGTATTATGCTGAGCCAAATAAGACAATCACAGAAATACAATTATCACATGTTTTCGCTCATGTGGAATTTAAGAAACAAATCAGAGGATCATAGAGGAAGGGACAGAAAAACAAAATAAGACGAAAGCAGAGAGGGAGACAAATCATGGGAGACTCCTAACTATAGCAAACAAACTGAAGACTGCTGGAGGGGAAGTGGGTGGGGGGATGGGGTAGCTGGGGGATGGGCATTAAGGCAGGCATGTGATGCGATGAGCACTGGGTGTTACATGCAACTGATGAATCCCTGAAACTAATAATACACTATATGTTACTTAATCGAATTAAAATACATAAAATTTAAAACATACAGAATAAAAATACAGAATAGCTAATTAAATTTTATTTTCAGATAAATAACAAATGAATTTTAAGTATGTCCAATGAAGTATTTGAGACGTGCCTGTATTATAAATCATTCTTGTGTATCTGAAATTCAAATTTAACTCAATATCCTGTATTTTTATTTGCTAAATCTGGCAACTCTAAACTTGAGAGGATCAAGGGAGACTTCAGGGGGGAATTGTCGTTTGAATTGTGCCTTAAGGGATAATGAATAGGATTTCAATAGCTGGATTATGTAAGGCTATTCCAGCCTGAGAAGCCGGCAAGAACAAAGGATGAGAGATTGAAATGTCTGAACTATCTCAGTAACTAGGCGTTACAGTTTGGTGATTCATCTAATGTGGCTATCATTTTGGTGGATCTAGCTAATATTGAGCCTAGCTACAGATATAGAGAAGTGTGCAGCCATGTTGTAAAATTCAAAATCTAAGATCTGGAATCCTTAGCCCTATGACCACCTAACAGTAGATGTCCTGAATTTTGAAAGTACAATTAAATCAGAAAGTGGAGAATTTGAAGAGGAGTGTAGTGTTAGAGTAGTGACCTTCTATTTTAAGAGCAGGAATTGCTACCCAGGCCTTTCTTTGCAAGACAATCATAGCACGTGTTATGTGAAGCTTCTGCTCAACTCCTAAGCACCATAGTCTGCCTCCTCACCCACAGCAACGACCTCCAGGAAACCATGTATATTCTCTGAGGTCTCTGTCACCTTACCCAATGTTGACTGGTTGACTATGAATATGTGACTCATGCTGAACCAATGAAAATCCATATCCTCGGTGTTTAGAATTGGTACTAGAAGATTCTAATTCATTCTGAATTTATCTCTTGAAAGGAGGAGATTTACAGTTATTGACTATAAATCACTGATTATTCCAGTAACGTCTTGTTTCCACAATGGCCTCAAGAATTCTGCTCACTGGGGGAATGCCTGGGTGGCTCAGTTGGTTGAGCATCTGGCCCTTGATTTAGGCTTGGGTCATGATCTCAAGGTCCTGGGATTGAGCGTCCCCTCCCACCGCCCATAAGGGTCTGTGCTCAGCCGGGACTCTGCTGGAGATTCTCTGTCTCTTTCCCTCTCTCTCTGCCTCTCCCCCAGCTTGTGCTCACTCTCTCAAATAAATAAATAAATGTTAAAAAAAAAAAGAATTTGGCTCACTGGGTATGCTGAAACTAGAAGCTGGAAGCCTGGAGACTCTTCTCTTCTGAATTTGAAGATCATAAATTGAAAAGTTCATACTGTGTCATACTGTGAAACGTGCAAACAGGCTGATAATTTCTTTTTTGTTCCTCACTAATTATTCCTCAGTTCTTGTCAGAGTGGGCCTGGGTCCTTGGTCAAGGTGCTGACTGCAGCTGGCTCTCTGGATACATGCTGGCTCCTCTCCTTATTTATTCTCTGGAATAGGAATAGAGATGTGTCTTGATCCCTAGGAGTTCTCGGCTGTGTGTCTGCTCTAAGCTGTGAGGCCTGTGGTTTGCATTATTGATAAGGAGGCAGAGAATCTGAAAGGTCAACACAGCCCGCCTCTTGGACCTCATGCCTGCATGGGCTTGCATACCACGCCCAGCCTCTCGATTCTAGTTTGGTGAGTTTGGGATTTAATGAGATTCATCTGGGGCTTGAACTGGTTTTGATTTGGTCTTTTGGAACTCCCACAGAAAAGAACTCAACAGAGACAGGAGATGAGGTCGCTCTGAATGAAAGTGAATTGGCTACAGTGTCTTGTCCTCACGAACCATGCTCAGGAAAGAAATTATTAAGGAATTAAAATTGCAGTGTAAGTCCCCTAAACTTACTACCTAGATGTGTCCTTGAGGCTCATCAGCTTTGGCATAATTGTGGACGAGGATGCTTTGAATTGAGAAACCAGGAAAGACCATAAAGAAAGGATTTGCTGGCTTCCTGGGGCAGAGAGTAGAGTTTGAAGGATGTCTTTCTCTAGCGTTCTGTTGAAACTATTCCATTTCAAAAGTCCTCACTAAAGAATCTCAGTTCAGTATTATTTACAGTAGAAACACCAAATTGAGGAATATGTTACCAATCTTCAAATCACCCAAGGTGCTGGACAGAAATGATTCTCACAGCTGGGGCCTAGGAAGGTGTAATCCACAAACCCAGCAACCCTATTACATAACCGGCTCATCCAGACTGGCCAAGCGGACACAGGGCTCTTGCCTAACTGGCAAAACCCAAGAGTCACTTCATGATTAAAAAGGTAAAATGTGTTCTTGGTAATAACAGTGAAATCCATTGTAAGGGAATAGCCCCCCATTCTCTGAACCGAAGTAATCTTTCATCGGTGTCCATGTTTAATGCCCTTCTGGAATGACAGGAGTTTTTAATACTTTGTATTTCATGTGTGAGATTAATCTGATGTTCCATTTCTCATACAAGGCTCTAGGGAATAATAGTAATTTTCCACTTTGTAAAGCTTTCTTTCACTTTTCATCCCATTCAAAGGCAGCTGTTCTAAATTTTGAGCGTCTTTTGTATAACACGTCGATTCCTGGGACTCTTACGAATGGCTTTTTAGAAAAGTCACTTCATTCTGGCTACACCAGAGAAATGTCTTATCATGTGGAGTTACATTCCTTCTGAGGGCCAATGCTCCATGTTTTATAGACTCGACCACAAACCCTGCACTTAATCAGCTGTCCATTATATGCCTGCACATTAGACAGTAAAGCCTTCCAAATTATCAATAAATCACTAAAACAGGATAATGCAGAAAGGAACCACAGACATGTTATTCATTCAGAAGTTCCCAAAGAAAGGAGTTTTGCAAGAAAATGGCCCAAAAAACTCCCACAGGGGAAATAATCCCAGGATATGACAAGGCGCCCCCCTCGGTTTAGGAACTGGCAACAGAATGTGCTTCTCGAAGCACAGCGAGCAGATAGGTGGTTGTTTTACCTGCCTGTGCACATCAGGATCCAGGCTGAAGACAGACACATCTGGGCTTCTGGCTCAGCTCCACCACTTACTAAGTCTGTGACCAGAGACAAGGCATTTGAACCTTCTTCTGCCTCAGGCTCCTCATCCATAAAATGAGGATAATAATAGCATCTGTCCGATAGAGTTATTAGACAGTTAAATGAGATAGTGATATTAATATTAGTGGCCAACTCTTCCAGCCAGGAAACACAGACCCCTCTGGGTCTTTCATCAAAAGGCATTTAACATAGGAAAGGTAATAAATATGGGAGACAATAGAGCTGAGACACCAAACAGGTGCCCATAAAGTGGCTGTGGGATGCTGTTAGGATGGGAAAGAGAGCAGGAGGTTGTCCTGCAGGAGCTGAAATCCTAGCAGGGTCTGAGCCGGAGCCATGGAAGAGATGCCACGGGATGCAGAAGAAAGGGGAAGGAATACTCTGGCCTTTCCCTAAATCCTGCTTCCGGGTTTTCCACCGGAACCTCCCATGGCTGAAGCTCCCTGGAAGTTATAGAGTCAGGGAGCCCAGGAAATGTGGCTCCCTCATTACAGAGCAGAGCATGGGAAAGGCAGGGACAGATGGGAGAGCAAACAGGCAGTTAAGAGCAAATGTTGGTACTTACCGAGCCCTACCATGAACAAGGCACTGGGCTGAGTGCTTAATATGGATTAATTCGTTTAAACCTGTGAGTAACTTGCAGAACCAAGGTTTGAAGTGCCCAATCAGTGTTAGACCTATATTGAAGTACCTGAACGTTACTGAATTGTTACCCATGGAAATAATGCCATGTGGGTGCATCTACTAAACTGAAACCAAATTGGGGGGAGGAAACCATGTCTTACTCATCTTTGGGTTCTCTGCACACTGCAGGTACCCTACCTACAGTGATCACTTGGCTCATACATGTGACTCTAAATGAAATTAGCAGTAATGAAAGTATGAATCTGGGAAGTGGGTCTGCTATAAGTAAAAGACTCTCTCCACCCTTGCTAGGAGTTTGAGTTTTGTGGTTACTGTACCATTACCATCATATCCCATCAATATTTTGACATTTTACTTTTAAAAATATGAATATTTCATAACCAATCTAGTAGTATTAACAGTTTTTTTTAAGATTTTTATTTTATTTATATGACAGAGAGACAGAGAGAGATCACAAGTAGGCAGAGAGGCAGGCAGAGAGAGGAGGAAGCAGGCTCCCCGCTGAGCAGAGAGCCTGATGTAGGGCTCGATCCCAGGATCCTGAGATCATGACCTGTGCTGAAGGCAGAGGCTTTAACCCACTGAGCCACCCAGGCGCCCCCCAGTCTTAAGTAGTATTGGATATCCCTCACACCTCTATTAGTGGGCACTAATTGTCATTTCCCAGCAAAAAGGAACAAGTCCACTTGGAGAAATGGCTGATTCTATGTCTGAGGAAAAAATAAACAGATGAGCCCGGAACATTTTGTAATGCCAGAAAGGAAGAAATCTATAAAAAAACAAAACAAAACAAAACAAAACTGTGCCATGTCTAAAAGACGTGGAAACCAACTTTAAGAATCTCCCACTAGTCAAAGATGGGACAATTTGAGCATCAATAAGAATAAAAACTATGATAGGTTAAAATATATCAAATATGTTAAAATCCATAAGTTCATAATGATACTAAGGGGGAAAAATCCCTCACTGATTATCTTTGGAGAATGTGAAGAAACCAACTGGGCTAAATTGTGTTCTTCTAAATTTCATGTTGAAGTTCTAACCCCCACTATTTCAGAATGTGACTGAATTTGGAGAGAGGGCCTTTAAAGAGGTTATTAAGACTAAAGGAGGTTGTTGGGGGTGAATTCTAATCCAGTATAACTCATATCCTTAGAAGAAGAGGAGGATAGGACACAGACACACACAGAGGGAAGACTATGTGAAGATACAGGGAGAAGATGCCATCTACAAGCCAAGAAGAGAGGACTTAGCAGAAAGCAGCCCTGCCAGCACCTTGATCTTGGACTTCCAGCTTCCAGAACTATGAGAAAGTTAATTTCTACTGCTTAAGCCACCCAGTCTATGGTACCTTTTGTGGCAGCCTCAGCAAACTCATATACCAGTCCGTCATTCCAAAATTTGGGAAGTAAAAGGAAAGACATACTTCAGGGTAACGAAGTAGTTGATGAGGAAAAGTTTCTCATTATGGATCTATTCCAGCTAGTAAAGAAGGAATGCAATAATTCACAGAAAATACATGGGACAGAGGAAAATGTTGAACGACAAAGGGATGCAATCAGCAAAACTCCAGGAAATGGGAATTATAATTGACAAGTAACCTGGTATCCTTAAAAAAATAAATCATAGAAACTAAAAGAAGGGAGGATAAATCTGTAGATTTAAAAAGAGGCTTAACAAACACATCAAGAAAATTCCATTTACAGACCTTTAGATTCTCTTTCAAACAAACCAATTAAAAAAAACCACAACATTATGAAGGAAGTAGGAAAACAAACATTGAGTGGATATTTAATATTAAAGAAGAGTTTAGGTGTTATAGTGATTTTATGTTCTGTTTCATAAAAATGTTTATCTTTTACAGACACATACTGAATTATTTATGGGGGAAATGATGTGATGTCTGAGATTTCCTTAATCTAATGCAGGAGGCACAGTAAGCAGGTTATAGATGAAATCTATCCATCCATGAGTTGAATGTCATGAAGCTGGATGATGGGCACATGGAGGTTCACTAGAGAATTCTCCCTACTTTCATGAATGCTTTGTTTTCAATTATTAAATATTTCTTAAAAAGAGAATGTTCAAATGTTGGAGGTTATCAAACAGAGGCAACCATTGTCATTCCTATTAGTAATTCAAGAAATGTACAGAAAGATACATTTTGGCCTATTGAGTTGGCAACAATTTCATTTTAATGGTAGTTCCTCATGGTAATTTTCTAAGGTTAGGTGAAAAGACACTTGCATGCATTTCAACAGGAATATAAATTGGTAGGTTTGGCACTTTTGGAAAGTAATTTGGTAGTATATAGTGAAGATGTTAAAAGAAACATTTCTATCCTATTTAGGAGAAACATTTTTATTGTTCATATTCCTTAAACCAGTAATTTCATAGAATAATTTCATATCCCCAATTCTTGAAACAGAGGGGAAAAGCTTTATAATTAATATGTTCATTTTATGAATATATATTAATATATTCATTGGTAAAATGAATTAGAACAAATCATCAATTAAAATGTTTAAAGGGTATAAAATTTGAGAAAAGTCTTATATTACAATAAATTTTTAAAGATTTTTTAAAAGAATTTATTTATTTGAGAGAGAGAGAGAGGGAGAGTGAAAACAAGAAAGAGAAAGAAAGAGAGAGCACCAACAGGAGGAGAAACAGAGGGAGAAGGAGAAGCAGACTCCCTGCTGAGCAGGGAGCCCAATGCGGCACTCAATCTGGGACCCTGAGATCATGACTTGAGCCAAAAGCAGATGCTTAACCGACTGAGCCACACAGGCCACACATGACTTGAGCCAAAAGCAGATGCTTAACCGACTGAGCCACACAGGCACCCCTACAATAAATTTTTTAAAAGAAAGGTGAAACATTTTATGATTAGAACTTATGGTGCACTGGATTTTCCAAAGCTGGAGATGGATGGATAGCCAGACAGATGATAGATGAATGGATGAACAGATACTTTCCTCTCAACATGACATTGACCCTCCTCCCTTGGTAGAGCTACTAACTGCTTCTATCAATAAAAGTGACAGAAATGCCACTATTGACTTCGAAGGCTAGCTCATAAAAGACTCCTGCCTTATTCTCTATCTTGAGACAAGTGGCTTTGGAATCCTGAGCCACCGTATGGATGTCCACCATGTCCCCAAAGCCCATGCTGGGAAGATGTGTGGCCAGATCACCAAGAGAAAGAAAGATATTTAAGGAGTCCCAGCTCCTTGAATTTTCAAGCCCAGGCACCAGACTCGAGTGTAGAAGCCACTGAGAGGAGTCTAGCCCCAGCCCCAGCCCAGTGGGAATCACATGAACCACTGCAGCCAAAACTCCCAGGTGAGCCACTCCAGAACCCCTGGCCTACAGATGATAAAAGGACTACTACCATTTTAGGGCACTGAGTTTGGGTGTGATTTCTTATGCAGCAACAGACAACAAATATGTATGTAAAATATATAATTGTATATAGTAACAGAAAAAACATATTAAAAAACAAGAAAAAATACCCCCAGAATATTAACAGTGATCATCTCTGGTGGGATTATGTGTGTATGTTTTCTTCTCCTTCTTTTTGAATTTTTTGAATGATCACGTATTTCCTTGCAAAACTGAAAAAATAAATTTTATGTTGGAAAAGCATTCAACTGTGAGGTTTTTTTGGTATCCAGGGCTCCTTCAACCAAGTTCAAGGGTTCCCCCCAGGGTTTCCGGAGGATCATGTGCAGGTGCATGAAACTGAATACAGCCAAAGCCTTGAGGAGCATTAGAGACCATCTCTTCCAGTTCCCTATCTGCTTGAAGCCTCCTGTATGGATGCCCATGAGACAACTGTTGTTCATCTTTTCTATAAATTAAATGTCACTCCATGACGGGATTTATCCTATCCAGAGCTAGTTCTTTCCACCTTCAGTTTCCAATGACAGGAAGTCTTTCTTTCTAATGAGCTGAAAAGTGTTTCCCTGAAGTTGCCACTCACTGGCCTTACTCAGGAAATATTCATGAAGTCTTCATCAGGTGCCTACTATGGGCCATACATTGTTCTAGGTCCTGAGATACAACAGAGAACAAGACAAATAAAGTCCTTATTCCCAAGGAGTTTAGATTCTAGTGAGATGCACAATTATGAATATATATATACAGATTATATATACATTTTAAATATATACATATATGTGTGTATATATATACACTCATAAAGACAGTTCTAAGTGCTATGAAGAAAATAAATCAAGGTAAGTGGGGTGAGACTGAGAAGAGTACAGTTTATTTTTTTAAATATTTTATTTATTTGAAAGAGAGAGAGCACGAGTTGGGGGAAGGGCAGAGAGAGAGGGAGAGATACTCTCAAGCAGACTCAGCATAGAGCCTGACCCGGGGCCCAATCTCACAACCCTGAGATCATGACCTGAGCCAAAATCAAGAGTCAGACGCTTAAGCAACTGAGCCACCCAGGCACCCAGAGAAGAGTATAATTTAAAAAAATTTGGTCAAGGAAGGCTACCCTGAGGAGGTGACCTTGAGGTCTTCCTGGAGTGAGAGCACCTTGTCAATATCTGAGGGAAGAACATTCCAGATGGAGGGGCATCAAGGGTGAAGTCCTGCAGCAGATGACCACCCGGCGTATCTGAGTGACAGTGCAAAGGCAGACATGGCGGACAGCGGTGAGTACAGGAGAGAAAGGCCTGAGAGGGAGGTCAGGGAAGACAATGAAGGCAGACAGTAGAGATTCTGAGGGCCATGCTAAGGACCCTGAATTTCACTCTAAGTGTGATGGGAACCCACTGGAAGCTTTCAAACAGAGGAGTGACATGAGCTGACTGATGTTTCCAAAGCATCACCGGCTACCGCGTGAGAACAGGAGAGGGAGAGAAGGAAGACCAGCTGGGAGGTGGCTATAGCCGGCCAGCCAGCAATTGGATTAGAGGTGATTGGATTCTGACTATATTGTAAAGGTAGAACCAAAAAAGACTTGTTGGATTACACGCAGCTGTGAAGTGGGAGGAAAGCCTAAGACAGCTCCAAGTTTCTTTTAAACAAGCAACCTGACATCAGCAAATATGTGTGTAAGATGGTGGGGATACACCTATCATTGGTTCGTGTGCTTCCCAGAAAGAGAGACAGACATGTTACCAGGGCATTTTAATATATTAGAGCCTAATACATCAAAGACACTGTAGTTAGGCTAAAAGTTACAATGAACATACCTGGGAACCCAGAAAAAGGGCAGGAAGGGCTTCTGGGACAGAAGTGGCTTTCTGAGGCTTGGAGGAGCAAAGGTGGGCAGGTGAAGCTCTCTGGGGGTGGGACCCGCCAGCCTGACACCTGCAAGCAGGAAACTTAGGGAGGTATTGAGGAAAACACTCAACACCGGGTGTCACTGGAGGTTAGCCTGCAAGATGGAACATGGAAGGAAATAAGGCTGGAAAAATCCACAGAGATCAGGCTGAGAAGGGTCATGGCCATTTTAGGACCTTGGTCTTTTATCCTGAGGACAGTTAGAGCCACGGATGGGTGTGAAACTAAGGAGATCTACAGTGAGACGTGGGTTTCTGAAAAATTATTCTGGCAGCCAAAGTGTAGAGGAAGGAATCAGATCAGACTGGAGGCCAGGTGGCCAAGGAGGAAGCTGGAAGAGTAGTTTGGGGAAGAAACGCCAACACACAGTAATGCTAACAGTAGCAGAAGACCTAGAAACACGGGGAAGATGCGTCAAGGAAATAGAAGGTAGGACGGAACTTGAGGGCATTATCCTAAATGAAATAAGTCAGAGAAAGAAAAATACTGTGTGCTCTCACTTACACATGGGGTCATAAAAAAAAAATCCCAAATTCACAGATACAGAGAACAGATTGGTGGTCACCAGATATGGGCGGGAGGGATGAGCAAAACAGGTGAAGGTGATCAAAAGGTACAGACTTCTAGTTACAAGACAACTAAGTCCCGGGGATGTCAGATACAGCACAGTGATGAGTTAACACTGCTCTGTGCTATATTTGTAAGTTGTTAAGAGAATAGATCTTAAAAGTTCTCATCACAAGAAAACAGATACATAATTCCATATGGTGAAGGAATTTAAACTTATTGTGGTGAACATTTCACAAAATACATATATCTCAAATCATGTTGTACACCTTGAACAAATACAATGCTATATGTCAGTTACATCCCAATTTTTAAAATTTTTGGAAAACTAATAAATAGAAGGTCAATTGGGCAGGTCTTGAAGACTGACTGGATGTTGGGGTGACCGAGTGTGGTCTAGGATGGTTCCAAGTTCCTGATGTGAGTGCCTGTGGTGGAAATTAGGGGAATGACAATCGAGGGTTGTACTTGGACGTTCAAGGTTGAGTTGCCTGAGGGACACACCCAGTGGCTGGTCCAGCAAGCAGATATAGAAGTCTGAAGCTCGGTGGAAATGCCAGGGCTGGAAATAGAGAGAAGTCCATATCGTTCTGTTCCTTGGGGCTCTACAAGTCAAGTCTGATTTGCTTCTCTCATGGAGGCCCTTTAAATACTTGGGGACAGCCAAGGTGTTCTCCAACTCCACCATGCTGAGCTGCCTGGAGACCAGACACTCTTAGTTCCTCCCAACACCACTCACTTTGGGCGCCATCAGATAGAGTGATTGGAAGTCTTGCTGCTGGAAGTGTGGCTCACAGACTAGCAATATCACCTGGGAGCTGTGAGAAATACAGACTCCTACACTCACTCCCCCATCTACTGAATCAGTGTCTGCGTTTTAACAAGATCTCCTGGGGATTGGTGCACTACACTGGTTTAAAGTTCAGACTGGAGTCCCACTGCCAGACTTCGTACTCTGACCCTGTGTACTCTGACCCTTCGTACTCTGACCCTTTATTGGCTCTGTGGGGGCAGATTAATTAAACTCTCTGTGGCTCCGTTTCTCTTTCTATCAAATGGGGATAATTTTTTTTAACATTTATTTATTTGAGAGAGAGGGAGAGAGCACGAGCAGGAGGGGCAGGGGGAGAGAGAATCTGAGCAGACCCTTTGCTGAGCATGGAGCCCAAGGCGGAGCTTGATCTCATGACCCAGAGACCATGACCTGAGCCAAAACCAAGAGTCGGTCACTTAACCGACCACACCACTGAAGCGCCCCTCTATCAAATGGGGCTAATTTTAAGACGTATTCCATAGGGGCATTAAACAGGCTTAAATCACACAATCCAGGTAAAACACTACATCAGGCACCAAGTAAGTAGGACTTTATTACTGATGACCGGGCTCTGACCCCTTTTGCTGTACTAACCAGCCTTCTCTGAAATGCCTCCAATTTGTCTATGTCTCTTTTAAAGGAGATCATCCAGGGCTGAGAACGACCACTGACTGTGGGCTGGCCAGCCCGGGTAAATGGGACTAGTTCATTCTAGAGGCCTGTTTTTATACCTGCTGCCTTCGGGTACCACAGGACAGACTGTATGGCACACAGGGCAAAGAATTAAGCTAGGGAGCCAGACTACCCACTTTTGAATCCTGTCCCTATGATGTAGTTGCCAGGTGGCCTTGCACAAGTAATTGAACCTTGCTGCCTATTTCCTTATCTATAAAAATGAGATAAGAATAGTACCTACTTCATGAGAGGCAGGAGCTGAGGTACATCACCAAGGCGCTGTCCAATGCTCACTTTGGGAAGCACTTCTGCACATTCCACAGGCCCACCTACTTCTCAAAGTGCCTTGTGCACTTCCTAGACCTCTACATGGCCTCCCTCAGCCCAATTCCCATGTGGACTTCCCCTTCTGCCCATGCTCAGGATGGATCAGCTTGGCACCAGCTGCATAAATATGTCCTTCCCTGGCAACATGGCCCACGCACATCTGTTGAGGGCACCCTCACTGTCCAGGACAGGTCCTAACCCCTCCTGCTCCACTCACACTGGGCATCAGTCCAAGGCCGGCAATAAAAGTGGTCTCCCTCCTGGAATTTAAAAAAAAAAAAAGGATAGTACCTACTTTATAGGGTATTTTGAAATTTTCATGACTTAGAATAGGGCTCATGGCATATAAAGTATTCAATAAATGAGATAATCATTAAAATCTCCATATAATGCACCTTGCAAAATCGTGACATTTGAAAGGTCCGGAAAGGTTAAGAGACATGCCCAAGCCACACAAGCTTGAGACTGGCTCAAAAATCAGGTCCCTTGACTCCTCTCTGTGACCTTGCCTCACATCAAGTACAATGCAGGCTGTGTGAGTGGTATCCTCACCATGCACTGCTCAGCCTCACAGCAGTACATGGTGGACCTGGCCTTTCTGTGTCCAGAGCATCAGAATCTAGCTGCTTTCCTGTGGGCTACAGAGGGAGGAAGGGACCTAATCTGTCTACACTCCCAGAATCTTAATGTCTTTGGATTTTGCTTCAGGTAAGAAATGTGTTCTATAATTATGACTTGAATCGTGGAGTTAATTTCAGTGAGAAATAATTTTGATGTTTTCCCCCTCCCTGATTGCCCTAAGTCTTTAAAAAATGTTGATGAAATGGCATTGGGAAAATTGGACAGCCACACGCAGAAGAATGAAACTGAACCATTTCCTTACACCACACACAAAAATAGACTCCAAATGGATGAAAGACCTCAATGTGAGACAGGAATCCATCAAAATCCTTGAGGAGAACACAGGCAGCAACCTCTTTAACCTCAGCCACAGCAACTTCTTCCTAGGAACATCACCAAAGGCAAGGGAAGCAAGGGCAAAAGTGAACTATTGGGACGTCATCAAGATCAAAAGCTTTTGCACAGCAAAGTAAACAGTCGACTAAACCAAAAGACAACTGACAGAATGGGAGAAGATATTTGCAAATGACATATCAGATAAAGGGCTAATATCCAAAATCTACCATAAAGAACTTATCAAACTCAACATCCAAAGAACAAATAACCCAATCAAGAAATGGGCAGAAGACATCAATCGACATTTCAGCAAAGAAGACATCCAAATGGCCAACAGACACATGACAAAGTGTTCCATGTCACTTGGCATCAGGGAAATATGAATCAAAACCACAGTGAGATATCACCTCACACCAGTCAGAATGGCTAAAATTAACAAGTCAGGAAACGACTGATGTTGGCAAGGATGCAGAGAAAGGGGAACCCTCCTACACTGTTGGTGAGAATGCAAGCTGGTGCAGCCACTCTGGAAAACAGTATGGAGGTTACTTAAAAAGTTGAAAATAGAGCAACCCTACAACCAACCAATCGCACTACTGGGTATTTACCGTAAAGATACAAATGTAGTGATCCGAAGGGGCATGTGCACCCCAATGTTTATAGGAGCAAGGTCCACAATAGCCAAACTATAGAAAGAACATAGATGTCCATCAACAGATGAATGGGTAAAGAAGATGTGGTATACATATACAATGGAATACTATGCAGCCATCAAAAAATGAAATCTTGCCATTTGCAACAACATGGATGGAACTAGAGGGTATTATGCTAAGCGAAATAAGTCAATCAGAGAAAGACAATTATCACATGATCTCTCTGATATGAGGAATTTGAGGGACAGGGCAGAGGGTCGTGGGGGGTAGGGAGGGAAAAATGAAACAAGATGGGATCAGGAAGGAGACAAACCATAAGAGACTCTTACTCTCATGAAACAAACTGTGGGTTACTGAGCGGTGGGGGGGTAAGGATAGGGTGGCTGGGTTAAGGACATTGGGGAGGGTCTGTGCTATGGTGAGTGCTGTGAAATGTGTAAGCCTGATGATTCACAGGCCTGTGCCCCTGGGGCAAATATTACATTATATATTAATTTTTAAAAATGTTGATGGCAAGGATTTCGCTCAGGAACCTGGTACTGAATGTATACATTTCTTCACCTTGTCCTGTAACTGCTGGCCAAGTGACAAAGAAATAATCACCTTTTTGGGGGGCTGGTGGTGAGATGGGGTGCTGAGCACCAGAGAAGCAAGGTGCTAAGCCAGGGGCAATGGTACAGGCATCAGTGAGATGACAACAGGCTCGAGGATCCCAAACTCTCATGCTCACCAGAGCTGTCATGCCCAAAGCCCCCCCCCATAAAGATGACTCAGTAGGTCCGATAGGGTCCAGGAGCTGGCCTCTGAATAACCATGTGAAGAATATTCACACTGAGAAACACTGAAGTATAGTGCAGCTTAAGGGAATTATCTTTGGAGTTAGATAAGAGTCAGGTTTCCTTGTGAGAACCTTTCTGAGCTTTGGTTTCCTTTAGCATCCGCTGATAAGTGAATCCACCCCACAAAGTTGTTGCGAGGATTAAATGAGATAAAGTGTGGGGCACCTAGGTGACTCAGTTGGTTAAGTGTCCAACTTTTGATCTCAGGGTTGTGAGTTTAAGCCCTGTGTTGAGCTCCATACTAGGTGTGGAGACTACTTAAAATAAAATAAAATAAAATAAAATAAAATAAAAAGTATAAAACACTTATATTTTGTGCCTCAATAGTCTGTGAGCTCAACAAAAGTGAAGTCACTCTTCCTGAAGAAGCAGTTTAGCTTTCTGGGTGTCAACGCAGATACTAGAAGCCAACACATCTGGTATCACAATCCTGGTCCCCACACAATTGACAAAGTGTGACACCTTGGCTTTTCCTACCATTAAAAAGATGGGTCTAATACAGTTCCTCCATCATGGAGTTGTAAAGATGGAGACCACAGGAGCCAAGAACTTAACCAATGCTTGGCATTACCCTTAGTGCTACTGCCCAGATATTTCCATGTCTCCTCTATCTGGGCACATGATAGGATTGCCCCTTGCCAAAGTAAACTTAAATATGGCCATGTAAGTTGCTTTGGCCAATGGAATGTGACCAGCACTGCGATGTCACTTCTGGGCATCAGGTTTAAGAAACGCTATGCAATCTGCCACATCCCCTTTGCTCTGCTGGGAAGACTGTGGGGGCACAGGTCCCTTTGTCTGTCTGGATCCTGGGAGTCTCTGTGGAGCAGATGCCGCCCGATGATCCCAAAGGATGGACGAATACAGTGAGCCAGCAGGAAACTTGTGTTGTGTTAAAGCCACTGAGATTGTGAGGTCATTTATAATTGCTGCACAGGTTATCCACCCTGCCTGAGAAACCCGCTTACTCTCGAATTATTATCAGCTATGATGATTATAATTATTGTCCTTGAGTGGCTTCCAACTCATGTATAACAGAATCAAGACTCGAGAAAAATGAAATATTACATTATAAGCTTTCACTGCCTATAAGGAGTGCTAAATAAATGAAAATTTTCAATCTAGTGTATATTCTAGAATGCAGTGAAGAGAACGAGACTGTGGCCTCCAATAATAGAAAAGGTCTGGTTTATATGAAGACCAGATTTACTGAGACTTTAATTTTTGTTCTAGTTAAATAAAAAGAAATTTAATTCCTGATGTGTCTTGTCATATAACCTAGACCTTGAGTTCTTGGAAGAATCCTGAATTGAATATTTAAGCAATTATAGCAACCAGGGCCTCCCAGAGTGTTACCTGCTTTTATTAAATCTCAATTTCCAAGATAGATGTCTTCCCCTTTGACTTTTCAAAAAAAAAATAGCAAATAGCTATGGGATAAACTTGTGTTTTGTCCTTTCTTACTAATGGCATCCTCCCCTTGGATGCTCCCTTTGCTTCCTCCCTGGTCAGAAGCAGCCTGGGCTCTGGTCTGTGGTCCAAATCACTAGCATCCAAGGTCTAGGCAGTAGGACCAGGATGAGAAGGCTGCAATGGGGAATCTGTGCCAGGGACCCCAGTTTCCAGCACCACACACCAAAAGACCAAGTGGGAGGAGTGAGAGCACAGAGCAGGGAGTGGGGCACCCCCCCCCATAGAGTCAGGGCTGTGAGTCTGGAGGACAAGCCACAGCCACAGTGGGAGAAGGACCTCCAGCCTGTGTGGAGACCTCTCCCTGCCCCATGAGGCTGCCTCAGCTCCCCACTATACCCAGATGCCTTCTTAGGAAGGAGGTGATGGAGTAGCCAAACTATGGAAAGAACCTAGATGTCCATCAACAGATGAATGGATAAAGAAGATGTGGTATACAATGTGGCATACAATGGAATACTATGCAGCCATCAAAAAATGAAATCGTGCCATTTGCAATGATGTGGATGAACTAGACAGTATTATGCTAAGTGAAAAAATCAATCAGAGAAAGACAATTATTATATGATCTCTCTGATATGAGAAATTTGAGGGGCAGTGCAGGGGGTCGTGGGGGATAGGGAGGGGAAAAATGAAACAAGATGGGATTGGGAAGGAGACAAACCATAAGAGACTCTTAATCTCATGAAACAAACTGACAGTTACTGGGGGTGGGAGGATAGGGATGGGGTTTCTGGGTTATGAACATTGGGGAGGGTTTGTGCTATGGTGAGTGCTGTGAAATGTGTAGGACTGATGATTCACAGACCTGTGCCCCCCGGGGCGAACAATACATTATATGTAATAAATAAATAAATAAGCAAACAAACAAACAAACAAACAAAAAGGAAGGAAGTGGTAGGAGAAAAAAAAATCCCCAACAGGAATGTGAACTCAGAATGGATAAAGTAAACTGATGAGGTAAACGGAAAGAGACCCCCCCTCCGCCGGGAGTGGGAACTCCAGAGCAAGATGAAATCAGCTGTAGAAAACTAAAGTCCTATTTGTCATACCTGGATAAATCTTGACTCCACCATATATTTATTTATAATCATATGCAGTGAGATTATGATGATTGTACACTACCCACATTTGAGCAAGGGTGAAAAGATAAACCCACTAGCAATGGGCTGTCTTTCTTGTAAGACCCTAAAACAGCATGACCTAATCCAGTAGTTTTCAAATTTAAAACACGCATCAGAATCATCTGCGAGCCTGGTCCAAATACTGATTACTGGGTCAACACCCAGAGTTTTTGATTCAGCAGGTCTGGCATGGGGGCTTAGGACCTGCATTTCTAACGAGTTCCCAGGTGACTCTGATGCCGAAGGACCAGGGACCATATTTTGAGAACCACTACAGTAATTTTCTCTGAGTCCAGCGTTCAACTAGTTCTTCCTTTCTGTGGTTTCTCAGTTGATATTACCTACTGGCAGATGAAATACTACATAACTCAACAGGAACCACTGTATTACCATGGTCACTGTCATCACCATCATCTTCACCTTCGTCATTACATCATTGCCACTTACTAAGCATTTTACTGGGAGCTGAGCCCTGTCCTAAGTGCTTTATACAGCTGATCTCATTTAATCCTCACATATTTAATCCTTGCAAATACCATTCCTCTTATTTTCGAGGTGAAGGAACAGAGGCTTCAAGAAGTCAGGGAACTTTTTCAAGGTTCTAGCTGTGCCAAATGGCAGAATCGAATTTCCCACTGAGCAGCCAGACTAGAGTCCAGTTTCTAATCACGGGTACTATACTCTTCCTCTTGAATAATGATCGTTACAATGAGGTCATACAGGGGGCCACAGAGTGTCAGAACTGATTTAAAAACCCAAAACAAAACCACTGAATATAAAAATCTCTATTCTAGTTGTCCATAAGCCACCAAAGACCATGGGACCTTCTATCCATGTTTCTCTAGATCTTCTACCCTTGCCACCATTTCACTTACTTTTAAAAACTTTTCCTTTTTCGAAGCCCCAGAGTTTCCATTCATTTGCTATCAGTGAGTTTAGCTCTCTCTGCTTTCTTATCACTTTCTCAACCATCCTTGGTAGGGGGTGAGAGGGGGCACAGGGAGGGATGCTTGCTTGAGTACCAAATTAAACTGAATTGTGCTAAACAAAAAGTCATCTCCTCTAGAGAGAAATTATATCACTGTTTGTGAGCAGAGCAGCTGCCAGCAATTGTGTTTTAAATAGTAGTTTAAATAGATTTTTCTTTTTGATGTGCATAATGTATAAAAAACTCACTTGTATGGAGAAGCAGGTCCAGTAACCGGCTTGAGCAAGACGGACTTGAATAAGAAAGTCCAAGTTCAGTCCACCCTCTGCTACCTGTGTTAAATCCAAAGGGTATTGATCACAGTTTCCCTTTTTTGAGCTATCCCTGCTCACGTGGCAGGTGGCGGCAGCAGTGTGAGCGAACTTCAAACCCACACTTTAAAAGAATCCATCAGGGCATGAATCACATTAGTCAGCTGCCAGGACCCAGCTCCTCAGGTTTTCTCTGTAAGAATTCCCAATCTGGGTGTCACGCAGGGCAAAACAAAGTTGTCTTCCAAGTCCATCTGATCAGGAGAAGGTGTGTGTGTTCTTGTTCCTCAGGCCTGTCTCAGTTCCACCGCCTGGGAATGGCTGGGGGAAAACCTGAATGGAAACCCCACTGTTCTTTCCTTCTCCTCCTCTTGCCCCTTCAGGGATCAAGCACATATTCTGGCCAAGTTCAGCTCCGCCCAGGGTGGAGGAGGTAACCTTCCCAAGGATCAGTGGGTGGAGGAGAGGTAAAAACAGGGGATAAGGGAAGGGGAGAGGAGCAGGCGGAGGTGGGGAGGAGGAGAGAGGAGCCGCCAGGGAGCAGCCAGGGGTGGTCACTCTTAGTTTCTGGATTCCAAGCAGAGCCTTTTGCACTGTCCAAGACAGAACTCGTAAACGTGCTTGCTCCTATCTTGCTCACATCCTCACAGGCTCTCTTGACACACATTCTCATTCCTCTTTCCCTGACTATAGAATAAATGCATGCTCAATGAAAAAAAAAATGAAGAAAATAAAGATCCTCCCGTCCAAAAATAACCATGTTATCAATTTTATGTATATCCTCCCAGACATTTTTCACATATCTAAATATGTAATTTTTAAAACAAATTTGCCTCATACCATATGTACTTTTCCCTGCTTTTTTTCCACTTCATAATAAGTTGTAGATCTCCTTCCCATCTGTCAGTACGGATCTATGTCATTGCTCCTGGTGGTACATTATATGGTAGACCATTACAGTTTATTTACCAATCTCCTCTGTTGAACTCAGTAATGGATGAGGGTCCCCCTCCCTCCCTGTCAGGCCTCCCAGCCAACAGAGCTAGTCTCTCCCCCACAGCCTTGGCTTCTCTTTCCCCACTGCCTTGGGGTTCTTGGGTCCTTCTCCCCAGCTCCTTATGAGCTCCTTGTGGGTGGGACCATGACCTCTAGACATCTGAAATTCCTACAGCCTATGCAAAACTGCCAGAGACTGACCCCGAGACAGATGGACTGACAAGCACCCAGTAAGGATGAGTATTTGCTCTGAACAGGACACCCAGGTTCAAATCTCACCTCTGCTTCTATCTGAGTGATGCTACGCAAGCCATTCACTTTGAATCCCAACTTCTCCATCTGTAAAATCAGAAACCCATTTTCAGCTCCCAATTTCTATGTGAATAATGACTTTGCTTTCATGGACAGAGAGAAGAAATGAAACTGAAGAGAACTTGTAAAAAGCAAGAGATGGGGTGTCTGGGTGGCTCAGTCAGTTAAGTGTCTGCCTTCAGCTCAGGTCATTGATTTCAGGGTCCTGGGATCGATCCCCACGTCAGTCTCCCTGCTCGGTGAGGAGTCTTCTCCCTCTCCCTCTGCCTGTGCCCTCTCCTCCCACTGCTTGTGCTCTCACACTCTGTCTCTCTCTCTCTCTCTCTCAAATAAATACATGAGATCTTGGAGAAAAAAAAAAGATAAGAGGCAACATCTATTTCTCAGCCACATGTAAAGCAAATGGAAAGAATTCTGGCCACTGGTGGACGAATGCTGATTCATAATAAAACTCAGAATCAGAAGGAAGAGAAACGTTCATGGGGGGCGTGATGGAGCCTGTAACCATTCCCCTGAGGCTGTCTTTTCCCATTTTCTTTTAAATAATGGAACCTCATCCCTGCCCACACAAGCACATGGAATTTTAGCTGGGCACATGATCACCCAGCCAGAGTTAAGAATGTGAGCCAAAAGTCCATTGCACACGATGATATGTGAGCAGTAGTGAGTAGTGCAACTCCCACGTCTCTTTACTTCTGAGTCAGTAAAGTCCCCTCAACTCTTTACATGAGAAGAAAAAAAACCACTCCTAGCTCTTGTTTAAAGAGCTGCATTTTGAGTTTCTCTTTTATGGTAGATTAGCCTTTAGCCTAACCAACATGGAGGTCTTCAGATAAAGCTTGAAGAATTTAGGAAGTCATTAAAAATGTCATCAGGAAAAAAGAAACAGGAAATGGAATTATATTGAAAGAAGACTGTCTAAGATGACTGACAGGACTGGGTATGAGTCCTGGTTCTGTTGCTTACCGGCTGTGTGACCTTGACCAGACTGCTTCCATTGACTCTGTTTTCCCATCTCTATAGAACAGGCAAATGCTCTCTTGTTTTTAGGGTTATTGGGAAGATTCAAGGTCAAGACGGTGAAGTGCCCACATGTTCTATAGATGGTAGCTGTAGTCATTATTCAAAAGGCATCACTGTAAGAGCCAAGCAAGGAGGGCTGTTATGTTGAAACTCTAAGGAGGAAAGGCATTTTTATTATTTTCATTTGTGGGGCAAGAGCTCTCAGCTTCAGGGCTGCCAGCATTCCCAAGTGTCACCCAACGTGAAAGAGATGGCAGTTAGCAAAATGATTAAAAGCCCAAAGGGGACCTGGGAAAAAGAAATAATGTAATCTAAAGTGCAACTTTTTTGCAGCTGGGATCAGTAGACATTTCTTTCTACTCCTAGAACCAAGAGTTGTGCCTAATGGGCACTGTAAATTGTGTCACTGATCAAGGTCCCCTCTTGGCCTTGACTGTGGGAAAACCAGAAGCCAAATGTGTGGCTTTACATCTAACAACACACAGGCTGGTAAGCCAGGCCCTTTTGTATTTGCCGAATGCCTGAATTCATTTGATATCTGTGGCCTGGCTTATTTTGTTCTCCTTCTTGCTTCTTCCAATTTGTGTTCTCTTGTGGTATTTTATGAATTCCTAGAAGACCTTTAAAGTTTTCCTTGGAACAAAGAATGAAAGGATGGGTGGAGACAGGAGTGAATCAATGACTAGAGTCTTAAAATAGGAGAGGATCTTAGAAACCATGTAATTCAATCCAGGTGTTTCCTCTACAACATCTTAATAGATGGTCCATCCAAGTGCCTCATCTTGATTTTGCAGTGATTAGAAGTCCACCACCTGATAAGAGAACCCATTCCAGCTTTACTATCAGAACATTGTGGTTTATGAGAGTTGACGTCTGCTTCCTTATAGGAAGTAATATTAATATTCATAGCAAGAGGAGGTAAAATTTTGGTAAGAAAAAACACAACAGAAGGAAATAAGGGTATAAGAACAAAATGAAATGATGCTAGTTCTTATTCTCAGTGAACCTATGTTAGCTTTAATTTCTAAATTTTTAAATACTCATAAACCATCTGTGTTTATGATTGCCAATACCCAATTCAAGACTCAATTAGTTCTGTTTTGTAAATAAAAAACGAGATGTACGCCAAGGGAGTGAAAAGATGACCCACTGAATGGGAGAAAATATTTGCAAATCATATATCTGATCAGGGATCTGTACCTAGAATACATCAGGAACTTTAAAAATTAACAATAAAAAGATGCATAACCCAGTTGAAAAGTTGAGAAAGGATCTGAATGACATTTCTCCAAAGAAGATACAGATGGCCAATAAGCACATGAAAGGGTATCATTATCATTAGCCATTAGAGAAATGCAAATGAAGCCTACAATGAATCTTGCTTCAAACCCACTAGGATGGCTATAATAAAAAAGATTAGACTATAACAAGTGTTGACAAGGAGGTAGAGAAAGTGAAATCCTCATATTCTAACTACTGAGAAATAATAAAATGGTGCAGCAACTTTGAAAACTAGTTTGGCAATTCCTCAGAAGGTTAAACATAGATTTATTGTATGACCCAATAATTCTCCTCCACGGTGTATATACAAAACAGATGTCTACACTTAAAAAACAAAATGAAAACCCAAAACCAAAAAAACTTGTATACAAATGTTCATAGCAGCATTATTCATAGAAGTGGGGAAAACCCAAGTGCCCACCAACTGATAAATGGTTAAAAAAATGAGGTATATTTATACAATGGATTGTTATTCAGCAATAAAGGGGATACAATATCAAAACATACTATGGCATGGATGAACCTTAAAAACTTGAAACTAAGTGAGGAAAGCCAGTTGCAAGAGACCACATAATATATGATTCCATTTGTATTAAATTCTCAGAATAGGCAAACAGAGAAGGAGAGTAGGTTTGTGGTGTCTGGAACTTAGGGGTGGAGGTGCAGGGTGCTGTAGAAATATAGGGAGTGATTGCTAATGGGTAGAGAATTTCTTTAGGGGGTGAGAAAAATGTGAAAACTGTGGTGATAATTGTGCAACTTTATGAATATACTAAAAACCTTGACTTGTACACTTTAAGTAGGTGAGTTGTATGGTACGTGAATTATATCTCAATAAAGATGTTATTTTTAAAATGGAGTGGAGGTGTTAGGTCAATCATTGTTCTTAGTTGCAGACAAGAGTATCTACGCTTGATGGTTTCAGCAGAAAAGGGGAAATAGGAAGGTTATTAAGAATCTCACAGACTCTCTTGGATGGTTAGGATGTCAGTCTCCAAACCACACCTCAGGGACACCTCCAGTGTAGTCACCACTCACCACAGACTCTACAGCTCTCACTGATGGGGTTAGGAGCTGATGCTAGTTTACCCTCACTGCTCCTTGCCAAGGTCTGGACCTCACCAGGGTTTACACAAAGCTTCCTCGAGATGGTCTCTCCTGACTAAAAGTCTAGAGGAGGGTCATCTGATTGGCTGAGCATAAGGCACGTTTTTCATCTAAGCTGCAGAGGAAGCTGGGAAAATGACTCCTGGCTCCTGTCTTAACAGGCAGGTTATGTAACGTAAGAAATACTCCAATAAAAGGAAGGGTTTTCTTTTTATCCTCTTTTCCTGCATTCCATTGGACTGGGTGACTTTTCTTCTGCAGGTTTATAGAGTATAGATTTTATTTTGGTGATGACAGTTGCTATTAACTTAAGACCCATTTGTAGGTTTCCGTATGCCGTGGCATGCCATATATATCTCCTGCATATCTATTCTCTGCATCCATTGATTTCACCACCGTAGCTTGAAATCTGCCATGATGGGAGTATTTACACCATGGAAATTGTCAAATGTTACAGATCACCTCCCCCTCACCCAAGAACCAGTCATTAAGCATTTATGAGCATGAAACTGTCCTTATCCCTATTGATATCTAAATTATTGCTGCAACGAGACAGTATTTTGGTATAGCCCTAACCCTGGACCTATGCTGGTCTTCAAGTTGTGTATTCTCAGTCTGCAATAAATACAGAAATTTAGAGTAATTTATAGCAATTTGAAAGTGCTGTGACTTCCAAATGTGTCAACTTTCTTTTTTTATAATTCACAAAAGCATCAGTCTAGAGTAGAACAGAAATTTAAAACTGATCCATCACCACAGGTTGTTTGAAAAGTATTGCTTTAGTCCGTTCTCATGGTCTTTGTTCTACACCTCTCCCCACATACAGTGGGTGCTGATATTGTCTTCCCCAGCATGGAAAGTCTCATTATCTCATGTAGATGGATCCTTCATCAGCTTCTTACCTCCTGGCCTTTGAAAATTGATTCTGATGTCTTTGCTTAGGTTCTACTGTTCTGACCTCTTAGCAGCCTCCTGTCCCAGCTGCAGGGCTAAAAAGAAATACCAGAGTGTAAAACAAATAAACTTAGATGGGTTACAACATATCTCTTCCTTTTTCCCCTTCCCATACATAAAACCAAGAAGGATATATACAAACTTGGTTTCTTTGGGTGATGAGACCATAAGTAGAAGTGTGTTCTTTTGCATATCTGAGTTTCCTATATTTCTATAATGAATATGTATTAGGTTACCAGGAGAAAAGTCCCTGCCTTATTCTCCAGGATTTCATGGACTTTCCATGGGTTTTCCTTCTTATTCCCTTGTTCCCTTCAGAAGAAATGCTGAATAAACTTCAGCATTGCGTACATCATTCCTGGAAAATCTTAAGACACTGTCATTCAGTTCTTGTCTTGACACTCTCAGATATTAAATCCATATCAGGACTATCTGCAAACACCGACTTTCCAGGTGGAGTCGTGCTTTGTCTCCTCTCCCCCAATTTGCTGCTAAATCCTACAATTCCTGCATTTACTGAGAAAGTATTCTAACTTTGGTTTTCTGGAACATCATTGCTAATATTTCCCAAGAGTGGGTATAATACATGCACTAAGCCCTGAGTTCTTCATATTTAAGACAGGGATCTTTCTGGGCTTATCCCAAGTGTCTTGAACACAAGGATTTGTGGGAACTATTTTGGTTCGCAGTCAAACTTTAAGCATTGCAAGACAGTAATACATGCCTTGCATTTCTATAGAATTTTTTTTTACATCCAGAGGATTTTAACACTTACAATTGCATCTCATCCTTTTCTCAAATAAGATCCTTGAAGTAATGATAATTAGAGAGGTTTAAATTAAGCCCACAGTGTGGTAAATTTTTTACCTATAAGTTATGATAGATTTATTTAATGCTATTATCCAGTCCTGGAGATATTAGGGGGTAATTGGCACTTTCATACACTACTTATAGGAACATGAATTGGTATAATCTTTCTGGAGGGCAATCTCTCTCTCTCTGTATCAAAAGTATAAAAAAATGTGTGCACAGAACTTCTTGCTAGGGCAGAGAGAAGATGTAGGCAAATTCTTTGCCCCCGCCGACAATAAAATTAGACAAAATTGTTCAAAAATGATTATTCCAGAGCTCTGGAAATGGGCCAAAGGCAAACATGAAATTGAAAGCTATTTACTCATGAGAAATGACTGAACTTCAGTTAAGAATCAGTCTTACAGAAAGAGCCTATGGCATTCTTACCTAGAACCACTCCCATCCCTCCACCTAATGCATGACACAGTGGTGCTATTGGGGCAGGGCAATCTGAATGGCAGTAGCTTTGCTACTGGAGTAGCTTTGATTTGGAGTGGATGGAGGAAAACCCATGCACAACAGGATTGTCAATAAAAGTAGCAAACTTGGTAGAAAACACACAGGGAAAATCTACAGTTATGATAGTTTGAAATCATACTGCTGATTGGGGTGAGTGGAAGGATGGGGTACTAGCCATAAATTTAACAGGGAGATACTGGACATGAGAGATTGAGAGGAGCTAGATGAGAAGTCCAGGCATGCCTGGCTACTTAGGAGATGGCATGGACCTGAAGAGTTCAACAACCCCCACATAGGACAGATAAACACAAAGACACTCTCACCTTGACACAAAATAGTCAAAACTATTGAATGCCAAAAACAAAATTTTAAAAGCAGCAGGAAGAAAATGATATCACCTATAGGAAATGCCATATCATTAATGACTAACTTCTCCTCGGAAACAACAAAGGGCAATAGGCAGAGAAATGACACACTCAAAGTGCTGAAGAATACACTGTCCATAAAGAATTCTATATCCAGGGGGAGCGGCAAGATGGCGGAGGAGTAGGAGACCGATTATCATCAGGTCCCAGGAATTCACCCAGAGAGCTATCAAACTATTCTGAACACCTACAAATTCTACCTGAGATCGAAGAGAAGAGGAGCAGCAATTCTTGGAACAGAAAATTGACCCCTTTCTGGAAGGTAGGACGTGGGGAGAAGTGAATCTGAGGCAACGGGAAGATAGACCCCAGGGGGAGGGGCCGGCTGCCGGCAAGGGAGCGAGCAGCGGAGCACAGACTCGGAACTGTGAGAAGTCGGCTCCACTGAGGGACGTTGACACAGAGACCAAGCGGGGGGTGAAGCCCCTGAAGGGACAGTGTGGTCTCAGGACCCACGGGGACACAAAAAGACCAGGGGTGTCTGAGCGCGACCGAGCTCCCAGG
>LNAC01000340.1:513318-573031 GCA_002007465.1 Ailurus styani
GCAAATCAATCAATGTGATACAAGACATTAATAAAAGAAAGAACAAGAACCATATGATCCTCTCAATAGATGCTGAAAAAGCATTTGACAAAGTACAGCACCCTTTCTTAATCAAAACTCTTCATAGTGTAGGCATAGAGGGTACATACCTCAATATCATCAAAGCCATCTACGAAAAACCCACAGCGAATATCATTCTCAATAGGGAAAAACTGAGAGCTTTTCCCCTAAGATCAGGAACACGGCAGGGCTGTCCACTATCACCACTGCTATTCAACATAGTACTAGAAGTCCTAGCCTCAGCAATCAGACAACAAAAAGAAATAAAAGGCATCCAAATCGGCAAGGAAGAGGTCAAACTCTCACTCTTTGCAGATGATATGATACTTTATGTGGAAAACCCAAAGGACTCCACTCCAAAACTGCTAGCACTCATACAGGAATTCAGTCAAGTGTCAGGATATAAAATCAATGCACAGAAATCAGTTGCATTTCTATATACCAACAACAAAACAGAAGAAAGAGAAATTAAAGAGTCAATCCCATTTACAATTGCACCCAAAACCATAAGATACCTAGGAATAAACCTAACCAAAGAGGCAAAGAATCTGTATTCAGAAAACTATAAAGTACTCATGAAAGAAATTGAGGAAGACACAAAGAAGTGGAAAAACATTCCATGCTCATGGATGGGTAGAATAAATATTGTGAAAATGTCTATGCTACCTAGAGCAATCTACACATTTAATGCAATCCCCATCAAAATACCAGCAAGTTATTTCAAAGAAATGAAACAAATAATCCTAAAATTATATGGAACCAGAAAAGACCCCGAATAGCCAAAGGAATATTGAAAAAGAAAACCAAAGTTGGTGGCATCACAATTCCAGATTTCAAGCTCTATTACAAAGCTGTAATCATCAAGACAGTATGATACTGGCACAAAAACAGACACATAGATCAATGGAACAGAATAGAGAACCCAGAAATGGACCCTCAACTCTACGGTCAACTAATCTTCGACAAAGCAGGAAAGAATGTCCAATGGAAAAAAGACAGTCTCTTCAACAAACGGTGTTGGGAAAACTGGACAGCCACATGCAGAAGAATGAAACTGGACCATTTCCTTACACCACACACAAAAATAGACCCCAAATGGATGAAAGACCTAAACGTGAGACAGGAATCCATCAAAATCCTTGAGGAGAACACAGGCAGCAACCTCTTTGACCTCAGCCACAGCAACTTCTTCCTAGGAGCATCACCAAAGGCAAGGGAAGCAAGGGCAAAAATGAACTATTGGGATTTCATCAAGATCAAAACCTTTTGCACAGCAAAGGAAATAGTCGACTAAATGAAAAGACAACTGACAGAATGGGAGAATATATTTGCAAATGTCTTATCAGATAAAGGGCTAGTATCCAAAATCTATAAAGAACGTATCAAATTCAACATCCAAAGAACAAATAATCCAATCAAGAAATAGGCAGAAGACATGAACAGACATTTTGGCAAAGACATACAAATGGCCAACAAACACATGAAAAAGTGCTCAACATCGCTCGGCATCAGAAATACAAATCAAATCAAAACCACAATGAGATACAACCTCACACCTGTCAGAATGGCTAAAATTAACAAGTCAGGAAACAACAACTGTTGGTGAAGGTGTGGAGAAAGGGGAACCTCCTACACTGTTGGTGGGAATGCAAGCTTGTGCAGCCACTCTGGAAAACAGTATGGAAGTTCCTCTAACAGTTAACAATAGAGCTACCCTATGACCCAGCAATTGCACTACTGGGTATTTATCCCTAACATACAAATGTAGTGATCTGAGGGGGCACCTGCACCCCAATGTTTATAGCAGCAATGTCCACAATAGCCAAACTATGGAAAGAACCTAGATGTCCATCAGTAGATGAATGGATAAAGAAAATGTGGTATATATGTACAATGGAATACTCCTCAGCCATCAGAAAAAATGAAATCTTGCCATTTGCAACAACGTGGATGGAACTAGAGGGTATTATGCTAAGCGAAATAAGTCAATCAGAGAAAGATAATTATCATATGATCTCACACATATGTGGAATTTAAGAAACAAATCAGAGTATCATAGGGAAAGGAAGGGAACAATAAAACAAGATGAAATCACAGAGGGAGACAAACCATGGGAGACTTTCAACTGTGGGGAACAGAGGGTTGGTAGGCAGGAGTGGGTAGAGGGATGGGGTAACTGGGTGATGGGCATTAGGGAGGGCATGTGATGTAATGAGCACTAGGGATTGTATGCAACTGATGAATCATTGAACTCTACATCTGAAACTAATGATGTACTATACGTTGGCTAATTGATTTTAAATTTAAAAATTTAAATTTAAATTAAAAATTAAAAATTAAATTTAAAAAATCTCATCACCCAAAGAAACCCAATTTGTATATATCCTTCTTGGTTTTATGTACAGGAAGGGGAAAGAAAAAGAGATATGTTGTAATCTGAGTTTATTTGTTTGGGTATTATGTAAGACTAATGAATCACTGACCTCTACCTCTGAAACTAATAATACATTATATGTTAATTAATTAAATTTAAATTTAAAAAATAAAAAAAAGATTCTCTCTCTGCCCCTTCCCCCACTCATGCACTCTCTTTTATTTCTTTTTTTATGGCCTCTCTTTTAAAAATAAAAGATAAATAAAAATATATACTATGCAATATACATAGTGCAATAGTATAATTAATATTTATTTATATGTACAAATATATTCTCCATTCTACCACAAACTCTGAGGTAGGTATAATTATTCCTATTGTATAGATCAGAGAGAAAACAGAATCTCTGGTATGGGGCTGGCGAAGTTACATTATTATCCCCATTTCAGAGATTAGAAAACAAGAACTGAGCTTCAGAGAGGTTGAGGTATGGCAAAATCACACAGCCAGAAAGATGCAGAATCAGACCTTAAACATTCCATAGGAAGTAATCATGGTTATGAGGTCCTATCCAGAATCTTCTGTATTGTTTGAATGTTGACCTTCTTTGGAAGTGGGGGAATAATAGATGCTGGCACAAACAGATTTATTTTAGGGCCAGTAGCAAGTAACAAAAGTTAAAAGAAATGGTGGATCCTTTCCAACAGCTTGTCCAGTCAGTGTTTGGCCTACTTTCTCTCCTGATGGAGTTTGGTTCTTTAAAATGGTGATTTTCTTCCTTCAGATTTAGACCTTCATTTGGATTTGAGTAAGCACAAGCCACAATGTTCTGCTCACGTAAAGGGCTTAATACAAATGGGTCAAGTCATTCTGGTGGTGGATTTGAGGCAAAAACTGCAATGTTAGACATAACAAAGGTAAAAGCCCATTCCTTTTGGAAGCTAATGCTCCAAATATTAAAATACATGTCTGAGTGCCTTCAATGTTTTATAATGCCTTTTAGGGGCTGGGCACTGTAAGCATGTGTGCAGGTATTGGGAGCAGCCAGGGGAGAGTTGTAACAGGTAATAGTTGTTCATGAATCCAAGGTTATTTCTGCGTCTGCCAAACTCAGAACACACGGCCATAATAATATCTATTTTATTGAGTGCTTACTGTGTGGTGGGCATTGGGCTTTGTGCTTTGTATGCAGGATCTTATGATATTTTCCTTCCAACAACCCTATGAGGAAGGTACTATTTTTAGTCCCTTTTTATGAGGACACTGAGGCTTAGACACAGTAGAATCTTACACAAGGTCACATGGCTAGTACGTGGCATAGACAGAATTCAAAGTCAGATCCGTTGGACTCTTAAATTGAACTGTGCTCTAGAGTAGACTCTTATCTGCTGGACCCTAGACTCCCCACTCTGAGAATGGCAGTCGTAGATAACCCTTCTCTTTGAAAGTCGAACTACATCAATGAGCTGTATCCTCAGAATGTTCCCGAAGACCTCTAACATAGTAAGAAATACTGCATTTGTACATCATACCAATTTCAACTAAAGTCTCAAAGCATGGAGGAGGGAACTACTTGCTGAAGTTGGAAATTTTAACTGGCTGGTAAGGAACAGAATGAGAGATGGTTCAAGTCCATGAAATCATTCCGCACAGATTTCCAGGTGACTCTGGAGGCGACAGGCTTTTTATGAAGCCCAGAGGATCTGGATTTGACTGGACGTGGTCCTGACCTCAAGGGGCTCCTATTTAGTAGTAAGTATAGGAGCACTGAAAACCAAGCATGACAATATTAGATGTGTTACAGAGACACCAGCATAGCATTTTACACTTTTAACCCTGAATATGTGTGAGCACTGACCAACCAAGTAGTTGGACCCCAGCTGTAAACCACTGGTGTAACTGTGAATTCCCACCAGGGAATGTCAGCTTTGAAAAGTGATATCCGGAAGAGAGGGAAAACCTCAAAGCAAGGTAGTATACAATAAGTCAAATTGAAAAATGAGTTGTATTTCACTAGGTCAAGAAAAGCCAAAAGGGCATTCTAGGAAGGAACAGCACGAACAAAGGACACACAAGGAGTTGGAAGGTGCCTGACAAATGGACCACAGAGGCTGAGAAGTAGGTGCCTAACGGGGATGGTAGGAGACACACTGGGGAAGGTGGTCAGAGCAATATTCTGAAGGGCCTTGAATGTCATGGTGAATAATTCGACCTTCCTTTGCACTACCAGCAATTTGGAGCCTTCGCAGTATTTCTGAGCAGGAAAATGATATAAATATAAGTAGGTAAGAATCATTAGAAATTTCCTAGTCCATCATCCTTAAAAATGCAGGTGTCTGTCTCAGAGAATAGATCAGCCAACCGTTCCTTGAATATGCTTCAGAATAAGCAACTTATCCTTTTAAAGTAGCCTACTTCTTTGCCAGGGGAAATACTTTCTCAAATGTTTTTTTAGAGAAGATATACTTTGTTTATTGTGATGGGTGAATGAATGAATGGGTGAATGAATGAATGTATGGGTGGACAGATTTCCATACCCTTGCTCTTCAGAGTGAGACAACTCCCTCGTTGTTTCAGAAGTATGAAGTTAGTTAAATCTGCTCAGTAATCTCTGTGACCTGATTCCCAGCCCCCTCCACCACGTGATCTCTCCTTCTGAATATAGTACTTTTAACTTATTGATATCCTTTTGATGCCCAAGGCTAGAGAGTAGATATCCTATACAATCTATCTAGGACATTCCTGTTCTTCCTCTGGAAACTCTCCTTCAGCTTCAGTTTTTGTTAATCGTCATTTTTTTAAGTTGTTAAGATTTGCTTATTTCTAAAATTAATACAACACTCACTGTGTATAAAGAAGTATAGCCCTCTCTTCCTTCTACTTCCACTGCCCAAAAGTAACTACCATGAACCATTTTATGGGTCCTTCTAGACTTCATCCATATTCTAACACAACGTAATTGTGCCATTATTAGAATTTAATTAGGTTTTTTAACATCTGGCTGACCATTGTCTCTGCAGGCTCCTCCAAAGATTGGGGTCAGCCAAACCTCATCTGTCTCCCACATTGGCGAACCTTGCTGATTCTGTGACTAGAAGCAGTATGTTATTATTACTATTTTGTTGAATTCCATCAGGCCGTTTTGGGCCCATTGTTCTAATGGATAGCCATCAAATTCTTTGCTTTTATCGCCCATAGATTTATTAAGTATTTCAGCAGGAGAGTCCTGTTGGCCCATTCCTATTTAAATTCCTTTAGTGTCTTCCCACAAAACCCCTGAGTTCCATTTCCTCATCTGTAAAGTTAAAGAGAATGATATGAGAGTCTTTGAGATTCCTCTCTGATTTAAAAGTCTTTGGAGATGGGTGAGCCTGGTGGTGGGTATTAAGGAGGCATGTATTGCATGGAGCACTGGGTGTGGTGCATAAACAATGAATCTTGGATCACTGAAAAAATAAAATAAAATAAAATTTTAAAAATAAAAATAAATTTTAAAAAAAGTCTTTGGAACCATTCAAGGTGTGACATGCCCTGCTAAGCCTCCTTGTAGCACTAGCTAATAATGATTTACAACCTGGGGAGGTCCACATTTCCAAGACACATTGCAGAAGGTGGAGACAATTATCCTGGGAAGCTGATCAAGGGCAAAGCAAATAGCTTTGAGGAAATTATCCAGGCTTCAGCTTTGAAAGATGGGACACAGTAAAGTAACAGGATATGAAAACATTTGCAGCAGTTCTTAAGAGAGGATCCTTCCTAGCTTAGTACTGTTTCCCAGTGTAAGTGCTGGATACGTTGGTTTTTGTTTTTTTTTTTTTCCTGGAGGGGGAGTTTGATCTTTTAAAAAATATCAAACCTGTGTGTTATAACTGTGGCTCTGGTTTCCATAAAGGTCAGCTGCAAGTTAGTAACTTCTGAAGGTGAGTTAATTGCTTGGCTGGGCAATTATTTTGGATGGGAATCTTTGCCTAACCAGCCTTGGGAGACTTTTCTTGAAATGGAATTGAGTTCTACCTCAAAAACCTTGTCCTCACTTAACTCTGGGAAAATGAGAGAGGCCCACAAAGCAGGGCAAGGAGAGTCTTAAAAGTATAATTAATGTATGAGTACACTTTAATTATTTGGCTGAAATACATCATGGGAAAAATTTTCATTTTTAAACGATTTAATTTTTCCTCTTCTGGTGTAAAGGATTTAGTGGTTCCTAATTTTTTTTTTCTCAAGGGCATATTTGCAGGGTTCGGTTATGACCAGAAACCATTGTTCTTCCCCTTCACACCACATACAAATATAGGGGATATTGCACCCTCTGCCTTGACTGATTTTAGGGAACAGAAGTATAGTAGGACTTTTAGGAAAAGGGAAAGTGATGGAAAGGGAAATCAGGGCATGAGAAGTCACCAAGATGATTAGAATTAAGCTACCAGAACAGAAGGTGTCTGAGCATCATTTGGCAAAAGCAAGGATTCTGGAGCCAGACTGCTGATTTCAAATCACCCCATACCAGCTGCATGACCTTAGGCAAGTATTATTTAACCTCTATGTACGTGCTTTCTCATCTATAAATTTGAGATAATAATGCTTGCTTCAGGCAGTTGTCCATATCACATGAGTGAAGGCATGGAAAGTGCTTAGGGTAGTACCTGGCTTACTTGTCTTGATAAAAGTTTTATATATGAAAAGAAAAAGTTTTATATACAATGTGCATATGTTATATTTATTCATAGTACTTATTCAAATATTAATGAGAACTTCAAACGTATTAGGATAACTATTGTATCAATCAGGGTTCTCCAAAGAAACAGGATCAATAGGAGACTATATGTTTAAGATATATTATTATATACTTATATAATATATATTACTTATATACATAAGTATATAAGTAATACTTATATACTTATACATGATGTATATTACTTATATATTATATAAGTATATTATTATATACTTAGTATATATAAATTATTATATTTATTATATATCTATTTATTATTATAAGGAGTTGAGACATGATTATAGAGGTGGGAAAATCCAAAAGAAAAAAAAAATCTCCAGGGTAGACCAGCAAGCTGGAGAACCAGGAAGAGTCAGTGTTGCACTTCTAGTTGAAAAGTCAATTGCTGAGGAATTCCCACAACTCAGGAAGGCGGGTCTTTTTTGTTCTGCTTAAGCATTCACCTTAATAGATGAGGGCTGCCTGGTCACATTATGAAGGGAAATATGCTCTAGTCAAAGCCCACTGATTTAATTGTTAATCTCATCCAGAAATGCTCTCATGGAAGCATCTAGAACAATGTTTGGCCAACCATCTGAGCACTGAGGCCCGGCTAAATTAATATATAGAATTAATCATTGCAGCTATTATCAGATAAACAGAAAACAACAAGTGTTGGCAAGGATGTGGATAAACCGGAACCCCTATGCATTGCTGGTAGGAGTAGAAAATGGGGCTCCAGCTGTGGAAAGTTGTATGGCAGTTCCTTAGAAAATTAAACAGAATTACCATTTGATTAGCAATTCCACTTCTGGGTATAGACACAAAAGAATTGAAAGCAGGGACTAGAACAGATATTTGTATATTTGTTGATGGCAGCATAATTTACAGTAGCCAAAAGGTAAGAACCTCCCTCCTCAAATAACCTGTATCCCCAATATCTACTCCAGTCAAGGACTGGGCAGCCACTTGCCTTGGACCCTCACTCTGGCAATAACCACAGACTTGCAAATCATGATAATAATAATAATGATAATAATAATAGCAGCTAATACTTATATATAATCTGGCTCAATTACTGTGTAACAGAAACTTACAGATTCTGTGTTTCACATGTATTAACTTATTTTAGTACAATAATCCTACGAGTTCAATACTATTATTATCAGTCCTTTACATAGGTGGAAAACTGAGGCACAAACCAATTTCAAATACTAAGAAAATGAAAGCCTGGAATTCCAACCCAGCCAAATCTGACTCCAAATTCCATGCTCTTCACCCCTGTACATTATTCCCACATCATTATCATTGAGACAAGTGATCCTCAACCTGTGACCACAGAGTGGCCATTGGAACTAATGCAAGGGGCCTGTGAATCCATATGGCTGGCAAGCATAATCTGTAAACAAATAGAGAAAGTCTGAGACATTGGTGTACAAATATTTTTCAAATATATATAGATGCTGTTGTGAAGAATCAATTCATTTTTAAAATACAGAGTACATTGTGGCTTTTACTTATTATATAGTTTCTTGATTACCGATAAAAAGGAGAAAATCAAAGCCCATAGAGATACACTCAATTACAGTCTTCTTTTTGCCTTATTTTGAGACACTGATAGATTTGCTTTTTCCTAATATTTTAGAGAAACATAAATCAAGAGAATGAACAAGTGTAAATTCTAAACAAATGTGTCTGAAAAAAATTTTTAATCGAAGCATAACATCTATAGAGAAAAGTATACCTATTAGAGAGGACTAGCTAGGCAAATTTTCATAAACCGGGGCACCTGGGTGATTGAGTCGTTAAGTGTCTGCCTTTGGCTCAGGTCATGATCCCAAGGGCCTGGATCAAGCCCCACATCGGGCTTCCTGCTCCTCAGGAAACCTGCTTCTCCCTCTCCCACTCCCCCTGCTTGTGTTCCCTCTCTTGCTGTGTCTTTCTCAGTCAAATAAATAAATAAAATCTTTAAAAAAAGTTTTTTTTCATAAACTGAAACCTCAGTGTAACCAGCACCCGGATAGGAATGAGAACATTGCCAGTGTCCAGAAGATTCTTCTGCTTCTCACAGTCACTATCCGGTTCCCTTCAAGTATAGTCCTTTGAAACAGAATTGTGTCTCCCAAAAAGATACACTTAAGTCTTAACCACCAGTACCTGTGAGTGGGAACTTATTTGAATGCAGGGTCTTTGCAAATGTAATCAAGTTAAGAAAAGGCCATCCTGGATTAGACTGGGCCCTAATCCTTGGTTTTTTTCAGGCTCTCTTTCTGTGGATGTCTGACAAACTTGTTATGGAGGTAAATTATCTGTGCTTTTCCTTTGCTGATTCAATGTAGTAATTTATAAATGCAATAAGAAACAAATAATAAAACTATACTTGAAAAGATGAAAAGCCATCAGAGAAAGCGATTTTATTAGTTTGCTAGAGCTGTCATAACCAAACACCCCAGGCTGGGTGCCTTAAACAACAGAAATTTATTTACTCACAGTTCTGGACACTGGACGTCCAAGATCAAGGTGGCTTCATGAGGTCCTTCTCCGCCGCCAATGGCCGTCATCTCGCTGTATCCTTCTGTGGTCTTTCCCTCTGTGCATAGGCTTGTTTGTGTCCTAATCTCCACTCAGAACGAAACCAGTTAGATGGGATTAGCACCCACCATAACAGCCTTGTTTTAATTTAATCCCCTCTGTAAAGGCCCCATCTCCAGATACACCCACATTCTGAGGTACTGGAGGTTAGGGCTTCAACACATGAATTTGTGTGTGTGTTGGGGGGGCGGGTAACACAATTCAGCCCATAACAGTGATTTAATATTATCTTCACTTTAAACTTCTATGAACCCGCTGATCTCACCAGGGAGGACTTTTGCATAAGCAGGTTTTAGACAGTAAAGCCTGAGCCGGGGAGATGGTGGATGGGCAGCCCTAACCCAGAGGCTGTCTCTGAGGCTGCAAGATCCTATCTCTTTTTCTTCTTCTTTTTTCTTTTTTTTAGGTAAAGAAATTCTGTTTTTAAAAACGTGGAAGGAAATGCCAAGTGAGGTTTTAAATCACCTTCCGTAATGAGGTCTGATGCCAGGATTTTCATATGGAACAGCTGTACTGCCCATGATTGACAGTGATGACCTTAGAAGGAAACTTTCCCACTCTTTCTGCTCAAGCAGGTTTGTTCTTTCCTCTTTTCCATAAGAGTACACACTTTCCAAGGTTATGGCGTGTGACCCTCCCTGTTGTTGTCGATTACACGCTGTGCTTTGTTTCCTAGTATTTTATGGACGCTTTTTTTTTTTTATGTTATGTTAGTCACCATACAGCACATCATTAGTTTTTGGGGTTTTTTCTTTTAAGATTTTATTTATTTATTTGACAGAAAGAGAGACACAGCAAGAGAGGGAACATAAGCAGGGGGAGTGGGAGGGGAAGAAGCAGGCTTCCCACAGAGCAGGGAGCCTGATGTGGGGCTCAATCCTAGGACCCTGGGATTATGACCTGAGCCGAAGGCAGACGCTTAACAACTGAGCCACCCAGGCACCCCAATGTCATTAGTTTTTGATGTATGGACAGGTTTGTGAACAGGGGCTTTTGTTATCCTTATGAATAGAAGCAAATGAATAAATGCTCCTTCATTTAAGGAGTCTTTGTTGGGTGTTCACAATGCACCAGGCAGTGTGCAATAGAGATGAGCCCCATAGGAGGAGACTAAAGACAGGTAGCGAAAGATTTCCAGGAAGTATGACAGGTGTTAGGATATGGTTAGCCACAGCGCATTCAACCCAGACTCTCATTTCTCTAAGAATTGCTGCCTTCTGATCCCCAGGAACAGGACATGGCAATGCTGTGGGACAGTGATCCCGCCCCCCAGCTGTAATAGATAAGACAGGAGGTGGACAGCTATCCAAACTGGGTGAATTAGGGTCCCTCTCCTCTGGAATTGTGGTTCAGGGATGCTCATCAGTCTTTGCTGGTCACCTGAACTAAGGACATGTGAATTTGGGAGCTGTGGGTGGTCATCTGCCGCTGCTTAGCAGAACAGACAGTCTACAAGCAAGGAAGAATAAAACTCAGTCTTAGAGAGATGCAAAGACAAGCTACCACATGGAAATATAGGGGTGGGGGAGAGAGAGACAGAGACCAAGACAGAGGAGAGAGGGAGAAAGACCGGCACTATAAGTACTTAGGGCTGGATAATTCTTTGTTGCTGGGCATCCCTGGGCTCTATACTCTATACAATATATAGTAGCACTTGCCAGTTGTAATGATCAGAAAGGTCTCCGGACGATGCCAAATGTCCCCAGTGCGGGGTTGGGTGGGAGTGGGGGGCAAAATCACACCTCCATGGAGAACCACTGTGCCAGAGTGAGTGAAGTTGTTATTTGCAGCCGAAAGGGCTCTGACTGAGAGAGACCCTTCCAGGAGGAGGCTGGGCTCTCCCAGGCATTGGCAGATGCAGACACAGCAGAACGGGTGCTCAGATGGAGGAGTTAGACTGGACTTTGGTACTAGACTCTTCGAGAAGACGAAAAATTGAAGGAAGCACAGCCTCTCCTATTAGACGTTATGACAGGGGGAATAATATAATTTTAGATTGAATAGCTCTTTAACATTTGAGGTATAAATACGGTCAAATCTCTCTTATTTTTCTAAATTAAATTTAGACTGGACCACTCATTTATCACATTATCAGGAATACTCACTCTTTCGGCTCCTTTTCCCACCATGATTATCTGAAACAAATTCTGGAACTTAGGCAGCCCAAAAGGGAAGTCAAGTCCACTTTTAACCCCTAGGGAAAGAGAACATTGGTTCTAATGTGGGGAACTTCAAACTCTATTAATAGTGAGTTTCTATCAGTAAAGCCTTTCTTAAGATTGTCTGCCCGGTGTATATATGATTGTATGTGTACATTTACTTATTTATAAACCACTGGTGAGTCCTTTTATATTAACATATTAAATTTTATACTAGTATTCTATGTTTTATTATAAAACACAGAAAACATCAACATTTTTTAAATAATTAAAAGTATATATAATCCGTACAATGGAACAGTATTAGGCCATAAAAAGGAATGAACTACAGGTGCGTGTGATCACATGGAGGAACCTTGAAAACATTATACTAAGTGAAAAAATCCAGTCAACAAAGGCCACACAGGATATGATTCCCTTTACAGGAAAGTTGGAAATAGGGAAATCTGTAGAGATGGTAGATTAGATTAGTGACTGCTTAAGACTGGTAGGGATAGCAGGTGATAGGAGGGTAATATCTAGGGGGACGGGGTTTCTTTTTGAGATAATGAATTATTCTAAAATGCCTAGGACAATGATTGCATGTATTTGTAAGTATACTAAAGTCATTGAATTATATACATTAAATGAGGGAATTGTATGGTTTATGAATTAGATCTTAAGAAAGCATACAAATACAAGTCCTCTTGCATCCCCTGACCCCTTAGTTCATGCTCTTTTGGGGAAACACATGTCACTTTGGAGGTCTCGGGGGTAATGGATCAGACCCATTCTGACACTTGCTTTCTACTGCCATATTCCAGGACTATGTAAAGGGGATCATCCTTCTGTATACTCGATATAATGGCTAAGGTCAAAGAGCCTTTCAACACCAAACATTGGCAACGATGTAGAGAAGCTGGTACAGTGACACTGTTGCACTCATTTACTCTTTGGGGGAGTGTAAATTGGCACAACCCCTTTACCATTAAAACTGCATATACACATTCCCTAAGCCCCAGTAATTTCATTCTTTGGTATTTAGTCAACAGAAATGCAAACACAAGATATGTACTAGCATGTTTCTAGTCGTATTCACAATAGCCCCAAACCAAAAACAGCCCAAATGGGCATCAGCAGTAGAATGGGCAAAGAAATGACGACATACTCACATGAAGAAAATCTAGTCAGCAGTGAGAAAGAAAGAATCTCACACACAATAAAGGAATGAACCTCATAAAAATAACTTGAGCAAAAGAAGCCAGACACAAAAGAGCACCTACTGTATGGTTTCGCGTAGATGAAAAACAGGCAAAACAAATCTATGTTGTTGAGGTCAGACTAGGGATGAGTTCTGAGGATCAGGGTGGTGGTTAGTGACAGAGCATGAGGTGAGAGAGTTCTCAGTGGCTGGTAATGTTCTACTTCTTGACTAGGTGGTGGTTCCATGGCTGAGTTCACTTTATAAAAGTACGTTGAGCAGCTGCAATTAGATTTTGCACTTCTCTGCATGTGTGTTATACTTTAAGAATACATTTATTAAAATAAGTGAAAAATGAAGAAACATAAATAAATAAAGTTGAGGCAGGGTCTCCCAGAACCCTGATGGGAGCAACTGGCTTATTCCCAAGTTCTGTCTCTGTGGGCCAGCTCAGCTCCCAGGACTGAAGGCTGCCAGGGTCCTCTGAGGGACGCCAGGCCACGGCCTCACCTCCCACAGGACCAAGGATGCTGCCACCTTCCCAAGTCCTTAGCTCCTTCAGCTGGCCCTTTCCACCCTCTCCCCACCCTCCATGCTCTGGCTGCCCCAGAGGGTTTTATCGGGATCATTTAAGCATCATCCTCTCTCATCTCCAGAACCACTTGCCCTGTCCTGGGAAATACAGAAGGGATCAGACCAGTTCTTTTTCAAACTTAAACAAAGGATTTATTTCCCAATTCACACCTTCTCTGGTCAATTGTGCTCCCTGCTCCACCCTCCTGTGAGAAACTCCCCTCAGGACTTGTGGGAGCTGTGTGTCTACCTCCTGAGTAGTAAGTCTTGTTTACGGAGGGAGGGCGCTCCCTCCACCACATCCCATGTTAGGTGCTTTCCATGCGTCATCACAGTTAATCTTGGGAGGTAGGGACTATGGCTCTCCAGACAAGGAAGCAAGAGACAGCAAACCACTTGCCCAGGCAATACATTCCTGTACAACAGCTTCTCCAGGGATTCTGCCCTTCCTGTGGTTCCCAGGTGAATTTGTAAAGCATCTCTCAGAAGAGTGAGGGGGAAAAAATTGGTTCTTGCTAGGCCTCTCACTTCAGTCATAAATTATATCAATGACAATGACATGAGGGAAGTATGTTAAATGCCAAAGAGAGACATAAGCGAAGGAGGAGTGAGGTACAGTCACACTGAGGATGACAGGAGGCATTGTGGGGAGGAAGCGGTGTTGGCCTCAGTGATGGCCAGGAGCTGGACAGGTGCAGACCGGGTGGGGGGACCCTGCTGGAGCAGCGCGGGGGGCAGAATGTGCTGGGCGGCTCAGAATGCAGCTGGGGTCCGGAGTGAGGTGCGGAGCACGTGGAAGAGTAATTGAGGGGTGGGGCTGGAGAAAGGCGGGGTACATCTCACGTGTGCTGAATGATTGTATGTGCGCACTTGACTGGGCCACAAGCTGTTCAGGTGTTTGGTCAAACATTATTCTAGATGCTTCTGTGAGGGTGTTTTTTGGAGGAGTTTAACATTTAAATCAACAGACTGAATAAAGCCGATTGCCTTCCCTAATGCGGGGGGGGGCCCTCTATCCACTCAGGTGCTCTAAAATAGAACAAAGAGGCTCACGTGATCAGGGAGGGTGACAGGTCTTGGGACCTGCAGGAAGAGGCAGCAGACCACAGCCCCCGGAGAGCCAGTGGTGTAGCTCCAGATGAAAGGCCAGCAGGCTCAAGACCCAGGAAAAGCCAGTTCAGTTCTCTCCCACCATCTGGTCTCTACTCAAAGGTCTTCCCTGACCACCTTTTCTAAAGCAGCCCCCCTACCATCACTTTTCTTTTTATTTTTCTTTTTTGAGATTTTATTTATTTATTTGACAAAGAGAGAGAGAGATCACAAGTAGGCAGAGAGGCAGGCAGAGAGAGAGGAGGAAGCAGGCTCCCTGCTGAGCAGAGAGCCCAATGTGGGCCTCGATCCCAGGACCCTGAGATCATGAACTGAGCCGAAGGCAGAGGCTTAACCCACTGAGCCACCCAGGCGCCCCTACCATCACTTTTCATCCAGATACCCCTCTCTAAATTCTTCATAGCACTTACCTCTACCAAAAACTATGTATTTGCTTTCTATCTCCCTAATAGCACATAATTGCCATGATTATTATTAGAAGTTTACTGCTGCACCCGTAGCTCCAAGAAGAGCCGCTGACACACAAAAGATGCTCGATAAATATTTGTTGAAAGAAGGAAGGCCTTTTAACATTGCATTCTCCCTTCTTTGGGGAGGTATGACTTCTCCTGGGCTCGCCACTGAGCCTCAATCATCTTAGCATGGCGCCTGGCCAGTGAGAGTTCAGGGAATACACACTGTGTGTGGAACTGCCTGGATTCTGGTTATTTCTAGACTTGCTTCTCTTCCAGCTTGAATTGTAAACTCCCTGAAGGCAGGTACCACCTGCCTATGCCCCCATCGCCTGTCACAGAGCCTTTTGCCCTGCAGGCTATGACTGTGCTGAAGTCGATTGAATGGTGTGTCTAAAGTAGACAGTAATTGCCATGCACCTACAAAGCACTCCATCAATATTTTTAAATTGCTACTGAACATTTCCATTTAAACTTTCCATTATTGGGCTCATAATGAAGAAGGAACACACATATTAAACAAGAGACTGACCACTTGGGGAAGATTTGACCCTCGTTTTGATTCATTGGGTGATTTTATGTCTACAACACCAGCAAGCTGCTATTGGTGCCACAATTATTTTGTTGAATACGGGACCGGATGTGCTTGCATCGTGATTGGGTTCTCCTTAAAGTGCCACTTTTGCCGTTTTTCAAGGCTGCATCTTTGAACTACCATTTCGGGACAGAATGTATCAGAAAGTTGCATCTTCAGTGAAATACAATAGCCTTGAGGAGAAACTCTTTTTAGAATAAGCAAATGAAGGAGAAGGAAGACTTTTCCTTTTGATCAGAGGGTCACAAGAGAATGAAATTGTCAAACTTTTGCCCCCGTGAGAGAGCTAAAGTGCTGAGCTTAAGCTGTTTCATTACAGGGGGAAGTGAAGAGTGGAAAGGAGAGGAGGGAAGGAATGTTAGTGTTGTTTAGTTAATTTCCTACGGAAAACCCTGTGCATGCTGCAGGAGTGAGCTCGGGCAGGGGTGTCCATCTGGAGCGTGGCTTCTTCGGTGGTGTCGGGGCTGCGTGCAGGAGATGATGCAAGTTCTCCTTTTGTTCACACCTACACTGCTTATACACAAAGCTCAGGAGAATTTGTATTCTCTCTGATTCTGGGGAAATCAAATTTAGAAACAGGACAGAAAGAGAATTTTCTAGAATCTAATGACTCCCATTATAAGCCAAAGGCAAAATGGGAGCTCAGGGCGGCGTGATAATGAAGTTGGTCATTAGCAGCTAGGAATACTATTCCTGCAGATCTTGCTCTGATGAACCACGTGAAATTGGCTGGAAGATTACAGAGTGCCAATTTACCCTGCTCTCCCTGATCTGTCACACAACGAGAGTTAGGGCTTGTCACTGGTTGCCTGTTTGTGTGAAAACAAAAGAAGCTGAATAAAGCTGAAAGGAATCTGTAAAAAAAAAAATCGGGAAACAATATGGAAGCGTGATTTTTTTCAAAGGTGATCAGATTCTAAGGGATGGACCAGGGTTTCTCATCCATGAGGAATGTACGCACTCATTTTAAAGGAAAAAAAATGTGCCCCCCCACCCCCAAAGAATTCATTTCTGCTAAGAAACTAAAGCTTTTTTGCTAAATGGCTGTGAATCATGCACAAAGAGAAATTTTATCCTTATAAGTGATAAAGTTTTTTTAAAATTACCATGGAAAACAAGTATTATATTTTTAAATTCCAGCGAACGTGAAGACCCTGGTTTAAGAAATATTGTGTTGAAAGGTCTGGCTTCTGTTAACTTTAACTTCCATCATATGGTCCCTGGCTTATAACTGACATTTCTGGAATAAGCCTAAAAGTATGTTAACTATTACTTAGAGGTAAGAGAAAAAATACATACAAATTGAGAGCATTTCTTTAATATGACTTTGCTTCTATTTCTGTGAGTCACAAAACACCAGGTTTTACAAACACGTCTTCCCCCAAAAATGGTTTGTTGAGTCACTATTACAGGTTAAACCCTACAATTTACCAGAACACTCAAGGACACATGTTGTTCTGGAGATTTGGAGATCAAATTCTAAGGACTAAGAACCCAGATCCATGCAACACAAAGGCATAGAAGCAGAGATGTGCTGACATTCCTAATACTGGTTCTTGAACGCTGATCATTAAATATTCAGGAATTTTGTGAACTAGTTGTTCAAGCGATGTTATCTTAAAATCTGCTGCGGTAGGAATATTTACACCACAGAAATTGGTACACACTACATATCCTGAGGTTTTTGGTTTTTGTTTTTTTGGAAACCCATTTTACCAGCACACCTCACTACATTGAAGGATTTTTGGAAGCATGCAAAATCAGAATCTGGCAAGTTAAGCCCAGGAGTCTAGGTGAACTGAGAGGCATGTTATCAATTAACGACACCAGCTTCAGAGTTATGCAGACAAGGTTCCTGATCCTAAATTGCCAGTCAGAGTTGTATGACCCTGGCCAAGTCATTACCTGAGCCTGGGTTTGCTTGTTTATAAAATGGGATGATAGTGACCTCACATGTTTGTGAAGATTAACTAAAACAATGTGTGTATAATCACAACTTCACCTAAAGAGAGTACCTGGCACACAGTAGCCACATATGGGTTAAATATTGAGTAAATCAGTTCCAAGCACACACTATTAGCTCAATTGCCTCATGGACCTCTGGGTCTTAGCCACCTCTTCTCCAGTTTTTTTTTTAGTTTAATTTAATTTTATTTACATTCAATTAATTAACATACAGTGTATAATGAGTTTCAGAGGTAGAGCTCAGTGATTCATCAGTTGCATATAACACCCAGTGCTCATTACATCAAATGCCCTCCTTACTGCCCATCACCTAGTTACCCCATCTCCCTAACAACCTCCCCTCCACAACCCTCAGTTTGTTTCCTATGCTTAAGAATCTTTTTGTTTGTCTCCCTCTCTGATTTCACCGTGTTTTTCCCCTCTCTTCCTCTGTGATCTTCTGTTTTCTTAAATTTCACATATGAGTGAGATCATATGATATTTGTCTTTCTCTGACAGACATATTTTGCTTGAATAATACCCTCTAGTTCCATCCATGTCATCCAAATGGAAAGATTTCATTTTTTTAAAGATTTTTAAAATTTATTTATTTGACAGAGAGAGATCACGTAGGCAGAGAGGCAGGCAGAGAGAGGGAGAATCAGGCTCCCTGCTGAGCAGAAAGCCAGATGCGGAACTCGATCCCAGGACCCTGAGATAATGACCTGAGCCAAAGGCAGAGGCTCAACCCACTGAGCCACCCAGGTGCCCAAGATTTCATTTTCTGATGGCTGAGTAATATTCCATTGTGTGTATATATATACCATGTCTTCTTTACCCATTCTTATCCAATTCTTACCACTCCTGAGGTCTCATCTGGGGTCTCCAGGCCTTGTATTTAAGCTCCTATATACCTGTGCTCTCTCGCTCCCTTGCGCCTGCTCTCTCTCTCTCTCTCTCTCCCTCCCTCCTTCTCCCTCTGGGCCTGAACTCCAAGGCCACACAGGGTGGGTGACAGGAGGTGGAGAGTGGGGGCTGAGTTTATCTGTAGTCAGTATGTTAAACAAGTATAACACGTGACATAATCAAAACACAATTTTATATTTGTCTCCTACCATTTCTTTAAAAGTGATTCAGTGACCGGGGCACCTGGGTGGCTTAGTCATTAAGTGTCTGCCTTCGTTTCAGGTCATGATCCCAGGGTCCTGGGATCGAGCCCCACATCGAGCTCCCTGCTCAGCGAGAAGCCTGCTTCTCCCTCTCCCACTCCCCCTGCTTATGTTCCCTCTCTCACTGTGTTTCTCTCTGTAAAATAAATAAATAAGTGATCTAGTGACCAAAAAAAAAAAAAGTGATTCTATGATTCAGTGACCAGTCAGGTGTTTCCTCAAAAGATTAAAACATAGACCTAGGTGTATACCCAAGAGAAATGAAAACATATGTCCCAACAAAAGTTTGTATACCAATGTTCATAGAAGCATTGTTCATAGTCAGGAGTGGAAGCAGCCCAAATGTCCATCAATCTGGTAAATGGATAAACAAAGTGTGATACATTCATATAATGGAATATTCCTGGGCAGGAAAAGAGAATTAGGTCCTGATACCTGAAATAGCATGAATGAACCATGAAAAGACGCTATGTGAAAGAAGCACGTTACAAAACACCACATTACCTATGATTCCATTTCTATGAAGTGCTCCAATCAAGCAAATCTATGCAGTCAGACAGTAAATGAGTGGTTGCCTGGGGTTGTGGAGCTTGGGGGGACATGGGGAGCGCCTGCTAATGGGTATGGAGTTTCTTTTGGGAGTGATGCAAATGTTATGAAATTAGCTATTGCAGTGGTTGCACTAGACTTGGGGTGAAGGAGGAAGAGCTGTCCCCCCTTCTGGGGGACAGGGAGGACAGGCACAGCACCTGCCCAAGGAACATTTCCCCAGGTTCTCTCTCCTATACTCTGACTCCTTTTATATCCTTGATCTGGTCCAGGAATTCAAGGGTCACAGGATTGTTCTTGGAAATTCGATTTGTAAGTTCTGCAGTTGTAAATGCCCTTTGGCCTTGAGGCACTGAACTGTGTACGCATGGTGAGTCCAAATCCCACACTTGCTTGTCACCTGGCCTGGTTTCTGGGTGGTCTCAGCTCTCAGGGGGCAGGCCTACTTAACAACTGATCTTTAGACCATGGTGAGAGGCCTAGGAGATGGGGCTGCCTTCTTGAAAGGTTAGCCACAGAGATTTCTGGGTTAGCCTGGGCTTTCCACATGGCAAAACAGCGGGGATGCAAGCAAATTAATTAATTTACTCCTTTACCCTATTGCTTATAGTTAACGTAACAGCAGAAGTTTAGTGGGAAAAGAAATTAGTCCACAAATCTAGGGGGCAAGATATATCAAAGTATCCCATTTCTTGAAATAAAATGTAATCTGCTCCAAGCTCCCCAGCCTTCTCTTGGCTGGCAGGAGACAATACTGGGAACCCAGGAATGGGGGTGTGTCAGGGGGAAGGATAGAACTCTCTCTCCCTCTGCACTGGGCAATTCAATAATTCTGGAATTTGTGAGGCCAGGAAACTGGGATAGGAGGCAATTCATCACACTGGAGTGATCACCAGCTTTGCCACTGCCTCTTCACACTTTGTTGGCTGAGCCCTGGCCTCCACCATCCATCTCATGGGTGCTGCTCTGCAAATGGCCCCAGAAATCACCTTTCAGGACTGGTGTCCATGGTGCAAGGACATGGTATCCTGCAGTCACCCTCCAATCTGGGACCCTATCTCCACACTCCTCCCCATTCCCACCTCCCCTGCCCACAGGCTCCTCCCTTCACCATAATCTGGGGGTGGGCCCTTTTTTTTTTAGTTATTATTTTTTTAAGATTTATTTATTTATGAGAGAGAGAGCACAAATAGGGGAAGCAGCAGGCAGAGGGAGAAGCAGGCTCCTCGCTGAGCAAGGAGCCTGATGTGGAACTGGATCCCAGGGCCCTGGGATCATGACCTGAGCCGAAGGCAGATGCTTAACCAACTGATCCACCCAGGCGTCTCAATCTGTGGTGGATCTTTAGAAATCTAGTGTTGGCCCTATTTCTCAGGGTTGGGTAGGGAAAGTAGGTGATAAGTTAGATAGCCTTGTGTGTGTGTGTGTGTGTGTGTGTGTGTGTTAATAATTTATCCTGTTACAGAACCTCTATAAACCAGAAAACTTAGCACCCAGACTCACGACCTGTTCAACAGAATAATTCTGGGCACGTGGACCCCTAAATGGCCACAGTGGGGGATCCAAATCACAGATAACGGAGCAAGCTGATAAAAGAGACATACCAAGGAGGTTTCAGGTGAAACTCTCCAGCCATGGTCTCTGGCTACCCGGTAGCCCTGCCCAACTGGACAGCTGGGATTGGCCCCTGTGAACACATGCACTGTCCCCCTGCTCCCAGCCCAGCCCCAGGCTGTGTCTGTAAATGACACAGGAAGGTGCAGACATCTCAGTGCTCCAGCCACTGCAACACAGTCCCCGGTACCAAGCCAGCCTCGCTGAAATAAATTTCAGATTTAGCATGTTGTGTAGGAAGACAACGACAGTCTTGATTTGTATTGCCTGAGAAAGAATCTAGACAGGCCTTTGGCCCCACTTATATTTTATTAAAAACCCTCTGCTCTGTCAAAGCAGCCTGTGTACTGACCTCTGAAAGCCCATTATATCCTCTCTGGGGAATCTCACCATCTTCCTTCCTGCCACCCAGATGCAAGAAGGCCCAGCTCCTCTCCCGCCCATGTCTGGGAAGCCTCTGTTGACCACATCAGTCTGCGGGGCTCTCACCCTCTCTGATCTGACGTCACCTCTCCCCACCCCTCCCTGGCATTCAGTTCATATGGGCTTTTATTGTTTTCATGTTTTATACATTTGTCTTCTCAAGGTCACAGACTGTGTCCTCTGCTTTGTGCCTCCCATCTTTCTGGCCCATGGTTTTGATAATTATTGCTATTTGATCATTATTTTGTTACTTTGACAATTTTTTTTATATTGTGCTATTTTGATCATTATTATTATTCCCACTATTCCTACAGTTCACCCTTGTCAAGGACATACTATGTGACAAACACTGAGCCAAGTGTTCACATGCACCCCTTTATTCATTCTCACAGCAGCCCTAGAAAGTGGGCACCATTATTAACCCCATTTCATCGAGGAGGAAACGAGGGCTCCCAGAGGCTGAGTCACCAGCCGGAAGCAGCCAAGCCGAGTCTTAACTTGGCTCCATCTGACCCCAAACCTGTGTTCTCAGTGTCCCAAGGTTACTGTAGGTCAGGTCGCAGAGTAGAAAGTGAAAGGTAAGGGTTTCTTCCTTAATGTTTCTTTTGTAGATAGATGAGCAATCATCCCAGACGAGACTGGACTTCAGAAGGGGGACTTGCCCCCGACACAACAGCGTTCCCAGGGCAGAGAGGGGAGGAAATGCGGGAGTCCTGACCCCCAAGCCAGCCCTCTTTCTTCCACACCCTCGTGCTCTGCTATAGGACAAAAATACTCTTTTTGGAAACTTAGTCTTTTTGTACTTCTCTACTGTAGGACAAACCACCCTTTAGCAAAAACCAAAATAGTAATTTTCTGTGGAGTGGATAATCACTCACTCCAGTAAACTAAAACAACATATTGTGGTTAGAGCTGGAGAAATGCGAAACATCTTTTGCTTTGTCCGTCTCTGTAGATAAAAGTACACCCGTGTGCCTGTTGTATACACTGTGTGTACACGCTTTCCACTCCACCAAACTTAAACAAGGGCCACTCCTGGTCGGGCCGCCCGCCCACTGCTGCTCTGAACTGCTTTCAAAGGCGAGAGCAGAGCCAAACAGAACCTCAGTTTCTGTCACTATCTTTTGCAATCTTCGGTTTTAAAAATCCACATCCCAGAAAACTTCTGAACAGTGTGGCACTGACAAGGCATGAGCGAGGGTGACGGGGAGAAGGGGGGGCGGGGAGGCAGTGAGGCTGCGCTCTGCCCAGACACCCCTCCCACTCTCTGCACGTTTTAATAGAGGTCAGTTCAGCAGACGCTTACTGAACGCTTATTACCTGCCAGACTCTGCCGGATGGTAGAAATGCAAAACTGAATATAGCTTCATCTTCGGCTTCAAAGATTCACGGCGATGGAGTCAACAGACATGTCAGAATAAACACCCTGACAAAGATCGGGAAGATTAAAAGAAAGTAAAAAAGCCTTCAAGTATCAAAGGGATCATTTTAAGGAAGAAATCTGGGGGGGATGCCATGGTATACAGGGAACAGTCAGACTGTCCCATTATGCCCCAGCTCCATTACGGAGTTCCTGTATCTGCAAAATGGGGGTAATGTCCATATCGGTACCCTGAATTGTTGCCAGGATTACAGAAGATGATGCATAGCAAAGGCTTATTGCAGTGCTCAGAGTGGAGCAAGTACTCAATAAATTGCAGTAAAATAAAATGTCAGTTAAAAAATAGGGGGTGACCTCCCTACCCCCCACGAACCCCATCCTGCCCCTCAAGTTCCTCATATCAGAGAGATCATATGATAATTGTCTTTCTCTGATTGACTTATTCCCTTGGGCAAAGAATAAAAATAAAATTAAAAAAATAAATAAATAAATCCTAATTTTGTGCCTAAAAAAAAAAATAGGGGGTGAGTTCCCTGTAACTGGAAGCATGAAAGCAGACAGTGACATAGGCAGAGATGTAGAGGGACCCATGGATCAGATCAAGGCTTGGTCACTTGATGGCCTCCAAGGAAACTTCCTTCCCTGAGTGCTATACCTTGGGGAATACTCCTTAAGCATCATAGGCTATGTGTGTGGATCCAAGGCAAGGAGGGGAGCATGAGTGGAAGGCAGAGGGGAAGAGCGAGACAAACAACAAAAAGGCAGAATATAATTAAGTATTCCTTAGGCAGTACAATAAATAAATTCATTAATGCATCAGTGATGATAAAATCGAAGAGATGGAGGCAAGCTCGGTGAGATGTTTTCGGACAGGTGAGCCCTCTGACATCATTCATTTCAAAGCTATTCTATTTTATATGGTGAGTGTTTGTACAGACTTCTTATGCATTATGCACTCTTCTGAGCTCTCTGCAAATATTAACCAACCTAATTCTCATAATTCCAACCTGATGCCTGCATGCCTGTTCTCCCCACTGCTCAGATGAGGAGAGGTTGAGGGACGTGCCTAAGATCTCACAACTGGTAGGCGAGGGGCCAGTCTTCAAGCCCGGGCCGTCGAGCTCTGGAACCCGCGCCCTGCACCTGTGCTTGTGGACCACAGTGGAACGGACATGGTGCTAGAGACAGGGGGACTCAACACTGCACCCCAGTCCTGATCTTGGAGCTTACATTCCACAGCAGGGAGAGAGCAGCAAACAAGCAAGCCAATAACCACAGAATGCCATGTGATTGTGCTACAAAGATAAATAAAGTAGGATAAGGGGCTAATGAGAATGGGTTGGAGGGTTTATTTTTAAAACAGTCGTTGGGAACACCTCTCTGAAGAGCTGAGGCCCTAATGGAGTGAAGGAGAAAGGTACAGAAAGTGTACCCCAGGCAGGAAGGGCAGGAAGTGCAAAGTCCCCGGGGTCAGCAGCATGTGTGTCATGTTCAAGGAAGAATGGTGTGGGTGGAGTGGAGATGAGAGGGTGAGGAGCAGGAAGACATGGAAGAGGTAGCCAGGAGCTAGATCTATGTGGCCATACTTTGGTTTTTGTTTCAAGAGTGATGGGCAGGCAGCCGATCACGGGTTTTGAGTAAGTACGGGAGTGATATGGTGTATCTACCTAGGTTGCTGGGTGGAGAACAGGCATCAGAGAACCAGGAGGGGATACAGGGCACCAGTTAGGAGGCTGGTTCAGGGACCAAGCCCAGAAGAGATAGTGGCTTGTTCAGTAGTTGCAGGAGAGGCAGGAAGCACGGTCAGATTTGAGACTTATTTTGAAGATACTTGTCACAGGATGTGATGCCCAAGTATTCATTTACTTGTTTATTTATCGTCCATGTCTGGTAGCAGAAAATGACCTCAAAGAGGGCCAGAACTTTGTGTTTTGTTTGATCTGACTTTTCTTCTCCTTGTTTTATGTGCAGTTCCTAAAATAGTGCCTGCTGTATAACTGGTATTCAATATATATTTGTTAGATATTTGTTTAATGAATAATACATTGAATATGAGGTGTGATGAAGAGAGAGGTGTCAAAGTGACTCCATCTTGGGCTGGATCTGCCCATAGCCTGATGCCTGATTCATTATGAGATCAGCTTTAATCCTATGCCCCGAAAACAGAGATGAATATATATATTCATCTATAAATCACAGGACATGATCTTGGGAGGACATCTAATGTAGCCCTGTGCCCTCAAGTGGATATAAATTGTCATGCTCCTTTGACTTATGAGACAAACTGAGACCCAGATAGACAAAGTGACTTACCTAATAAAAATTAAACATAATGATGATAATAGATACATTTATTTTGCATTTAATGAGTGTTAGGTCCATTGTGAAAGGCTTTATAGTTATTCACAGTAACTATAGTCACAGTTACTCACAGACATAGGGACGGCTGTTATCCCCATTTTACAGATGAGGAAAATTGACACTCTGAGGGTGAAGAAGCAAGCCCAAAGCCATACAACCAGGGAACAGTGGAGCCAGGACTCAAGCCCAGGTTGTTTTAAATTAAAGCAGCAACTCTCCACAGTTTCCCAGAGTCACAGAACTCTGAATTTTAACAAGCAGTGTTGGTCTCCCATCCTCTTGGGTGAGATAGATGAGAGCAACATAAGGGGTCTTGAATAACAGGCTTCTGCAGTTCTCCACTGGCTTCGTTGCTCTTGTGTTCTTTTGGACTTAGCTCCTATTAAACTGAGGAGATGGAGAGACAGTCAATCTATTGCTTTTCTCTGTCCCTGCTTTTAATCTCCCACAAAGAGATCACCTTTAATGAAGCATACAGCAGGTTACTTTGAGCATGTGATGCTGTACATTATTAGAACAGACCACAAAGACCTACGGAATTGATTTCTATTATCTATTCAAAAGATTCAAAAGCTACTGTAGCTTATCTTCCTTTTATGCCCAAATCTGTTATAAATGGCCTAGAAGTTAGAGGACATTTCTATATACAACATTGGTCACTGGTTATCATTAGTTACCTTTCCAATGTTCTCATGCATTTTTAAAAAGATTTATTTATTTATTTATTTATTTATTTGAGGGGGGAGGGGCAGAGGGGGAGAGAGAGAGTCGGGGGGGAAAGGCAGAGGCAGAGAAACTTCAAGCAAACTCTCCACTCACAGAGCCTAATACGGGACTCTATCCCATCACCCAAGAGATCTTGACCTGAGCCAAAACCAAGAGCTGGACACTTAACCAGATGAGCCACCCAGATGCTCCAATGTTCCCATCCATTTAATGACTTATTAAGACCGTTTTTCAGTCTCCAGTACTTGCTTATGAGATTTTTAAAAATATATTATTTATTTATTTATTTGAGAGAGAGAAAGTAAGCGAGCAAGAGAGAGCATGAGCAGGGGGGTGGGGTGGGGAAGAGGGAGAGGGAGAAGTAGACTCCCTGCTGAGCAGGGACCCTGATGTGGGGCTCGATTCCAGGGCCCTGAGATCATGACCTGAGCTGAAAACAGACACCTAACTGAGTCACCCAGGCATCCCTATGAGATGTTTTATGTATAGCCTATGGCTAACACTGAACTACTACTCAGAAAAGTTATGGCATAAGTTGAAAAATAGAAACTTGAAGCACCTAATGATGCATTAAATTTGTGAAGGCCAACAATTTGTACTTTCTTCCACTTTTATGAGAACATGGTTTTTTTCAGATCAGTATTAGATGGCTTTTAGAAATGATTGAACACTTCTGGGGGCACCTGGATGGCCCAGTTGGTTAAGCGTCTGACTCTGGATTTTGGCTCAGGTCCTGATCTCAGGGTTGTAGGATTGAGCCCTGTCTCAGGCTCTGTGCTGGGCATGGAGTCTGCTTAAGATTCTCTCCCTCACGGGCGCCTGGATGGCTCAGTGGGTTAAAGCCTCTGCTTTCGGCTCAGGTCATGATCTCAGGGTCCTGGGATCGAGGCCCGCATCGGGCTCCCTGCTCAGCGGGGAGCCTGCTTCCCCCTCTCCCTCTCTGCCTGCCTCTCTGCCTACTTGTGATCTCTCTCCCTCTGCGAAATAAATAAATAAAATCTTTAAAAAAAAAAAAGATTCTCTCCCTCTTCCTCTGCCCCTCCCATGCTCTCTCTCTCTTTCTTGCAGGTGCATGTTCAAAAACAAAAACAAAAGCAAAAACAAAAAAACAAGAAATGATTGAACACTTCTGAATACTAGAACATGTGGCATAATCACAGGATAAAATTTCATATATATATATATCAGGAAGGACTGTATAGAATTTTAACCCATGATTAATTGTGGACCTACTGTTTCTACCAAGTACTAGACAGAGAGTTATAAAACATGTCAAGAGTAACCTGCATATACAAAACCAGGACAGAGACTTTCCCATTTTCTAACTGAGAACTCAAAAGGGCCAATGTCACTTAGCCTCTATCAAGTCCTGATGGCTCTTTGGTGCTATGCTGTTTCATTTGAGGAAGATATGTAATTAGGCCACAGGAACTTAAAAATGCAACACTAATAGCTAATATTTTGGGTTGCTTATCTATGCTAAGTACTGTTCTAAGCACTTTAAATGTATTAACTCAATCCTCACAACAACTTGGTAAAGCAGATAGTATTATTATTGTCATTGTGCAGATGGGGACAACGCGGAATGTGAGATTGAGTGAATTATACAAGATGCTGTGACAAGTGAATAGCTGAGCAGGGATTCGAAGGCAGGCAGCCCGGCTCCAATGTCCAGGTTCTTAAGCACTGCTCTCTCTGGCATCTCTCAACCATAATTTGAATTACATCATTTTTTTCCAGCTCTTAGCAGGTGCTAAGTAGTATTCTGAGACCATCTTTTATCTCCTTCAAACTTTCCAGCTACCCAGTGAAGTTGGGGTTGCTGTTGCCATTAGAGGTGAGGAGTCTAGGACTTTAAAAGGCTCAGATTTATTTTATTACCTATTTCTGCTTCCTTTCTCCTCCCCATTTAGCTGTTGGCATTAGGAGGCAGAAAAGAATGGATGCCGAAGACACAGAATCTCAAGCCTGGAGGGGAAGGAAACAATAACAAAGCACGACCCCTAATACGAGCCTTCTCCATGCTCTCTGGCTGGGCTTGAACCTCCACTAACAGGGTTATTAATTCTAGACCTTTCTCTCTGGATGGAGTAGTTGAATTCTGTTTTAGATTTTAAAAAGGAAAGCCTTTTCTCATTTTAAAGAAGCTGAAGTAAAACAAGATGAAGCTATTATTTAGAAGGAATCCATGGGGTAGGGGGCCACCAGTTGGTCGGATGTCTGACCTCAACTTGGGTTGTGAGCGAAGGGTCCTGGGATTGAACCCCACCTCCAGCTCTCTGCTCAGCAGGGAGCCTGCTTCTCTCTTTCTCTCTGCCTGCTGCTCCCTCTGCTTGTGCTCTTTCTCTCTAAATAAATAAATAAAATCTTTAAAAAACTAATAAAATAAAAGGAATCCTTGGGGAAAAGTAAAAAAGCTGTGAGAGTTCAAGACCAATCCCAAAGCTATCAGTTTTCTAAACCATATAAAGCTATAGAGGAAAAGGTGGAGGTATTATTTGATAATCCAAACTATAGGCAAAATGACTAGCAGAGATGGCCTTGTTTTAACCTTGAGACCCCTGTCAAGGGCTTCTAGGGTTTTACAGCCTGGCTGGAAATGGCATATATTACTTCTGTTCACATCCCATTGGCCAGATGCTAGTCACATGGTCCAACCTAATTGCAGAGAAGGCTGGGAAATGAAGTCTTCCTATGTGAATAGGAAGAGGAAAATAAAACAGGCTTTGAGAAAGGTATAGATGATCTCTGCCCAATTATGATAACTTCTACAATTCTACCCTTAGATTTCCATTTAATATTTAAGGAGGAAATTATGAAAATGAACCAAGTGAACTGTATCCCTTGCACTGATCACTATTTCTAACATATTGTAAGAGAGCACTAAATATTTGTAGAATTAATGAATGAGTTAACCTCACAAATTTGGACATGGAAGTTCATCAACCTATAAGTCTAGGACTTGGAATACAAACAGAAATTCTCCTTGAGCTGGCTCTGCACCAACTTCCATTTTTTCCCTCCAGAATTTCTATGGTTTAAAAGGTTGCTTTAGAGAGCACAAAATGGAGAAATTAATTCTAGAACATAAGACCAAGGGTTTGGTCTTGGCTTTGACATTTTCTAGGTACATGGTCTTTAGCAAAATCTTTCACCTTAATGGACTTCAGATTCCTCATCTACAAAGAGTGGGAGGTGGAGTACCTGGGTAGCTCAGTTGGCTAAGCATCTGACTCTTGATTTTGGCTCAGGTCATGATCTAAAGGTCATGAGATCAAGCCCCACATCAGGCTCCATGCTTAGCGCTTAGCATGGAGCTTGCTTAAGATTCCTCTCTCCCTCTCCCTCTGCTCCTCCCCACACCACTTACTCTCTCTGTCTCTCTCTAAAAATAAAAATAAACAAATGGTAGGAAGAGATGTATGGAGACTATCCATACTACTGGATAGGTGCCTATCCAGTAGTCCTTTCACTTCTTCTTGGATAACAGAACCTCAACTGTTAATAGGTGTCAGCTGCCTACCTTCAGAGGATTAATTGTGATTGATTTAAGTCAGCAATGGCAATTTGGTTTTGGACACTAATTAGTCTAAAGGTAAGCTTGTAATCATGTTATGGCCAATGAGATTAAGGAGAAATCTGCTGGAGGACTTTGGGAAAATTTTCCTCTTCAATAAAAGAGGAACCTGCACAAGAAAGAGGACTTTTTGGCCCTATCCATTTCTTTCTCCTTGGGATGCTGAAAGTTAAGATTGCAGTAGTTGGAGCCACTGCAGCTTGCCTAGCAGCTTGAGAGGAGAACTTGCAAATGCACTGAAGATTCAACACAGAAAGATTAGAAGAGCTGGGGTCCTCAGTGGCATTGTTGAGCCTTTGAAGTAACCCCGGGACAACCTAGTTCCAGTCTGAGTGTTACATGAAAAATGTGCATCCCCGTTGTTTGAACCACTGTATCTGCATATCCTCTTACTTGCAGCCAAGAACATTCCTAACCAACAAAGTAGATAAGTTTTAGAAGTCTTTCCAGATTCAAAATTTCAGAGTATTAAATAACATTTCAAAAGGGAAAAAAAGTAATTGTCAGAGAATATATGAAGTGATAGGAAAAGTTTTAAAAGGAGAAGAAACAATTGAAGGTGGGCTAAACTTAGATATATCAATCAGGTGACAAGCATGGCATAAAACACGGAAATGCAAATTGAAATGCCCACAGAAACAGAAAATTATGTCAGGTCCCTGTGGAGGAAGGAAAAGAGCTGGTGCAAGTCTGCAGGATCAGAATTAGATGGTAAATATAACCCGAACAAATGCACGGCTTTATCGAGAAACAAATGACCATAAAGTCTTTTGAAATTACATTCATTCAAAGTAAGTGCTGTCTTTTGATAAGTAAAAGAGTACTAAAAACAAGTGACTTCAAAATGATCTCTTCCCATCGAAATTCTGTGTCTATGGTTGCTTTTTATAACTACCATCTTTCCAGAAAAGATCGCCTATGATCAGATGATTAGAACAAGTTGAAAGTCAAACTGGAATAAGGAATAAAGGCATTGCAGACTGTCTGCAGGTCCTACACGAAACAAAGCTATCCACTGCCTGCATCTGATTTTGCTAGAAAAGCTATGAACAAGATATCTGATATTTACAAGATACTCCATAAATATTGGTTGAGTCTGATTTTGCATAACATATTAGAGTGAATATTCTCTACTTAGAGAAACAACCAGAACTAACTGATGGGTTCCAGTTGGCAAGAAGTCAGTAAGAACTCTTCTGGGATCTTCCAGAAGACACATAAAGATGTGAGGTCCACTTTGAACAACAGATCACATTTACAACCCTGTATTTGGGTGATGTACACAGGGATGTAATAAAAATGACCAATATTTATTGAATGCTCACTATGTGCCACATATTGTATATTCATTTTTTCCATTTAACCCTTGTAACACCTCTGTAAACTAGGAACCTTTATTAGCTCCATTTTACAAATGAAAAAACTAAAATTCAATGGAGTAACCTCATCAAGGTCACTCAGCCTAGAAAGCAACACAACCAGAATACAAGCTCAATTCTGTCTGACTCAAAAATCCTGTCATTCACCACTATACTCCACTGCCTCTTCATCAGAGGAGGAGAAAAGAGGAAAATGAATAGGAGGAGTGGGTTCTGGAACTGTCAAGGCTAGAAGAAAGGTGCTTCTCAGGTAGGTAGGATCAGAGAAGTGTAGGCTACATGCAGGAATTGGAAAGGAAACAAGCTCTTCCTCAGAGATTTGAGAGAATTGGGGGATGAGACAACTTAGCTTGGAGCTGGGATAGAAAAAGATTAAAAAAAAACCCAAAAAACAAAAAACACAGTCTTCTAAAATAATCAGAAAAAGAATTGGACAAAGAACTGTTGAATTCAGATACCCAGTGTGTCTGAATTTCTCTGGTATCACAGGAAATCTCAAAACAAGTTTTTACCTCCCACGCTAGATTCTTCCTAATTCAGCTTTTCTGATATCTGATGGAACTCTCATTCTGCAAAAGCAAAACATTTGCTGAATCCTCCACTTGCCTCGTTAGCAATTTCTTCTTTTAGAAGATCCAGGGAGCAATGATGAGGGACATGTGACAGGGTGGAGAGTGTGCTGATGAGCTTAGATTTTCAGAGGGTATGTACAAGAGGAAGGGATGTGGGACACATAATCAAGACTGAATGCACCAAGACGAGCAAAGCCCTATACGAATAATGCCCAGATCTCTAAAGCTTATTTTAAAATGCTACGAATGGTTAAAAAAAAAAAAAGGATTCTTAAAGTTTATACAGAGACTAGGCCTGCTGCTTGGGACTGAAAACACACTGTTAACAGATTTAAAAATAAAAAGCAACAAATGGAAACAACTGGCAAAATCAAATTATATGTTTAGAAAGGAACTAAGAATGAAAATGTGAGTGGGATCTAGGGGGACCACAAGAGATAGGGCAGAAATCCTGGACTAGAACAGAAGAGCTGTTTGCCACTCAGAGGACAGAAGGAATCTGAGGAGAGAGAGATTACCAGGACCTAGAGGAGGAGAGGGTCATATAGAGCAGGGAGCCTTGAGAGGAGTAGTAACCTTCAGCAGAGGGACATGCAAAACCCAAAGTTGCCTTATAGGAAAAAAACGTAGATCCCTAACCTTGCCTCCTCTCTCCCTTCAACCTCCTGCAAGGGTTGCCATTGGCTAAATCCAACTATGACCCAGAAGGCAAAGGAAGCCTTAGTGTAGAACAGACCGGGAAGCTTCTAGGGCAGAGAGAGGAGCCAAAAAGGGTGAGAGAGAATCCAGGGGATCCTCGGAAGCTGGCACATACTTCAGTGACTTGGTGTCATTGGTAATTACAATTACCATGTAAAGTAGGCACCAGAGAGTAACTAGCAAAACATCCTTAAAGCACAGAGTCTTCCCAATATATTTCCCTGACTCCAGCTATTCCTTTTTCTCTGAACTATTACTTATACCTAAACGAATACTGACAGTGCTACTCTCCTGCAATTCTGCAAATATTCCTGTACAAAATGCCTTCTTTCTAGATAGCTGCAATGGAATAATGCCTTTAGGTCTCACTAGGTTTTAGGAGGGTGAGAAGAACCACATGGCTGGTTTCTTTGAAACCAACAGCAGAGACAGCTGGCATCGAAGAGCCCTGTTCACTTCCATTATGCAGCCTTGGTAGTGGGAAGCAGCCAGCCAGGGAGGGACTGCATTACCCACCCTCACTTTCTTCTAGAGGAGGGTCAGGTGACTAATTCTCACCAATGGAATGAAAGCAAAGGTGATTTGTGTCTGTAGAGCCAAGGCCATTAGGGATATGGTATGATCTTGTGCTCTCTTCTCCTTTTATAGTGAACACTGGCAGTCATGTGTGAAGACTATGCTGTCTTGAGAGGGAAAGACCCTAATTTGTAAGTTGCCACTTTCATGAACACCACTCAGGAGAGTCACCTGACCAGGAATAGCCACTTTTTGAAAGTTACAAGTAAACTTTTACTGCATTAAGAGTGGTTAGTTCTGGGCTCCCGGGTGTTTCAGTGGGTTAAGCCTCTGTCTTCGGCTCAGGTCATGATCTCAGGATCCTGGGATCGAGTCCCACATCGGGCTCTCTGCTCAGCAGGGAGTCGGCTTCCCCCTCTCTCTCTCTCTGCCTGCCTCTCTGCCTACTTGTGATCTTTCTCTCTGTGTCAAATAAATAAATAAAATCTTTAAAAAAAAAGAGTGGTTAGTTCTTTGTTATAGGTGTTAGCCTATCCTAACAAATATAAGACCCTTTACTCTGTAGCTATTTCCTGCAATCTCACTTTCAAATTCCTCACCCTTGGCTTCAAATTACAGTAGTCAGGATAAAAGACAAGTAGAAAATTGTCCACTAGCTGCCTCACCAAGATTTTGCTGTTTGACCATTCTGTAACAGAAACATTTGCACTGAATGTTTTTGTTGAGGACACCCACATTATTTTCTTTTTGTAAAACTGCAATTTGATGCAGTCTTGGAATCGTATAAAGAATGTTGTATTTAGAGTATCTGAGTCCAAGTTCTACCACTTTCTTATGTGCCTGACCTTGGGCAGGTCCCATCAGCCCTCATCTCTGTCAAGCAAGGATATTAATAATGCCTCTCTGTCAGGTTGTTGTGAGGATCAAATAAGATAAGGGCTATGGAAACATTTTGTTCACAATAAAGCTTTAGACAAAATCAGTTCTCATCTCCAGGAACAGGGAGTCAACTTGCATTTGCCTTTTAAATGCATTCTCTGGTCATGATGTTGTCAAGTTAGCTCCCCCTCCTTTTCTCTCAGATGGTGAGGTTCACTTCCTTCTACTCTCTCTCACCTCTATTAACAAGAAAGTAGTTCTTTTTATTGTTTGGAATTTTTGCAATTGGAATTTTGCCCAAGGAAGAATGATTTTAAAAACTGGGTCCAAAAACAAATTAATAGAAATAATTTCTGTACATTTTAGGGCCATGGGTTTATAATACAGCTCATTCTTTGCCCTGGGCTGTAGTTTCTCAGTGAAGTTGTTGGACTTCTATGCATTCCACCCCTTCCAAAGTGTGTGTGTGTGTGTGTGTGTGTGTGTGTGTGTGTGTGTGTGTGTATCACCAGACACCTATTTATTATTTCAAATAAAATGTGCCTTTTATTGTTTTACATTTCCTCTGTATTTATAAGTAGGATTTTTGAAATCACTAGGTCTTTTTTAAACCTCAAGACATAAATAATGGATCTACTTCAATCCTCTTGTTTAAAAAATAAGGTAACAGAAGCCCAGAAGACCAGAGATATTTCATGACCCAATTTAAGTACCACCTCTTCCAATAAGCTTTTCCAGTTTTCTCTTACCCCTCTCAAGCTGAGAGGGGTACCCTTTCTCTGTCATAGAATGTGTTGGTGAGAGAAAGAACCAGATTCTGAAAGCTTCATAGGAAGGCACCAAGTCTTCTCTGCCCTCCCAAGAACTTCCGACCTCCATGTAAATCTCCAGCTATCTTCTGCCTCTGTGTCCTTGGCCAAAACTGATCCAGCTGCAAGGGAGGCTGGAAAAGAGAATTTTTAGCTGAACACATTACCTCCTTCACAAAAATTGGGGTTCTATGAGCAGAGACTAAGGGGAGATGGATATGAGCTAACTGTCTAAGTTCATCCTCATACTAGAATGGCCCTAGGACTTAAGTATGCTGCGTTTCAGCCCGAAGCTCTTTCTACTACCTAGTACAACTTCAATACCATAAATCCAGTTATATGAGTATTTGGTTTGGCATTCTTTTAAAGAATCATTCTCTCCCTGCACTATCTGAATTCCTCTAAAAGATATATAACCAATCTTATTATTGGGAGTTTTCTCTCCAATTCCTCTGTAATATTTATCCAAATACCTTAGTAATAGGAATGTGACATTGATGGAAATCTAATAAATATAAGATCTTGGTGGGGTTTGTGGGGTTTTCCCAGTTTTTGACTTCACTTATTTCCAGACTCAAATGTATTATGACAGGTAATTCTATCTCACCCAACACTACAGAGTTATTAATAACTTGCCCTGCTGAATAAATCAGAGACCCTGAAAAAATGTGGAGTAAGCACTTGTTATGCACATATGGGATTTACCAAGTTTCTGCATTTGAAGATCTAATATTAGGATTCACATGTTGTGCAAGGCTTTGCAGAGAAAAAGACATTTCACGTCTTCTCGACTTTGAAAATAGGGTATACTTTGCATGCAAACAAGTCTATGTGAGTATAGTGATTTTGAATAAATCACCAAGAAACAAGGTTTCAATAAACTGTAAGAAACACATTTCCAAGATCATTTTTAAGGCAGAAAATAAAATTAGGTGCAAGGATTTACATGACCTAGGGGATCAGGAGTTAAGCTGCACTTTTGGATGGGCTGTGCTCATAATTAGCGGTGTGACCTTATGGAGCATTTAGGGTCTTTGGTTCTGTCATCTCTAAGAGGAGAGGGTTGTACCAGGTGATCTTCAAGGCCCTGTGCATGTCTAAATTCTCTGATTCCATTTCTTATGCACTGAGATCAAGAGAGCCAATTTAGGGAATTACATGATGGCCAAATCCTGAAAAGGGCACAAGAACCTTTCACCGGCATTACCCTTGGATTTAAGGCTGATACATTTTTAGAATTTATCTATCATAGAATTGTTACTATTTTGGCATATTACCTTTTGTTGTCAATTTACAGGCTTGTAATCATCAGAAACATGCTGTTTTGAATTCTACTCTTTTCATGCAACATTTTATCATAACTATTCGGCCATATTTCGACAGGGTCTTCATAATCACTTGTAGTGATTATGTAGTTGGGCATTATGTAGTGATTATATAGTATGGGCATAGTTAGATTATGTTGTAGTGCATAAACAGTGAATCTTGGATCACTGAAAAGAAGTAAAAAAAAAAGATTATGTTGTAGTTGGGCGGTGTCATTCCATTTGGCCGATATGCCACGAATTTGGGGTCATCCCTGCCCTTCCTCTCATACTCCACATTCAGTTCCTCGGCAAATCCTATCAGCTCTACCTTCAGATTATGTCCGGAATCTGGTCCCTTCGCACCATCTCTGCTGTAACCACCCTGACCAGGCTGCCATTATCTGTTTCCTGGATTATTTTCATCGTCTTCCATCTGACATGTCTGCCTCCAGCACAGTTTGTATTTCACACACCTGCACTGGAGAGGTCCTTTCAAACCATTGTCTTATCTCGTCTCTCTTCTTCTCAAAGCTCTCCAGGGTCTTCTCATCTTACTCAGATCCAAATCTTCCTACAGATCCTATGATCCTCCTAAGATCCTATGTGACCTGGTTTCCCTTCTACTTCTCTGACCCCATCTTCAACCATTGTTCCCCTTGCTCACTCTACTCCCACTATCCAGGCCCCCTTGTGGCTTTTGCCAGGCATGATCCTGTCCCAAAGCCTCTGTACTCACTGCAACCCCAACCCAGAATGTCATTCCTCCCACATTCTCATGGCTCCCCCTCTTATTATTTTCAGGTCTCTGTTTAAAAGTCCCTTCCTCAGAGAAGTCTTCCCTGTCCACACTGCTAAAACAGCAACTGCCCTCCTGCACTCTCTGGGTTTCTTTATTTTTGTTTATGACACTTAGCCTCACCTGACATATTATTTACTCACTTACAGGCTTTCATCACCACCACCAGAAATGGAAGCCCCGTGAGGGCAGGGACTTTGTATTCTTCACTGATGTATCCCCATGCTCAGAAAAGTAAGTCAATAAATATTTGTTTAATGAATGGATTAAAATAGTTGATCAATGTAAGACTTCAAGTTATAGGTCTGGTGGTGAAACAGGAGAGAATGTTAGGAAGCAAGACAAGACAAGCAAAAGAGATCAGATCATGAAGATCCCTGTGTGTTACGCCAAAGTTTTCATTTTTATCTCTGCCTAAGTGGGAGCCGTAGAAAGACCTTCATCAGGGAAATAATAAAACCATGTTTGTATTAAAAAGTAAACTCTGTCAGTAGTGGGGAGAATGCATTTGAGACAAAGGAAAGAAGTCAGGAATGGGGCTATTGCAAAATCCACGAGAGAGACCACACAAATGAGAGCCAACATAACAGAAGGGGAAATAGGAGGAGACAGATTCAAGGAATAGAAAGGAAATTAGAACAGCAGAATTTTGAGATTGGTTGTGGGGAGGGAAGATAGGAAAAGGATGATTACCAAGTTTCCAGTTGGGCATCTGGAGTGGGTAGGGGTGCCCTCACCAGAAAAAGGGGGAGAAACAGATCTGAGGGTAAAGAGGATGAGATCAATTGTGAACTTCAGTTGGAGTTATCTGTCAGTCTTCCAAGTGGAGATGCCCAGTAAGCCTCTGAACATATAATGTAGGATCTCAAGAGAGAAGTCTGAGTTGGAAATACATATTTGGCAGCAATGGCAAATAGTCATTGGAGTGACTGACATTCCTCAGAAAGTGTGTTGGAGGAAGAGGAGAAGAGGGGTTGGGGATAGAACTCTGGGGTCCAGGAGACAATGAAGAAAGAGTTGAAAGAGTGCGGCAATGGTTTTAAGACCTCAAGGTTATCACTGGTGTCAAAGCACTGGCAAGTTCAAGAAAGGGAAGGACCAAAGTGGATCCCTGACATCTAGCCATTGGGAAAGTCAAAAGGGACTTTGATAGGAGCAATTTCAGGCTTAAAAACCAAATTGCAGTGAAACTACAGAGAAGGGAGAAGAAGCTAAAGGCATGCATGGTTAGAAATCTGGAGAGAAAATTACAGTGTAGTCTTTTTGTTTTGTTTTGTTTTGTTTTTGCATCTCCTATAATTCAGACCTTTGATATGGCTGAAAGAAAACTAATCAGCCGGGGGAAAACCACTTATTGTTTTGGTGAGGACCTAACTCTGCCAAGTGCATTAGCCTATGTCCACCTTTAGCCCTAAAAAAAAAAAAAAAAAACCCACAAAACAAAACAAAAAAATAAAGAAGGTAGCTGATTTAAAAGAAATATTATCTGTGGTAGAGACAAGAGTTATCTACCCATCATCCTTTCTCACCTTCTTTATCATGAACAGAACTCTGATTTTATTCAGGGTAATAATGTGTTCAGCTCAAAGTCTACTTCTCTTAGCCTCCTTTGCAACTAGGGAGATGCACTTGCAAATCTTTGGGTAGGGCTTTCAGGAAAGCTCCTTAAAGAATACAAACTCAACAGGAGGGGGCTTTTTTTTTTTTAACCTTTGCCCTTCCTTTTCATCTTTTGGAAAGGAGATGTGCTGGCTGGACCTCCAATAGCCATACTGGGCCCATGGAGCTACTTTGAGGATGGAAGTTCCTGGCTAAGGATGGCATAGCTGAAAATACATTCAGATCCCAAATGCTATCACAGAGGTACTATCCTTTCCTTAAAATTTCTTCCCACAGGCTTCTTCTTTTTTTAAGATTTTATTTATTTGACAGAGAGAGAGAGAGAGAGAGAGAGAGAGAGAGAGATCACAAGTAAGCAGAGAGGGAGGAGGAAGCAGTCTCCCCACGGAGCAGAGCCTGATGCGGGGCTCGATCCCAGGACCCTGAGACCATGACCTGAGCTGAAGGCAGAGGCTTTAACCCACTGAGCCACCCAGGCACCCTCCCACGGGGTTCTTTGTGAAAGAATAAACCCCTATTTGGCTGTAGTCTGGTCGCTGCTTGCTATTAGCAGCTGAATACAATTCCTAACTGATAAATCACTTTATACACCTGACTTTGAATTACTCTTCTATTTGGGTCTGTCCTTCTCCAAGGGCTGCCACCAAAGGTCTGCAATATTCCGAGCCCTGAAATAGCCACCTGCTTGAGGAATAATACTCACCTGGTTGCTGATGCCTAAAATCCCCGGGATAGTGGCCAGAGCCTTGTTTTCCCACTCAAGATACAGCTTATGTTGCAAATACCCATGAGAGAGATGTCTCATGAAGTGAAATTTATTCTCTGAGCTTGAACTGGGTTTCAGTCTGGGGTGGGGAAGGAACATGATATGGATGGACGTCTGGGAAAGAGGGGCATCGAAGGGATAGGAGCTCCCGCCAGAGCCAGGCAGGTGGGCACTAGAACCCAGATGACATATTTTACCAGCTTCAAAAAATTTACCTTAAAGTAGGCCCAAGAGAGGAACCAGCAGTAAAATAACTAATGTTTACAGAGCATTCATTCTGTACCATGCATTTTATTTACATTTTTTCATGTAATCCCTACAACATCCCTATGAGATTAGGTGGTCTTGTGTTTTTTTTTTAAAGATTTTATTTATTTATTTGACAGAGAGAGAGAGATTACAAGTAGGCAGAGAGGCAGGCAGAGAGAGGAGGAAGCAGGCTCCCCGCTGAGCAGGGAGCCCAATGTGGGGCTTGATCCCAGGACCCTGAGATCATGACCTGAGCCAAAGGCAGAGGCTTTAACCCACTGAGCCACCCAGGCGCCCCGGGTCTTGTTTTTAAACCCATCTTACACATGAGGGAACCGAGGCACAGAAATTTTAAATAAACAGGAGATCTGACATTTGAACCATTGTCCAGCTCATACCAGAGCCTTAGCTCTAACTAATGATAATTTAAGTGATATTAGCATTATTATTTTATATGTATTAACATTAACAACTTCATGAAGTAGTTACAACTCATGTCCCCATTTTATAGGTGAAAAACTGAGGCAAGGAGCAGTTAGGGAATCTGCCCCTAGTCGAAGTGGCTGGAAAGTGAGAGCACTGAAATTTGAGCTCATGTTTATCTTACTCCAGAACTGATAGATACTGAAACTGATAGGTAGAGGGAAGAAATTTAATTTTTCTAACCTATTTCAAGGCCCCTCATTTTTAACCCACTAAAAAGCCAAAAAATAGATGATATCATTCAATACATCTTATTCTTCCAATGCTCAATACACTATTAGAAGCAAACACTATATAAATCCACTCATACAGGCATCAATGACACCCAACAAGAGTGACACCCATGATTCTCCTTATTTTATAAATTTGGATGCACAGAGATCATGAAACTTACCCAAATACAATTAAGGAAACAAAATACATTCTGGTGGATTGCCCTAGAACCCTAGTCTGGGCAATGTAACAGTGAGATGAAGGATGGAGCTCTTCTGTGTAATTCTGAGCTTGAAAAGCTCCCAGAGGCCTCAGACTTACAGAGGAAATTTTAAAGATGAAACTTTATTTCCCCTCCTCCTCTCCCCTTTTTGAAATAAAGGCTTATTTTTCACTCCTGAGGAACTCACTCACTGCAGCACATCGTCTGGGAACAGTTCATGTGTTAGGGACTCAGGGGTTAGGGCTAGAGGTGTGTGGAATTGAAGGGGCCTATGGATCATACTGACATCTGAAAAGGCCCCTGGAAGGAAGGAGGAGACTGAGCCAGGCTGACTGGCTATCAGCTGCGGCTTTCCGAGGCCTCAGGCATGTTCTCTTTCAGCTGACAGGAAAAGTCACTGAGGTGAACAGAGAACACAAAAGAAATCCTGAGCTCAGGCTGGAATTCACTTACAGGTGCATTGAGACAGGCTCCCCAAGAGTCTCCTTGGCCTCTGCTCTTCACTGTGATCCTGAAGTGGCTGGATGGAGTCTCTCGCAATTCAAGCTGGAGGGTTCTAGAAGGGAGACATGTCTCTGAAACATTCCATTTCAGGAGTGGCTGCAGAGGGTCAGCACCTTTCAGCTCCGCCATGATAAATGGCCCAATGAGTGGACTGTTAAAGCACATGTTGGTTAATGAGAATTTTTGCATGAATTTAAGCTCGAAGATAATTTTTTAAATTAAAATCATAACAACAGTGAGAGGTTATTTCCCACTTTTCAAATACTTGATTTTTTTTTTTATAGTAGTCAATGTTGAGATAGGGTAGGGGCGTGAAATGATTTTCTCAGACTCACTGGGTGGGCACAAAGATTGGCAAACAGTTTAGCAAGAGCCTTTAAAAGATTACTATTCCTTGGCCCGCTAATTTCACTCAAGAATTTACCCTAAGGAAATAATTACAAATGCAAACAATGATTGGCATACAGGGATATTATTATAATACCTTTCCCAGAATCTGTCCAGAGCAACCACTATGCACACTTACCTTTGTGGAAATTCCCCTTCTCCCATGGCTGAAATGTCATCTTTCCACCCATCCCACCCGCTGGCCACCACTGATTGGAAGAAGCAGGACTGGGCAACTGGCCCAGCCTGGACCAGTGAGAGTTCCCACCCCCTTGACCAATCGTCGTTTATTTGTCCAGCGATGGCTAGTTATTTTTCAAGTTGGGCTTCCCTTGCACCTGAAATAGTGCAGATGTTTAGTTATAAGAGCAAAAGCTGGAAACACAAAATGTGTTCTAATGCAGGACTGATTAGATAAACTATGGTATACCCATAAATGAAATACATATTCCTTAATAAATGGAATGTATTATGATTGTTACCATCAGCATTCAAACATGTTGTGTTATATCTTTTATTTAAAAAGATAACCTCCTTTGACCCACCGTGTCCTCCTCCATCCCACATCCTACCTCTCTCCTTCCTTTTTTGCAAAACTACTAGAAGGGTTTACCTAAATTCACTGTCAGTAGTCTCTTCCCGTTCTTTCTGAAATCCTCTCTAGTCAGGCTTCGCTGCACCAAAATTGCTCTTGTCAGAGTCACCAATGACTTTCCCATTGGCAAGTCCATTGACCAATGTTCATCCTCACATTTCTAGACCTTATCAGCAGCATTTGATATAGTTGATGGCTTGCATCTTGAAATTCTTCCTGCACTTAACTTCTGACACTTGGCTCTTTCTTGTTCTCCTACCATTCACCGTCTCTTAGTCTTCTTTTGCTGGTTCCTCCTCACTCTGCCCACTTCTGGACATTGTAGTGTCCAGAATGCAGTCCTCAGGTCTCTACTCTTTTCTTTTCCTACTCCTTTGGGGACCTCATCCTGCCCATGACTTTAAATGCCTTGTATGCACTTTCTATGTACTATGACGACTTGCAAGTTCTAGCTCCAGCTTGAGTTTGTGTCCTGAATTCCAGACTCCTATATCAAACCACTTACTCTACTTCTGAACTTAGATATCTAATAAGCATCACCAACTTGTCCAAAATTGATTTTGTAATTTCCTCTACCCTCCAAGATCCATCTCTGAAATTTGCTCTTCCAATCTAAGTAAATGGGCATTGTCATTCACCTTGTTGCCCACGCCCTTCTAATGGTAGGGGCTATTTCTGGACAGTAGAACCACAGGTGGTTTTGTTTGTTTGTTTGTTTTTCTTTGCAGTGTTGAAGGAGCAGCATTGACCAGAGGAAGAACCAACCATGTTAGAGAAGGGAATGGATTCAGGAATAAAGAGTAGATAAAGAATCTGTGAATTTAAGGCAATGGGTATAATATGTAAAAAAAGCAAAGCAAAACAAAACAAAACAAAACAAAAAAAACAAACCACAAGTGGAAAATCAGGTAAAATAAGGAGGTAGAAACTGAAAACTGCAGAATGTTCACATCCTATGACCAAGAAAACGAAGTAGCCAAGAGCAGCTGGAGTTTGACCAAATGGAGCAGCCGGTCCATGTGAGACTGACAAGTGCAGGACTTAGCTTTACTGCATGTACTTGGCCAGACCATAACATTTGGTCTGGGTTCTAGGCTAGGTTAGACTCAGTTCAGAATTCCTTCTCCTCAGCATTCCTCCTGAAGCAGCATAATGAGTATGAATAGGACAAGGATGCAGGACCATGGACTTGGCCCCCATTCTCTCTTATCTCAGAGAGGCGCACCTAGACTTAGCCCACATGGATGCATTATCTGCCAGATCAGAAGCACAGAGTTACCAGCTCGAAGTTTTCTCTACCCTCAGCTGAGGCAGGCTAGAAACAACGAACACTACCATAGAAGGCCGAAACTCTGCTTCTCAGCCAGTCAGGTCATCTAAGCAAATGACCCTGGTTCCAAGACTTGGAATTCTGTACTGGCGTAATCTTGCATTATCGGCACTTGTACTTGAAGGCCAGGGGTTTTCTTTTTCTGTCTGCCCAGAGGCTTTCTGTGTGCAAGACTCTCCCTGGAAATCTGAATGAGTCAGGGATGTCCAGAGAAACAGAACCAATAGGATGAATATACATATACAAAGAGAGATTTCTATTAAAGAGTTGGCTCACATGATTATGGGGAGTTAGCAAATCCAAAATCTGATGGGGTAGGCCAGCAGGCTGGGAATTGGGAAACAGCTTCACTTTGAGACTGAAGACTACCTGCTGGCAGAATTCCCTCTTGCTGGGGACAGACAGTCTTGTTCTATTAAGGCCTTCAACTGATTAGATGAGGCCCACCTATGTTATGAAGAGTAATCTGCTTTACTCAAAGTCCACTAATTTAAATACTAATCTGACCCAAAAAACAGTTTTATAGAAACATCCAGAATAACATTTGACCAAATATCTGAGAAACATGGCACATAAAATTAACCATCACAATAGCCAGACTTCAGTTAAGGGACCGTTACTTCATCATGAGGCACTTCCATTCAATCAAAATCAAAGAGCCATGTGGGGGGGGGGCCTGGGTGACTCAGTCGGTTAGCGCCCCGCCCTTGATTTTGGCTCAGGTCATGGTCTCACGGTCATGAGATTGAGCCCCATGTTGGGCTCTGCACTCAGGGGGAAGTCTGCTGGAGAGTCTCTCTCTCTCCCTCTCCTTCTGTCCTTCCCCCCCCACTCCCTCTTAAAAATGAAATATTGAAAAAGAAAAAAAAGGAGCCATGTGGTCTAACTGGATCCACTGCGGGAGGAAGTCAGGGAGGGGGTTTGGGGAAGGTGTGTACTGGAGGGAACACATGTGTTTAATGTGTAAATGGCTTAAATTGAGCCTGTGTAGTTAGAGCTTCTGGGTTCCAAATGACGTTTTCTTTTTTCCTATTGACTTCAGATGGAGTCCGTGCAGATAAAAAGTCATGTGTTTGCATATCCATGATGTTTTGCCTGCCCCACCCATTGGCATCACTGACTGGAGGGAACTTTCCAGCAGAGTGTCAGGAGTCATTAACCTCTTGACCTGGGACCACAATTGTAGTTGTCTGGTGGTTAGATGCTATAGCCCAGGAAGGCTGAGCGTACCTGAATATGATCATGGGAGAACAAGAAAATACATACTTTCTCATTTTAGAAATTTCCTGTAAAAATATTAAAATAAAATTTATATAACAAAACAAAAATAGCAAATATTTAAAAATGTGCTTGTTGAAGGAGAGGAAGGATAGCAGAGGGTAGGGGTCAGGAAAGGTGAGACCACAAATAGCAGAACCAGGAAACTCACAGGAACACATTTCACTTCCGAGAACTCTTTCCCCTGTGCAGCACCCAAGTCGCTGGTCGGACTTGATCTCTTTGTTCTTGATTCCCGTCATTAATCTAACCTTAAATGCTGGATTCTGATGTTACCTGGTATTTGGTTCTTATGGTCCAATTTTCTGAACTTGAGCTATGAGAGTGAAGGTGATTAAAATCATAATAAATGTTTATAGGAAGAGTGCTGAGCCTTTTTCCTAACGTTTAACTGAGGTTGCCTTTGTAATATTGATTTTTATAAGTTATTTTGCCATTTCTTATTTGTAAAGCCATAAATTACAAGGCTGGAGGGTATCCTAGGGTTGTTAAGTTCAACCCCCTGAGGGTTAGGAAACTGAGGTCCAGGGAGGAAACTTGCTCAAGACCAGCGTCTCCCTAAGATGAACCTAGGCTCCAGCTCACCTGTATCCCAGCGCTCTCTCTAGCACAGAACAGGGAGAAAAGGCACTCTGTATTACAGGCAAGAAGCAGGATCCCTTCCTGCCGACAGAGGCACAGGACTCCTTCCACATATTGCATGTTACTTTGGGAATTAATAGCTCAATTTGGTATTAAACGAAATGGCTCACGTGGCTGATCTGGCCCAAGTGAAGGATCAGCAAAATGGGGACCTGAGCTTCTCTGTATGATAATCAGGAGCAGTCCCTGAAGGAGTAAGACAAACACATTAAATGCCTTTCTGCAAAGCCAATTTTGGGCAATGGTCTGATTGCTGGATAAATCACACCAGGAAATTGAAATGAGTGGTGAGGATGGTACAGGGAGGGTACATTATAGGGTAGCAAACAGTTCTCTATACCTTAGAGAAATTACTCTATCACAAGTGGAGAGGAACCGTGCAGTATGTCCAGGGAAATAAGGAAAGACAAGGAAGAAGAAAAGAGCATATATGAGATACATAAATCAAAAGGAAAAATTGATGTTAGAGGTGGTATAGAATTAAAAGGAAGTAAGAAACTGATAGCTAAGGACAGGGCTGAAAGGGGACAGAAAATGGCAAGGGAAATAAAAACCCAAAAGTACACTTAGCTCTCAACAGTTCATGAACTTGACGATTTATTCTCTTCTTTCTTTTTTCTTTTTCTTTTTTTTTTAGTGCCAGCTTAGGCCAACATGACCACAAAATACAGAATTCTGGTCCTCTCTCTCCGCCAGCCTATGCACAGAGAATGCAAATTAGCACGGTGCTAAGTGAGGCAGGAATGGGAGATTACATTTATTTATTTTGTCTTCGCTATCAATCTTACTCCAATTTATTTATCAAGCATCTCATATGTACCAGGCCCTGTACTAAGGCACCCTACTGCATAGGTGGCTGTAGTCCCCGTGGTCACTGAGCCAACACTCTAACAGGGGGAAACGTGACATACCACAAAGGCACATCAAAGTGATTTAGGGGATTAGCCACCCTATGGCTTGGGTTTCAAGACTTTATTCTGCTACCTATAGCAGAAAATCTGAATAGTAGCGGCTTAAATGAACAGAGGTGGATTTTTCACACACAAGAGAAATATGAGTAAATGGAGATTTCTTTTTTCATACAGATAAATATAAATATAAGATCCAGGGAAGGTGCAACAGCTCATACGTGACACCAGAACCCAGGCTGAGCCTAATATACCTAGACAGGGAGTGTGGTATGATGGTGAAGTACAGGGATGCTAGCACGAGGCTGTTACTTACCAGCTCTTGCTAACTTGTAGTATTAAATCTTGGCTCTACAACTTTGTGACTTTGGGGAAATTACTTAACCTCTATCCAGTTCTCCGGTCTTCTAGTCTGTAAAGTGGCCATGAAAAAATAGACACCCCCCCCATAAGTATAGTCAACTGATCTTTGACAAAGAAGTGAAGGCAATGCTATGGAGCAAAATAGCCTTTTCAACAAATACTGCTGTACTATCTGGACATCCAATTGCAGAATAGTGACTCTAGAGACAGACCTTACATTCTTCACTAAAATAAACTCAAAATGGATCACCAGTCTGAATATAAAATGCAAAACGATAGAGCTCCCAGAAGGTAACACAGGAGAAAACCTACATGACCTTGGGTTTGCTGATGCCTTTGTAGATACAACACCAAAGACACGATTCATGAAAGAAATAATTGATAAGCTAGGCTTCATTAAAATTAAAAACTTCTGTTTCGCAAAGAATAATATCAAGAGAATGAGAAGACAAACCATGGACTGGAGAAAATACCTGCAAAAGACACATCTGATAAAGGACTGTTATCCAAAATATACAAAGAACTCAAAACTCAACTGTAAGACCACAAACAACCTGATTACAAAACAGGACAAAGCCTTACCAGACACGTCACCATCTTTGATGGAATATGAAAAGATGCTCCACGTCCTCTGTCATCAGGGAAATGCAAACTAAAACAATAATGAGATGCTTCCAACACCCATTAGAAGAGCCAGAATTAGGGTGCCTGGGTGGCTTGGTTGGTTAAGAGTCTGCCTTCAGCTCAGGTCATGATCTCAGTGTCCTGGGATGAAGCCCCAAGTTGGGCTCCCTGCTCAGTGAGGAGTCTGCTTCTTCCTCTCCCTTTGCCCATCTTCCCCTTTGCGCGTGCTCTCTCAGTTTCTGTCTCAAATAGACAAATAAAATCTTTAAAAAAAATGAAAAAAGAATGGCCAGAATCTAGAACACTGACAACACGAAATGCTGATGAAGATGCGGAGCAGTAAGAACTCTCATTCATGGCTGGTGGGAATGAAGAATGGCATGTTCACCTTGGAAGACAGTTTGGAGATTTCTTACAAAAGTAAACACACTCTTACCATGTGATCCAACAATCAAGCTCCTTGGTATCTGCCCAAAGGAGTTGAAGACATGCCCACACAAAACCTGCACACAGATGTTTATAGCCGGGGTGTTCATTCATATTTGCCAAAACTTGGAAGCAACCAAGATGTCCTTCAGTAAGTGAATGGATGAAAAACCTGTGGGACATTCAAACAAGGGGATATTAGTCAATACTAAAAAGAAATGAACTCTGAAGCCATGCAAAGACATGGAGGGATCTTGAAGGCATATTACTAAGTGAAAGAAACCAATCTGGGGAGGCTACATACTGTGTGAGTCCAACTACGTGACATTCTGGGAAAGGAAAAACTATGGAAAAAGTAAAAAGATCAGTGGTTTCCAGGGGCTAGGGGGAGAGATGAATAGACAGAGCACAGAGGATTTTTAGGGCAGTGAAGTTATTCTGTATGACATTATAATAATGGATACATGTCCTTATACATTTGACTAAATTCATAAAACATACAACACCAAGAGTGAACCCTAAAGTAAACTAGGGATTTGGGTAATTATGATGTGTCCATGTAGGCCAATCAGTTGTAACAAATGTACCACTCAGGTAGGGAATGGGATGGGGGAAGCTACGCATGTGTAGGGGTAGGAGATGTATGGGAAATCTCTGTACCTTCCCCCTCTATTTTGCTATGATCCTAAAACTGTTCTTTAAAAAATGTCATTTTAATAACAATAATAATACTCCCCCCTCCCAGGCCTATTGAAAGGATTAATAATTTAACATACACAAACCACTAGAATAGAGTAGTAGGCAACATGTGTTGTTACAGTTGTTATTATTAACATCCTGCCAGGCTTAACAAGATGGATTTTGGGCGCCTGGGTGGCTCAGTGGGTTAAAGCCTCTGCCTTTGGCTCAGGTCATGATCCCAGTGTCCTGGGATCGAGGCCCGCATCGGGTTCTCTGCTCGGCAGGGAGCCTGCTTCCTCCTCTCTCCTCTCCTCTGCCTGCCTCTCTGCCTACTTGTAATCCCTCTCTCTGTGTCAAATAAATAAATAAAATCTTTAAAAAAAAAAAAAAACAAGTTGGATTTTGTTTTCATGTTTGGCCCCTAGTCGTCTCAAGAAGGCTGCCACATCCTTAGGCATCATATAGCGTTCTGGATGGGAGGAAGCAGAAAGAAATGAAAATGGTATGCCAGCTAAACCTGGCTTTTTTTTCCTTTTTCTTTTTCTTTTTTTTTAAATTTAAATTCAATTAGCCAGCTTATTGCATATCATTATTTCCACATAGTGTTCAGTAATTTATTAGTTGCGTATAGCACCCAGGGCACATCACATCATGTGCATAAATCTGGGATTTTTTAAAAAAGATTTTTATTTATTTATTTGAAAGAGAGAGACAGCAGAGCAAGAGAGAGAGCACACGCTGGAGGGGAGGGGCAGAGGGAGAAGGAGAAGCAGACTCCCCACTGAGCAGGGAGCCAGCCACTGGGCTTGATCCCAGGACTCTAGGATCATGACCTGAGCCGCAGGCAGACGCTTAATGACTGAGCCACCCAGGCGCCCTAAATCTGGCTTTTTTTAAAAACCAAGAATACAGTAGCTTCTCTAATAGTCGGGCTCAGCAGACTTTGCTTTCATCTCATTGGACAGAACTGTGTCATATGTTCACATCTGGCTGGAAGGTGGTGGAGAATTAGGTTGTTGATGGATTAAGGAGATCATGCATGGGGGTTGGGAACTGGAATATGGGCATAGGATCAACCAACCAACCATGTCTGCTATGGCTTGTGTCTGGAGATAGCCACCATTAACATTTTATCTGCACTTCCCCCCTTAATTACATGGGTCACTCCGGTCAGACTGAATCCTCCCTGCTTCTTATCCAGCCATTATCCACCTGGGTCTCATTTCCTCCACACAAAGTAAAGCACCCCAAGTGATTCCCTTCCAGCCATTTCAACCAACCCAACGATTGATGACATGCCCAGAATGTATGTGGAGCTATGCCCTGAGCTCCATGAGGACCTAGAAATTTAGAAGTGATGCCTAATAGCATAGATCATATCATCTTTTTCCCGAGAGGTGCCCAGAACAAAAGAATTCAAGAACACTGTGGAAGGAAATCTGGCCTTAAGAAATGTTCATCTCTTGGGGTGCCTGGGTGGCTGAGTCCGCTAACCATCTGCCTCTGGCTCAGGTCATGGTCCCAGGGTCCTGGGATCGAGCCCCACATCAGGCTCCCTGCTCAGCAGGGAGTCTGTTTCTCCCTCTCCCTCTGCCTCTCTCCCCAGCTTATACTCTCTCTCTCAAATAAATAAAATATTTAAAAAAAGAAAGAAAGAAGGAAAGAAACAAAGAAAGAAATGTTCATCTCTTTAACCCAGTAATGTCATTCCAAGATTATTCTAAGTAAACAATTAGAAAGCCAGACAAAAATTACATGCAAAAGATATTGATTATATGTTGTTTTTAATAGCCAAAAAGGTCATGCCAGTGACGATCCAGCAGTCACAAAAATTATGCTTTTGAGGAACTTTCACTGTTATGAGAAACACTATGTTTTATGCTTTTATGTTTATATTTTTAATGTTATGAGAAACATATGGTGAGAAAATGCTTACCATATATTATTCAGAGGGGAGCAGTTTACCAGTGTGCATATCTCACACAGCACAGTGGTTAAGTACATAGACTCTGGAGTTAGACAAGTTCCAAGATCTTTCTTTGCAATTGACCATTTATTTATGTGTTTATTTGGGGGCACTTTACCTAACTTTTCTAGGCCTCTAAAGCCAATATGGAAAGGTAGAGGGAGAAAGGGAGAACACTTTAAGAGGAAAGAAATGTCTTAGTAAAGGATCGAAAGGTGAAAGCTGCTGGGGGCCCAGAACAAGAAGGCTCTGCAATGGGTCTGGGAGGCCATGCCAGCTGCTCTGACCTTTGGGACCATAGGATCCAGCAGATCCAATGGTGCTTGAGAGTCCGTGGAAGACAGAGACACTGTTTGGAGCCTTTGGAAGGTCCCTTTGGGTGAATTGCAGCACAATCCTGCCATCTCCGTGGATGATTACTCTCCTTTGGAGAAACGGCTCATGGACTGCTACGTTAATAGAGACAGAACCCTTGGGCGCCTGGGTGGCTCAGTGGGTTAAAGCCTCTGCTTTCGGCCCAGGTCATGATCTCAGGGTCCTGGGATCGAGGCCCGCATCGGGCTCTCTGCTTGGCAGGGAGCCTGCTTCCCCCTCTCTCTCTCTGCCTGCCTCTCTGCCTCCTTGTGATCTCTCTCCCTCTGTGAAATAAATGGGTAAAATCTTTAAAAAAAAAAAAATAGAGACAGAACCCTTAACCATCAAGTTACCATGAGACTTGAACTGCTCATCACGCACTGAGTGTTATTTGCCACACAGAGCTCCAGAGTTGGGTGTGCACAGCAGCACTCCGTCATCAGACCCAGGCAGGCCCTGAAGACACAATTAAGTGACCTGAAGAAGTGACCCAAATGCCCAAAGTCCCCCCTCGGGCTACACGGTCTCTCTCTCCCAGCCTGCACCTATGGCCTTCTGGGGAGTTTCCTATGATTGGTTGACAGAAGGCAAGACTCAGGCCTGGTTTACAGATGGTTTTGCACCATATATAGGCATCTCCAGAAAGCAGACAACTGCAGCACCTCAATCCCCTTCTGGGAATTTCCCTGAAGGACAGAGGGTAAGGGAAATCCTCTCACTGAGCAGAGCTTGGTTGTTGACTTTGCTTAGAAGGAGAAGTGGCCAAACACGATATTTTTATACCAGTGCATGGACGGTGGCCAATGATTTGGCTGAATGGTCAGAAACTTGTAAGGAACATGACTGATGACAAGGAAATTCAGAGAAGAGAGAAGTAGATTGATTTCTCCAAATGAGCAAACACCGTGATGTCCCATGTAAATGCTTGCCAAAGAGTGACCTCTGCAGTGGACAATTTTAAAAATCAAGTGGATAGGATGACCCATGGTGGATACCGGTCAGACTCTTTACCCAGCCACCTCTGTCATCATCAATGGCTCCTGAACAAAGTGTCTGTGGTGGCAAGGATAGAGATTATGCACGGCTCAGCAACATGGACTTGCATTTGGAGAGGCCAACCTGACCACAGCCGCTGCTGAGTGACACTCGCAGAGACTCATCCTGAGTCCTTAATTTGACACCATTCCCTGGGGTGACCAGTCAGCTACCTGGTAGTAGGTTGATTCCACTGGACACCTTCCATCATGGAATGGACAGCATTTTGCTCTTACTGGAATAGACACACACTCTGGATACAGATTTGCCTTCCCTGCACACAGTGCTTCTGCCAAAACTACCATCCATAGACTTACAGAATTATTTCTCTACTATCATGGAATCACTTCACAGCAAAAGAAGAGGGGAAATGGATCCATGTTCATGGAATTCATTGGACTTGTCCTGTTCTCTGCCCCTCTGAAGTAGCTGGCTTCATGGAATCGTGGAATGGCCTTCTGAAGACTCAGTTACAGCACGAGCTAGATGTCAACACCTTGGAGGGCTGGGGCAAGGTTCTCCAGAAGGTTGGTATGCTCTGAATCAGTGTCCAATACATGGTGTCATTTCTCCTATAGTAAGAATTTATGGGTCCAGGCATCAAGGGGTGGAAATAGGAGGGACACTGTTCCTTATTACCCCTAGTAACCCACCAGCAAAATTTCTGCTTCCTGTTCCCACAGGCTCTGCTGGCCTAGAGGTCTTAGTTCCAAAGGAAGGAATACTTCTACCAGGAGACACAATGATTCCATCGAACTAGAAGTTTAAGACAGGTACCCACCCACTTTGGACTCCTCATGCCTCTAAATTAACAAAGAAGGGAGTTCCTGGGCTGACCATGTGGTTAGTCCTGACTCCCAAGGGGAACTGGATTACTATTGCACAGTGAAAGTAAGGAAGAGAATCAGGAGATCCCTTAGGCCCTCTGTTAGTATTACCATGCCCTGCGGCTAAAGCCAATGGAAAAGCACAACAACCTAATTCAGGCAGGACTAGTAATGGTCCAGATCCTTCAAGAACAAAGGTCTGGGTGACCTCACCAGGTAAAGTATAACTGGCTGAGGTACTTGCTGAAGGCAAAGGGAATACAGAACGGGTAGTAGAAGAAGGTAGTCATAAATACTGGCTATGAGTACATAAACAGTTAAAAACAAGGACTGTAATTGTCATGAGCATTTCCTCCTTATTTTGTAATGAATATGCTTGCATGTGTTTATGTGTCAATTATCTTTGTTTTCTTTCCTCTTATTCCCTTATCATGTAACATAAGATGAATTGACTTTATATCATAATATAGTTGTTTTATTAATTTTACATCTTAGTACTTAAGTTATGGACTATCAAGGAGAATAGTAAACATCACTCGAGAGTAAACATCACTCATTTACCTCCTCTCCTGGGGAAGCAGTCAGTGTAGTTTGGGTTGTATGCAGGATAGTTATACCAAGTTAGGTGGAGTTATGACTTGTAATTGTCTTCGTTTGGAGACTAATTATGGTTTAAGGAGAGGCATGTGGGTGCCAAGTTGACAAATTGGCAAGTTGACAGATTAACTAGCTGTGATAGTTAATTTTATGTGCGAACTTGACTGGACCACAGAAGTGTCCAGATATTTGGTCAAACAATATTCTGGGCGCCTGGGTGGCTCAGTGGGTTAAAGCCGCTGCCTTCAGCTCAGGTCATGATCCCAGGGTCCTGGGATCGAGGCCCACATCGGGCTCTCTGCTCGGCAGGGAGCCTGCTTCCTCCTCTCTCCTCTCTCTCTGACTGCCTCTCTGCCTACTTGTAATCTCTCTCTGTGTCAAATGAATAAATAAAAATCTTTAAAAAAAAAAACAAAAAAAAAACAATATTCTGGGTTTCTGTGATAGTGTTTTGCAATAAGTTTAACATTTAAACTGATAGACTGGCTCAGTTGGTAGAGCATGAGATGCTTGATCTCGGGGTTATGAGTTCGAGTCCCACATTGTGTGTAGAGACTATAAATAGATAAACTTAACACTGATAGACTGAATAAAGCAGATCACCCTCCCCATTTGGTGAGCCTCATCCAATCAGTTGAAGGCCTGAAAAGAATAAAAAGGCTGACTCTTTCCTGAATAAAAGGGAATTCCCCCTGCCTGCCTGTCTTCAAACTGGGAAATTATGCGGGGTTCTTTTGTTCTTTTGTTTTTTGCTTTTTCCTGCCTTTGGACTCAAATTGAACAAACAGCCTCCCTTGTCTCAAGACTCCTGGCCTTGAGACTGAAACTACACCATTGGCTCTCCTTGTTCAAAGGCGTTTCCTGGGTCTCCAGCTTGCCCATTGCAGATCTGGGGACTTGTTAGCCCCCATAATCGTGCAGATCAATTCCATATGTATATATAATAATTACTATTTTATATATTGTTATATATACGTAATACACACACACACACACACACACACACACACACACACCTCCCACATACTGTTGGCCCTATTTCTCTGGAGACCTCTGGCTAATACAGAATCCTTCCTTGCTTTTTCCAGCTATTTCCCTGCAGGGCTTGCTGAAGAGGCTCCAGATTGGTAAAATACCTTCATCTACCACCATTTTATCACTCCTCACATTGGACTCAATGCCCATAAGAGAACTGGAGAGAGAAGAAGATCACTGGCTTTAAAGAAAATCTAGCATTTGTGGAAAGAGGATATTTCCTCTTCTAAGCCAGGTAAACTTCTTATCATATTAGGGGTGCTTGCAAAAAGAAGAGCCTCCCCATTCCCCAGTAGAGGATCCTTGTATCCACTGACCCACTATCAAACTGTCCCCAAGCATAGTATAGTGAAAGAGCTTTTGGAGAATGTTCTAGAAGCCTAGAAACAGCCCATCAATCTTTTCATCCTTCTCTTCACTACGGTAAAAAAAAAAAAAAAAAAAAATGGGTGCTTGGTGTGTGTGGCCTTCGATCTGGGAGCTTTTGGAAACAGACTGGTACTCACTGAACAATTTCTGAAGATAAACATCTTGATGGGCTGGGTCATACCCACAGGGCTAGAAGCATCTATGGTGCAGTAAGATATGGCTGGGAAGAAACCCCACTCCATCCCAGTTCTCCGTGGCCATCAGAGGGTGCAGAAGAGGACTTTGGAAATTTCTGTGGCTCCCCTGGGTGGAACAATACCAAGGTAAGCAATAGAGCAGAAGTCTCTGAGTGGCCCTGGTGACCACTGGGCCAAGCAATGGGCTGCCCACCAGAGGAAGCGGTCATCAGTGACAGAGGATAAGGTTGAACAACATCCCAAGAAAACACACACACATCACTTGAAAGGAGACTTGCAACAGACAGCACAAGCCTTAGATAGAACCTGCCAGAATTGCAGAGAAGCCACATACTGCCCTCTTGCAGGCAATCACAGAAGGATACCTCTGCCTCCTCTTGCCTCCTCCCTGCACTATTGACACAGGAGATCTCTGGCAAGAGGGTGGGGCGGTTTTCTCAGAGCTCTCTCTGGCCCTCTACTCCACACTCCTGGGTCCGCAAAGAGAGTCATCTGCCCCAGGGCCAGGAATGAAGGGAACAGAGCTTTTAATAAAGCTCGACATTAACTGGGGTGATGAAGACATGGGGTCAGAACTAGGTCTTAAATGCTGCTCACATCGCCTTTCTTTTTTAAGATTGTGTTTATTATTTATTTATTTATCAGAAAGAGAGCACGAGCAGGGGGAGAGGCAGGCAGAGGGAGAAGCAGGCTCCCTGCTGAGCAAGGAGCCCAACATGGGACTCGATCCCAGGACCCCGGGATCACGACCTGAGCCAAAGGCAGATGCCTAACTGACTGAGCCACCCAGGTGTCCCTGGAAACTGCCTTTCTTGTTGCAGGTTCCCAGTGTGGGGATCTTAAGAGTACACTGTGTGCACTCCTGCTTTCTGTGGCTCACAACAGTGCGGCCACACACAGTCAAGTCAGAGATAAGTAATAAATCAAAGTATAATATGATTAAGGAGCAAATGAAATAGATAGTCTATAACGTTATGGGACACAAAGTAGGGAATGATCATATGAAGATGGGGTTCCTGCCCAGGCCTTCAAGAAAAAAATGGCATTTTTACTGGCTCCGAAAAGATGGTCCAAGTCTTAGTGGAAGAGTAAGCCTGGAGAGAGAGCGGGGAGGGGACCCCAAGAGGCTGAGTAGGGAAATAATCAGCAAGGCCACAAAAGAAGAATGAACAGTGTGGATTCCAAAGACAGTAAATCCTCTATTCTGGCTCAAAATGTGTCTTTGGGAACAACGGAACTTTATGGGATGCTAGAACTTTCTTCGTATCCCTTCTTTCTCTCCACCCCTCCCAACTGTTACACCTGGCTCACTCCTCCTCCTCTGTGCAGTTTCAGCTTAGACATTTCTGCTAGGATGCCTTCCCTGACTCCCCTCACTGATCCCCACTGTCCTTCATACTGTATCTCTCCATTTGAGTACCCAGCACTTTGTAACTCATTGTCTACTTGCCAGAGCCCCCCACCCACAAGTCAGTGAGCTTGCCTGAGCAAGACCATGTCGATCCTGGGGCGCCTGGGTGGCTCAGTCGGTTAAGCATCTGCCATTGGCTCAGGTCATGATCCCAGGGTCCTGGGATCAAGTCCCACATCAGGTTCCCTGCTCAGTGGAGAGCCCGCTTCTCCTTCTCCCTCTGCTGCTCCTCCCCCGCTTGTGCTCTCTCTCTCTCCCTCCCTGTCAAATAAATAAATTAAATATTTTTTTTAAAAGACTGTATTGATCTTCTTCACCACTCAGTGTCTAGCAGTGTCTAAAACGCTGTAGGAGATCCAAAAACTATTTGTTGATTGGGTATGTGACTATCTATGGACCTCTTTTCATTCCAGGGTGAGGGCTTTTTACTTCATCCCAAAAGCCTTAGGGCATCATTCAAAATTCTAGAGCAGATGACTGACATATCACAAATAGAATTTCTAAAAGTAAATTTATTTTGGAGTAGCTTTAAATCTATAGAAAAGTTACAAAGATAGTACGGGGAATTCCTACATACTCCTCACCTGGTTTTCCCTGTTGGTAACATCTCACATGTATCACAACTAAGAAACCGACATTGCTTCATGACTGTTAACTAAACTCCAGACTTCGTTTGGATTTCAACAGTTTTGTCACTAATGTCCTGTATCTTTCCAGGATCCAGTGCAGGGTACCACATTGCCCTTAGTTGCCTCATCTCAAGCTCAGCACTTGGACAAAGATCTGGTAGCCTGAGAAAGAGACTCAGAGTGAAGAGACCAGTTTGATGAGAATTGTAAGAATCCAGGTTTAGGGATCTCCTAGCCTAAGGAAATTAAAACAGGAACGAATAGGAAGACATATTGATAAAGGGGAAAAAATTGCACTCGGTAAGAATTTAGAAGTAATCTATTGGTCTCCTTGATGTTCTTAAAATTCCAAGACTGCTGCTGACTCAGGGCCTTTATACCTCCCTTTGCCTAGAATGTTCTATCTCCCCATAGAGATAGCTCCCTTCTGTCCATCAGTTTTAGCTCAAAAGTGACTTTCTCAGTGAGGCTTTCCCTGACCCACTTTTCAGTCCCTCCCTAATGCTTGATATCCCTCTTTCTTCCCTTTTTCCCCAGTCTTTCTTAGCACTCATCATGCTATAACATGCTATATACTTGACTTATTTATTCTGCTTACTTTCTGTTTCCTTCATGAGAGCAGAGATTTTTGTCTGTTATGTTCACTTCTATATCCTAGAGCCTAAAACATTTCCAAGCAGGGGCGCCTGGGTGTCTCAGTCTGTTGAGCCTCTGCCTTTGGCTCAGGTCATGATCCCAGGATCCTCGATCCCAGGATTGAGCCCGGAGTCCAGCTCCCTGCTTAGCGAGGAGTCTGCTTCTCTCTCTCCCTCTGCCACTCCCCCTGCTCATGTTCTCTCTTGCGCTCACTCTCTCTCTTAAATAAATAAATAAAATCTAAAAAATAATAATAAGATAAAGTAAAATAAAATAAAATAAAACATTTCCAAGTACATGTTGAATCCATGCTGCAAGGTCTAGCCAATAGGGACTCCAGAGTCTCCAATCTGGGTGACAGGAAAATGGTGGTTTGGTTGGCAGAAACAAGATGTCTGGGAAAGTTGGCTTGGAGAGAGAGATTCAGCACCTGACATTTATAGTAAGTCCTCCTAGAGTGGCAATCATGAGTATAAAGAGTAGAGGAAGAAAATATTGGATCTTTAACATCCCTTACCCATGGTCGATGAGCTCCACCTACACCCCATCTTCCCAAGCAGGCCATTGTCTCCCTGCATACAACTGGTTCCTATTCCCTCTCCCCCACCCCCCACCCTCCGCCGTGCCCCCACAATGTTTACCCGTTAGCTGGCAAGCATGGGATGCAGAGCAAGCCCACTAGGGCTCCTATCCTGGCTGAGCTAAGACCTAGCTAGGTGACCTTGAGTGGTCGGTTCATCATGTCAGGTCTCAACTTCCTTATCAAAAAAATGAGAGGGTCGGAGACGATTTCTAAGGTTCCTCCAAGCTTTACAGAGCCTGTGATTCTGGGACCAAAGGCTGCAAGCTAAGCCATTACATAAGAGGTGTTCTCTAGCCTTTTCAGACTGTGATTCTAAGAAGGGTTCAGTGTGGGCATCGTTACATTCGAACAGCAGACGCAGAGCTGGACAGCTCGGGGAAGGGGAGCAATCTAAGAGCATAGGGCAAAGCCATTTCCTTCAGGGAGATGCCAAAGAAGGGTGATATTTTGCTTTCCTAAACTGAATGCATTGCCCCCACGGTATAGAAATCTCATTCTTAGAGCGCCACCTACTGATGAAGGGTTTTTTGGCAGCAGATAAAATGTGCTCTCAGGGAGTTCGTTCTTGTGTTTCCAGAAAGAGTTTCAGGTAATATTTAAAAACAAAAATCTGTCCACAAAGCAGCTACCATAACAGCTTTAACATTTAGAAATAAAAAGGAGTAAAGCTTTGCACCTTTTCTTCAGTATTTATAAGAAAGAACCAACCTTTAATCTGCTTTTCTACAGAATAAGGGATCCCTTGCTTAATGAAACAAGCACTTTCCTGACAGGTCCTGAGGGTTAACCAAATTTGAATAGAGAAATTCACATTTTAATTGCAGTAAGGGAGACCGCTTGTTTTAAGGAGTCCCGAGGGTAATCCTGTTCCAAAGCAAAATAATCACTCCCTAATGTTTGCTTTGGTAACTTCGGCCTCTGGTTTATTTTCTTTTCCATCGGGGCCCACCTGTTTCTGTGACGTGGGTTCCGGGCAATCTTAAATGACAGCCTTTAGCTCACACTCTCTTTAAAAACAAACCAAATACACTCAAAACCCATTTGGAGCTGGCAGTGAGGCTTGTGTGGGAGGTTATTTACGATGTGCTAGGGCTGCCTGGATCCTGGGGGCGGCCCTTATGGGCCCCACCGTCTTGTCTTTTCCAGACAAGAAGCCTTTTTTTTTTTTTTTTTTTTTTTTTTTTTTGCATCCTTGACTTCTTAACTTTCTTAACTGTTGTCTTTAGCAACTACCACACTAGGGTGCTTGAAATCATCCTGTGAGTTCTATTGGGGTTTGTTCCTAGCCTGTCCCCCAAATAGCAGAATGTGGTGTAAGATAGACTTAAGGGGGTTAGACGGATAGGACAAAGGGAGCCTATTTTAAAAGAATTCTATTCTGACTTTGTCCACCAGCAGGGAGAGAGCATTGTAATGGGATCCTAGGTCCTGATAACGATGCTATTCCTGCCAGGCAGGATAACTAAGCCTTGGAAGCCAAGACACTTTAAAAAACAGTTTTGTATCTTTTGCCAAGGAAAGAAGGCTCTGAGAACCAGAACCAGCCACAGTACCAAGGAGTTAAAAGCCTGGGTTGTCGAGATCAGGAAGAACTGGATTTGAATCTCAGTCCTGTCTTTTACTCACTGTCATTTAAAATACTAGGTAAGTTACTTATTCTCTCTGGGACTCATTTTTTTCAGCTGTAAAATGGGATACAGCAAGAGGACCTACCTCTTGTGTGTATCAGTGTGACATACAGCATCAGGCACCTAAAAGGGGCTCAATAAATGGTAGTGATCATTATTAGTAATAATGATATTGACTGCAATAGTCCCTTAGCCAGTATCAATAATGGGACTAGGCAGGCAGAATGAGGCAGTTGGAAAGGGCATTGGGCTGGAAATTAAGAAACCTAAGGCTTTTATCCCAGTTCCATTAAGAACTAGCCATCTAACTGGAGGCTAGTTCAGTTTGCTCTCTTTGAGCCGCAGTTTCTTCATTTACCAGATACTATCTCTAGTGCTCCTGGTCCTTTTCATCTCAGAAATTAAAATCAATGAGCTCTGTTACATTGAAAGTGCTTTTAAAGTTCTGAGTAATGGAAATAATGTTATTATTATAAAAATGACTATTCTGAGGCTAAGAAAATACTTCCCAATCAAATCTTTAGGTTGAGTATTCCCCCCCCATATTAGAGCTATCTTAAATTCAAGAACATTTTTGGAGCACAAAGACTTCCTTGTAGATGGTTATTAAAGGTTTGAGTTGGAAGGAGGGGGGGAGGGGG
>LNAC01000340.1:578266-752996 GCA_002007465.1 Ailurus styani
AAAAAAAAAAAAAAAAAAACATGGAGCAGGGATGACCAGGGAATAGCATGTAAGATGGAGGAAAAGGAAGCCTTTGCAGTTGTAACACACTGAGATTTGGGAGCTGTTTGTTTCCAAAGCAGAATTTCGTGAATCATCACTTATGCACAACACCTGGTGCTCATCACGAGTGCCCTCCTTAATCTCCATCACCTGTTTCACCCATTCCCCCCACCGCCCCTCCAGGAACCATCAATTCATTCTTTATAGAGTCTGTTTCTAGGTTTGCCCCTCTTTCCCACCACTGCCCCCCACTATGTTCATTTGTTTTGTTTCTTAAATTCCACATATGAGTGAAACCATGTGGTATTTGTCTTTCGCTCACTTATTTTGCTAAGCGTAGTACTATCTGGCTCCATCCACATCATTCAAATGGCAAGATTTCATTCTTTTTATGGCTGAGTAATGTTCCATTAGATACAAATGTGTGTGTGTGTGTGTGTGTGTGTGTGTGTGTGTGTGTATGGAATGGAGACATCATGTGTAATATATATATTATTTATATCTCACATATATCACATCTTCTTTATCCACTCATCTATCGATGGAATTTGGGCTCTTTCCATAATTTGGCTATTGCAGATAATGCTGCTATAAACATCAGGGTGCATGTATGAGATTTTGGGGTTGTTTGTTATCTCACATAACCTACAAAGAGTAGAGTAAACCATCAAAGTTCAGAGTTAACCAAGGGAATCAAACAGAGGCTTGAAAAGAAGTACAGTACAAACAGAACAGCTTTCTGGAGCAAGATAAGAAATTAAACATAAACATATAAAGAAGTTTATACTCTAACCAACAGAAAAGTCAGTGAAGATAAAGATGACCAAATAATCGTGAGTGAGCTTGATATAATATTTATATATAGTACATTGAATCTAAGAATGGGAAAATATTCGTTCTTTACAGGCTCTATGGAGCAATTTATGAAAAATGACTTGTGGACTAATCATAAGATATTCTCAACAAACTCCAAAAAATTAGTATCCACAATCTCTAACTATAATGCAACTAATTTAGATATTAATTTTTGAAAATAAAATAAAAAATCATACCCTTGCACGTTGAAAAACATACTTTTAAATAGCTCCAACTCAAAGAAATCCTAATGAAAACTAGAAAATATTTAGAAATGAACAATAACACTACTCGTCAAAATTAACAAGATATGGCTAAGGGAGTATTTAGAAGAACATGTATAGTACCCTAAATGCTTATACTGTAAAAGAATAAAAGATAAAAAGTAATTAACTTAACATCTAACTTTAGAAGTTAGGAAAAAAAGAAATAAGTATAAATGAAATTCATAAAGAATGAACACGAAACAGAGGCCCAACCAAAGATTTTTTAAAGATTTTATTATTTATTTATTTAGGTGGGGAGGGGCAGAGGGAGAGGGAAAGAGAGAATCCCAAGCTGACTCCACACTGAGTGCTGAGCCCAGTGCAGGGCTTGATCTCACCATCCTGAGATTATGATCTGAGCTGAAACCAAGAGTCAATGCTCGACTGACTGAGCCACGCAAGTGCCCCTAAAAGTTTTTTTTTTTTCAGGATTAATAAAATAGACAAATCTCTGGGGAAAAAAAATTAAGAAAAAAAAGAGAAAACATAGATAAATACTCTTAGAGTTATAAAAGGGATATAATTAACTGTTACAGAGATAAGAGGGTATTAAGAACAACTTTAAAATGACAAATAGCTAGAAAAGTATAACTTACCATAAGTGACTCTGCATGAAATAAAAAACCTCAACAATCATCATAATCTTTTAAAAAGTTTAATAATTGGGACTCCTGGGTGGCTCAGTGGTTTAAAGCCTCTGCCTTTGGCTCAGGTCAGGATCTCAGGGTCCTGGGATGGAGGCCCGCATCGGGCTCTCTGCTCAGCGGGGAGCCTGCTTCCTCCTCTCTCTCTGCCTGCCTCTCTGCTTACTTGTGATCTCTCTGTGTGTCAAATAAAAAAAAAATCTTTAAAAAGTTGAATAATCAAAAATCTTTCCATGAAAAATACTATGCCCATATAGTTTCACAGGGGAGGTTTTATCAAATATTTAAGGAACAAGTAAATCCAATCTTGCATTCTTTTAGGATATAGAGAAAGAGGAAACATTTTCCAAGTCATTGTATAGTGTCAACATAAGCATCACATACATCAAAGACAGGCAAGAGCAATAAAAGATTGAAAATTATAGATTAATGTCAATAATGATTACAAATGCAAAAATCCTAAACAAAATTTAACAAACTGACTCTAGCAACAAATAAAAAACATTATTTGATTATTACAAAGTTGGCTTCATTCCAGGAATTCAAGATTGCTTTACCTTTTGAAAATATTTTAGGGCGCCTGGGTGGCTCAGTTGTTAAGCATTTGCCTTTGGCTCAGGTCATGATCCCAGGGTTCTGGGATCGAGCCCTACATCGAGCCCCACATCGGGCTCCCTGCTCAGCAGGAAACCTGCTTTTCCCTCTCCCACTCCCCCTGCTCGTGTTCCCTTTCTTGCTGTGTCTCTCTCTGTCAAATAAATAAACAAAATCTTATCAAAAAAATTTTAATATACCAAAGCAACAAATTAAGGGTGAAGAATAGAAGTAGGAAACTAATTTAATAGAATGAAACATTAGATTATGATTTGGGGGAAAATATTCTTTGCAACAAAATGGAAGGAATGGAAGAAAACCTCTAACCATATAGAGTTTATCTAGAGGAAAAAAGCTATAGCAAAAATTCAAGTTTAATAGTAAGATATAAAGGGGTAACTGGCTGGCTGAGTTGGTAAAGCATGCAACTCTTTTGCTTTTTTTTTTTAACCTTAAAAAAAATTATATTATATTAGTCACCATACAGTAGTACATCACTAGTTTTTGATGTAGTGTTCCATGATTCATTATGTATAACACCCAGTGCTCCATGCAAAACGTGCCCTCCTTAATACCCATCACCGGGCTAGCCCATCCCTCAACCGCCTCCCCTCTAAAACCCTCAGTTTGTTTCTCAGAGTCCATAGTCTCTCATGATTCATCTCCCCCTCCGGATCCCCCCATTCATTTTTCCCTTCTAATGTCCTCCAGGAGCATGCAACTCTTGATCTCAGGGTTGTAAGTTCAAGCCCCACATTGGATATAGAGATGACTTAAAAATAAAATCTCTAAAAAAAAATAGTGAGATTTAAAAATATAAAAATTATTTTAAGATCAAGAACAAGGCTTCTATTTATCATCGCACTAGAGGTTCTGACCAGCGAAGTAAGAACAAGACATAAAATAGATAAGGTTGAAAAGAAAGAAACAAAACTGTCTTTGTTTGCCGATGATAGGATTATCTACATACAAAATTCTGAAGAATCCAAAGATAAAGGTTAAAAATTAATAAGAGAAAAGTTTATGGTTCTGAAATCAGTACGTGATAGTGAATTGCATTTGTATATATCAGTAACAAAGAGGATTTACAACAACAATAAAAAGTAGAAATAAATCCAACAAAAGACATGTAAGACCTCTATGGAGAAGATTATAAATCTAATGTTAAAAGACATTAAAGAAGACTATTAAGTTAATTAAACAAGAAGGCTGTTAGGCTGAGGTGGCTTTAATGTCTTAGTAGCCTTCATAAGCAAACCAAAACCTAAGCCTGTAATGACTCAAAGTTAAGAAGCTGAAACCCAAGGACAACCAATCACAAGCAGCCACACGCTCTCCCAGGTCATGCAACCCCTTATCTACAGCCAAATAATTCCATTGCTTTGCTTCTGCCTCTTCTCTGTAAGTCTTTCCCGTAGATCCTATTGGTGGAGCCCTCCTGTTTCCAGTTTGGCATTGCCCAACTCGAGTTGATTTTTGCTCCAGTAAACTTTATAAATTGTAATATGCCTCAGTTTATCTTTTAAGAAGACCACATAAGTGGAGAAACATATATAATAGATGTGGGGTGTGGTCAAGTAAGCAAATTTTAACATTATATGAAAATAGGAAAAAGGAGAACAAGGTAAAAATACTCACCCTATCAGACAGTCATTGAGGCGAACAGACCCATAGAAACAGAATAAACAGCCTTGAAATAGACTCCAACATGCATGGAAACTGGATTTGTTACAGAGCAATTATCAATTGCTATGTCACCAACTACCCCAACACCTCATGTCTTAAAACTACAGCAACTGGGGCGCCTGGGTGGTTCAGTGGGTTAAAGCCTCTGCCTTCAGCTCAGGTCATGATCTCAGGGTCCTGGGATCGAGCCCCACATCGGGCTCCCTGCTCAGTGGGGAGCCTGCTTCCCCCTCTCTCTGCCCAACTCTCTGCCTACTTGTAATCTCTCTCTCTCTCTGTCAAATAAATAAATAAAATCTTAAAAAAAAAAACTACAGCAACCATTTTATAACGTCTTATGATTCTGTGAATTGCCTGGCCAGTCCTAGTGTTGGTCTCACCTTGACTCAGTCATTCTAGCTGCATTCAGGTGGTCGCTGGACCCAGCTGGCAATTCCAAAAAGACTGCTCTCCCATGGCCCAAGTGCTGTCTGGGTTCCAGTTCTCTTCCAGATGACCTTTCTTGATTTGTTCAAGCTAGTAGCCAGGCCCGCCCAGATTCGAGGGGAAAAGAAACAGGCCCTAGCTCTTTATGAATAAAGTGACATATTTATAAGGAGAGAATGAACTGATCAGAGCCATCTTGGGACATTATTGAACACAACTGGAATTACAGGCTACTGAGAAATGGAGGCCCTCTACAATGGGCTATGTATGTTAAATAAAACGTAATCGGATCAAAAATAAATAAATAAATAAATAAAATGTAATTGGATCCATACCTCATACATCAGAAAAAAAATCCACATGGATTCAAGGCTTAATTGTAGAAAGTAAAACTATAAAACTTCTAGAAAATTAAAGAAGAGAATATATTTAAGTCCTTGGAAGAGGGGCGCCTTGTGGCTCACTCGGTTGAGGGTCCAACTCTTAATTTCACCTTTCAGTCATGACCTTGGGGTCCTGGGATTGAGCCCCGTGTCAGGCTCCCTGCTCAGCAGGGAGTCTGCTTTTCTCCCTTACCTCTGCCTCTCCCCACCTTGTGTGCATGTGTGTTCTCTTACTCTCTTTCTCTCAAATGGGTAAATAAATCTTTAAAAAAAAAAAAGACCTTGGAAAAGAAGAGATTTCTGAAGCAAGATACAAACAGGCACAACCTCTATAAGAAAAGACTGGTTAAACTCAACCACATTAAAATGCAAAATTTCTGTTCATCAGAGGATCATGAGAAAAATGAAAAGACAGACAGCAAACTGGGAAAAGATATTAGCAACACATACAACTGACAGAGGACTATTGTCCAAAATGTATGAAGGATTCCAAATGTTCTTTCCTTTTTTTTTTATAAGATGTTTTTATTCATTCATTTGACAGAAAGAGACACAACGATAGAGGGAACACAAGCAGGGGAAGTAGGAGAGGGAGGAGCAGGCTCCCCGTGGAGCAGGGAGCCTGATGTGGGGCTCAGTCCCTGGACTCTGGGATCATGACCTGAGCCGAAGGCAGACACCTAACGACTGAGACACCCAGGCACCCCCAGATTCCAAATTTTCAATAAGGAAAATGCACCACGGTTTTTAAATGGGTACAAGACTGGCATTGGAAACTTCAGAGAGAAAAAAACAAAAAACCAATGGGAAATGAACATGAAATGATTCTCACCTTCATTATTATTTGGGGAACTGCAAATCAAAACTAAAATGAGATATTTTGGGGGCACCTGACTGGCCCGGTTGGTAGAGAATGTGACTCCTGATCTCAGGGTCATGAGTTGAAGCCCCACTTTGGGCATGGAGCCTACTTAAAATAAAACAAAATAAAATAGGTATTTTACATCTACCCAACTGGTAAAGATTTTAAATCCTTACAATATCAAATTTGATTGTAGATAAGGAGCAAGAGATGCTCATATACTCTGCTAGTAAAAGTACAAGTAGATATTACCTGTTTGGAAAACAATTTGACATTTATTAATAATTTCAATGGTACACATATCCTGTGATCCAACAATTCCACTTCCAGGTATATTTTCTAAAGAAACTCTTACATACAAATATCAGAAGACGAAATATTTATAGAAACACTGTTTTGTAATAATAAAAAATAAAGTGTACATAAATCTGTTGATAAGAGAATGGATAGATTGTGGCTTATTCTTTTTTTTTTTCATTTAAGACAGGGAATACTTTATTCAAACCCATCAGAGACATGGACAGCATGGATCTATAACAAAGCATTGTGTTTTAAAGCATAGGTCAGTAATTGTATATGAAGAGTATACACTGCTGCTTACAAATTAACTAATCAGAGCACAACTTTTCAATGTTCAAAACAGAATAAGCTTCCCTGTAAAGGCAGCACCTTTGTGACATTTTAACTTTAAGATTCCTCTCCTTCTCCTTCACCTTCTCTTTCAACAGAATCCACACCAGCTTCCTCATAATCCTTCTCAAGGGCAGTCATGTCCTCACAAGCTTCAGAAAACTCTCCTTCCTCCATGCCCTCACCCTCATACCAGTGAACAGAGGCACACTTGGCATACATCAGGTCAAACTTGTGGTCCAGGTGAGCCCAGGCCTTGGCAATGGCTGTGCTGTTGCTCAGCATGCACACAGTCACTGTACTTTGGTACCACAGTGGGAGGCTGGTGACTGATGCCCACTTTGAAGCCAGTGGGGCACCAGTCCACAAACCGGATGGTGTGCTTGGTCTTGATGGTGGCAGTGGCAACACTGACATCTTTGGGAAGCACGTCGCCACGGTACAACAGGCAGCAAGCCATGTATTTACCGTGGCGAGAATCACATTTCACCATCTGGTTGGCAGGCTCAAAGCATGCATTGGTGATCTCTGCTCCAGAAAGCTGCTCATGGTAGGGTTTCTCAGCAGAGATGACGTGGGCATACGTGGCCAGAGGGAAGGGGACGCAGGGCTAGGGCACCAGGTTGGTCTTGAATTCTGTCAGGTCAACATTCAGGGTTCCATCAAATCTGAGGCAAGCAGTGATGGAGGACACAATCTGACCTATCAACCTATTTAGATTAGTGTAGGTTGGGCATTCAATATTGAGGTGTCTGTGACCAATGTCATAGATGGCCTCATTCTCAACCATGAAGGCACAATCAGAGTGCCCCAGGATGGTGTGGGAAGTGAGGACATAGGGCTCCACTACAGCTGTGGAAACCTGAGGGCCTGGGTAAATGGAGAACTCCAGCTTGGACTTCTTGCCATAATCAACAGAGAGACATTCCATCAGCAGGGAGGTGAACCTGGAACCAGATCCCCCTCCAAAGCTGAGGATAACCAAGAAGCCCTGAAGACCTGTGCTTTGGTCGGCCAGCTTACGAATTCTGTCCAAGACAAGATCAGTGATCTCCTTGCCAATGGTGTAGTGCCCTCAAGGTGTAGTTATTGGCAATATCTTTCTTGCCTGTGATGAGCTGCTCAGGGTGGAAAAGCTGGCAGTAGGTACCAGTGCGAACTTTATCGGTGACTGTGGGTTCCAGGTCTACCACACATGCTTGCCAGTGCCCGTCTCGCTGAAGAAAGTGTCGAAGGAGTCATGTCCTCCCACAATGGTCTTGTCACTTGGCATCTGGCCATTGGGCTGAATGCCATGTTCCAGGCAATAGAGCTGCCAGTAGGCATTGGCGATCTGGACACCAGCCTGGCCAACATGGATAGAGATGCACTCGTGCATCATTGCTGCTTTGCATCTGCCGAGTAGATGGAGGAAAAGAAGAGAAGATGAGATATGGCTTGTTCTTTAATTTGAATACTATGCAGCAGTAAAAATCAGTAGCCTTGGCTATATTTTAAAAGCATGAGGTGAGTAACAAAAATAAGTCACAGAAGACTAGATTCTGTATGATTCAACTTTCAAAAGTTCAGGAATACAGAAAATTAAACAATATATTGATTGGGGATTGATATGTGATAAAATCGTAAAGAAAAATAGGGCAATGACAAGCATAAAGTTCAGGGTCATGTTTACCTCTGGGCAGAAGGGAGAGGGGAGAGATCAAGGAGACACACAGAATGGACTTGGCTCCAAAGGCATTGGTCATAGTTCATCTTAAAATTAGATGTTGAACATTCATTTCCAATTCCTCCACCCTACAATGCCAATAATAATGATAATAATAACAACAATAATAATAATAATAACTAGATATTGAATATATGGGTGTGTGAGATACTGTTATTTTTAAAGTTTTTCACATCTGTTACAGTTCCTACTTTTTATATATTCAGTATCCAATAAAAACAGCTAAAAATTAAAGCCTTTTTAAAAAATATTTTATTTATTTGAGAAAGAGTGAACCCAAGATGGGGAGAGAGCAGGGGGAGGAGTAGAGGGAGAGGAAGAAGCAGACTCCTTGCTGAGCAGGGAACCTAATCCAGGGCTAGATCCCAGGACCCTGAGATCGCAACCTGAGCCAAAGGCAGATGCTTCACTGACTAAGCCACCCAGGCGCCCCATAAAAGTAACATTTTAAAACAAAGAGATTAGATTCCCTTGTCTTTGTTTCCCAAAAACACTATACAAAGAAGCAGCTTAGATTTGTTTTTTCAGTCTTCTAGTTTACACCACCTTCAGCAGGGACTCAAAGGGAGTGAGAAAATAAGCCATGGGGCTATCTAGGAGAAGCTTCTGGAATCAAGGATAGAATGGAGGGGGGGGGGAATAAATTGACCTTTGTTCCAGATATCTAAAGTTAATCAGACCCATCAGGAAGGCAACAGTAAATGACCTCAAGTGGCTTGTGTCTGGTCTGTGTATGACATCCATCCCACTTCCCACCACTGATCCTCTTACCCCAGATCTTGGTTTACATTGATTTTCTTATGATTAAGATAGTGGGTTGCATTACAAAACCCTCATCCATTAACTTGACACAATAAGCTCTGTGTCTAATCATCACCTCCTAATTCCCATGATCCCCAGGCTAGGTATCAAGGACTACATTTGGTGGGAGATGGAAGTCCCATGTTCCCATTACTTCTCAAATTTGCTCCATTTTCTATCTTCACTCCCACATACCTCATTGTTTTGCGCCAAGAGTGGTCTCCTTGCTTGGTCCAGTCAATCTTCCTCTCTGCTGCCAGAGATGCCTCTTTTCTTAAAATATGAATCAGCTCAATCCCCTGCTTAAAAGCCTTATTTGATTCCCTTAAGCTCCAGGAAGCGTCCAAAGTCCTTACTTTGGTAGACAGGATGCATTCCAAACTAACTTTAGGCAATGTCCTCCCTCTTTCTCTCATGCTCTCTTTCCTCCAGGCTTAGTGAATGGATCCTTCTCATTTCCTGTATATACCATGCCCCTGTGCCTTTGTATTTGCTATTCCCTCTGCCTGGACTGTGTGTTCTTCCTGCACTTCTACTAAAGCCACTGGTCTCCTACAGATTCTTCAAGCCGTAGCTCAAAGGTCAGAAAGTACCTCCTCTGGTGCCTCTGATAGAAATCACTGCTCAATCATAGCACTTCCATCTTCACAGGGTGCCAGAAAAGTTAGAAAACATGAAATACATTTATTTTTAAATAGGATGTGCACTACATTTTCAAAAAATATACTCAATACATTTTTCTTCCATCTTCATACTCCTTTTCAGGTGAAGTGGCACCAGATTTAAAGCAAAAGTTTTTTTTTAAGATTTTATTTATTAGATTGAGAGAGACAGGGAGAGAGGGGGCACAAACAGAGGGAACAGCAGGCAGAGAGAGAAGCAGGCTCCCCGCTGAGCAGGGAGCCCGATGCGGAACTCGATCCCAGGACCCTGAGATCATGACCTGAGCCAAAGGTAGACGTGTAACCAACTGAGCCACCCAGGTGTCCCTACAGCAAAAGTTTTGATGTTTAATCTAAAAAGAATACAACGGGGCGCCTAGGTGGCTCGGTCGTTAAGTGTCTGCCTTTGGCTCAGGTTATGATCCCAGGGTCCTGGGATCGAGCCCTGCTTTGGCGGGAAGCCTGCTTCTCCCTCTCTTACTCCCCCTGCTTGTGTTCCTGCTCTTGTTGTCTCTCTCTGTGTCAAATAAATAAATAAAATCTTTAAAAAATAAAAAGAATACAATGATTACACCATAAACAATCCTAAAGTCTGAAAACACAAGAAAAAATATGTATTATTTTCTGTCTACATGTCCTTCTTCCTTAACCAGGCTATGTACTCCTGAAGGATTGATGCTTTCTTATACCGCTAGCTCCTGACACAAGTTCTATTGCCTGAGAAATGAGTAAAATAATATATAAGGTCAGGAAAAAACCAATTAAACATGTAATACATTTTATTTACAAATAGTTATCAAGACATTCTCTGTTACAGAGTGGAAACACATTACACAATGTCTCAAACAGTGCTTGGACTAATAGAATTTTCCCTTTGTGAAATGTCCTAAATTATTGCTGTCCTTTGGAACTCACAGTGTAATGAGTGTGTGATAGTGTATTCTTTTTTTATTATTTAAATTCAATTAGCTAACTTACAGTACATCATTAGTTCCGGATGTAATGGTCAATCATTTATCAGTTTTGTATAACAACCAGTGCTCATTATGTCGTGTGCCCTGCTTAATTCCCATCACTCAGTTACCCAAGCCTCCAAACCACCTCCCTTCTACCAACCCTCAGTTTGTTTCCTATAGTTAAGTCTTTCATGGTTTTTCTCCCTCTCTGATGACTTCCCATTCTGTTTTCCTTCTCTTCCCCTACAGTCCTCTGCCCTGTTTCTTTTTCTTTTTCTTTTTCTTTTTTTTTAAGATTTTAGTTATTTATTTTACAGAGAGAGACATAGCAAGAGAGGGAACACAAGCAGGGGGAGGGGGAGAGGGAAAAGCAGACTTCCCGCTGAGCAGGGAGCCCAATGTGGGGCTCGATCCCAGGACTCTGGGATCATGACCTGAGCCTAAGGCAGATGCTTAATGACTGAGCCACCCAGGCACCCCTCTCTGCCCTGTTTCTTATATTGCACATATGAGCGAAACTATATGACAATTGTCCTTCTCTGATTGACTTATTTCACTCACCATAATACCCAACAATTCCATTCACGTCGATGTAAATGTTAAGTATTCATCCTTTCTGATGGCTGAGTAATATTCCATTGTATATATCACATCTTCTTTATCTACTCATCTGCAATGGACATCTGGGCTCTTTTGATAGTTTGGCTATTGTGGACATTGGTGCTATGAACATTGGGGTGAAGGTGCCCCTTTGGATCACTACATTTGTATCTTTGGGGTAAATACCTAGTCATGAAATTGCTGGGTCATGGGGTAGTTCTATTCTCAACTTTTTGAGGAACCCCCATACTGTTTTCCAGAGTGGCTGCACCAGCTTGCATTCCCACCAATAGTGTAAGAAGGTTCCCCTTTCACCACACCTTCACCAACATTTGGTGTTTCTTGACTTGTTAATTTTAGCCATTCTGACTGGTGTAAGGTAGTATCTCATTGTGGTTTTGATTTGTATTTGCTGATACCAAGGGATATTGAGCATTTTTTTCATGTGTCTGTTGGCCATTTGTATGTCTTCTTAGGAGAAATGTCTGTTCATGTCTTCTGCCCATTTCTTTTTTTTTTTTTAAAGATTTTATTTATTTATTTCACAGAGGGAGAGAGATCACAAGGAGGCAGAGACGCAGGCAGACAGAGAAAGGGGGAAGCAGGCTCCCCGCTGAGCAGGGAGCCCGAGGCGGACCTCGATCCCAGGACCCTGAGATCATGACCTGAGCCGAAAGCAGAGGCTTTAACCCAGGCGCCCAATCTTCTGCCCATTTCTTGATTGGATTATTTGTTGCTTGGGTGTTGAGATTCAGAAGTTCTTTTTTTTTTTTAAAGATTTATTTATTATTTATTTTATTTATTTCACAGAGGGAGAGAGATCACAAGGAGGCAGAGAAGCAGGCAGAGAGAGAGGGAAGCAGGCTCCCCGCTGAGCAGGGAGCCGGATGCGGGGCTTGATCCCAGGACCCTGAGATCATGACCTAAGCTGAAGGCAGGGGCTTTAACCCACTGAGCCACCCAGGCGCCCGAGATTCAGAAGTTCTTTATAGATATTGGATACCAGCCTTTTATCTGATATGTCATTTGCAAATATCTTCTCCCATCCCATAGGTTTCCTTTTAGTTTTGCTGACTGTTTTCTCTGCTGGATAGTGAGTTCCTATTACTGCATCATGGCCATATGTATTGTGCAATACTCAGATTAGATGCCTCTGTGAACTTTGATAATTATACATCTATTTCTCTATATGAAATTTCTCTTGCAAATTTTACCAGTGTGGATCAACCCATGCCTAATGTTCAAATATTTTTGCATATTTGATGCTGTAAGTAGGTTTTTTTTTAAATGAGTTAATGAATGACTAAGACAATAAATGTTTAATTGATATAAATGTAGGTAAGTAATTAAAGATATATGGAGTAGATAAAGGCTAACTTTGTCCAGGTGAAGTTAAATTTAGCAAGTATGGAGTGCATCTACCAGTTCCCTTAACTTGGGATTCCTGCCCAACATCCTAGTCCAAGTTATTCTAAATGTAAGCCCATCTGCCTGGGTCCCAGAAAACTCTTAAGTATCCATTTTACTATCAATCATTTTCTAAAAGATCAATGAACCATACAGTTTTGCAAACCACACTTTAGGAATTCTAAGCCTGGCTCTTCTGCTTACTGTGAAACCTTGGGGAAGTTACTTAGACATGCATCTCAATTTTCTCACTCCAAAATGGAGGAAAAATTATACTTGTCTGAAAAAAGTTATTGTGAGGATAAAAGATGAATATACCTGTAGCAGACCTCTTTGGACTGTTTATTGATAGCCCAATACTCTTCTGAAAAGACTACCTCAGAATGACATTGGAAGCCCATGAAATGTACAGATTCTTGAGTTATGCTCAGCTCTGCTAAACCAGAATCTCAGAGAAGAAGAGCGATGCCTGAGAATCTGGAAATTTGATTCTGATCAAAGTAATAATTCTGATGTATGTATGTGGGGGGCACAATTGTAAAAAATAATCCCCAACGACCCTCATTTTTGCCTAATCCCTTCCCTTTTGGGTAGGGATGGAATGTGTGGTTAAAATGAGATGTCACTCCCCAAAACAGAGATTATCTGGGTGGGTCTCATTGAATCACAGGAGCTCATCAAGAGCAGAGAGTTCTTTCCAGCTGATAGCAGAAGAGAAAATCTGTAAAACCCTAAGGAGAGAACCCAGGGGAGCCGGCCTGGACTTCTGACCTACAGAACCATGAGATAGTAAAATGGATGTTGTTCTAAGCCACTGGTCTTGTGGTAATGTTTTATGCAGCAACAGAAAAACTAGAATAATATCCCAGCTTGGGAATGGCTAGAAACGATACCTGATTCCTGTCCCTCTACCCTCTACACACACTAGTACTAATTTATCTCAGCCTACATTTGGACATGGGTTTTTTGCTTGTTATTTTCTAAACTGGAAGAAGGTAGAGGAGTGTTTTTATGAGGGGAAGAGCCAAGTAGTGGGAGAGGAAAAATCCAGAATGGGGAAAGGCATTAGAACAGGGTCTAGTTTTCAGCCCCCAGTGAGAGCAGAGTTTAGTAGCCTCCAAGGATGTTCAAGAGGGATTTGAGGGGCTCTGGGAATAAGCGAAGCTACTTGGGAAGAAACCACTCCACCACACTGCCCAAATCCTTGCCAAACACAGCTCAAGCACCCAGGGGTTGGCACTGTCCTTGGCAGGGTCCTGGGGATTCCCACGCTGTGCAGTGGGTCTTCCCCAAGCAGATGCATAGACAGTGTCCACAGACACGTGATACCAACTGACAGAAGGAAGATGTGAGTCACACCTTTGAGTGTCTTCTGGAAATAACTGGAAGCACTGATAAGGGTGGGGGCAGGTTTTTGTATAGCTAACTAGCAGGGTCCACCAACCTTGCAGACGTCTGGGCTGCACATGGAAAATACTTAGCACTTGTGATATTTACAAGACTTTTCATAAAGGATAGGACTAATCAAAGCTTCCCCTTTAATTTGTGGCAATGTCCTTTAGCCCTGATCACCAAATCCTATTCCTGACCTAATATATCCCCTGTTAATTTGAGCAACAAACCGTTTCTGTCTATGGTAGCTGCCTTCTCCTTTGCTTCCCACCTAAATGCCTGGACCTCCATTCATTCACTGCGTCCTAAGAATGAGGGCTGTATCACAGCCTGGATTCAGCCACAGTATTTGGCCAAAATCCATTTTTGGCCTTGAGTTTTTGAAGGTCAAAAGCCTTCTAGCATTCTGAGTAGGAACATGCCAACTTTATATTATTTCTGGCCTCCCTGAACTTGCATCTGATTGATATGCAAGCGACTGCAGAGCTACCACTAAACCAAATCAGCATGACAATGTCAATAGCAGAATGAGATCTATCATTCGGAGTCATTTATTGATATCTAAATATGTATTTTCAAATATAGACAAGCATTTTAGATGTAATCGAGAAAAAAAAAGATTTGTGTGTTTGTTTTGGGTTTTGAATTCCTATACTCAGTTGGAATCTAAATGTATATTTTTAGTTTGCAAGAATAAAGTGTTAGAATAATTATTTTTTGAATTTATTTTTATTTTTTATTAAGTGTTAGAATAATTAATGAGGATGATGAAAATTCTTCATGTTATGAAAAAAATACTAATAAATTACTAATACATAATACATACATGCATAAGTGGGGGGGAGAAGCAGAGAGAGAGAGAGTGAGAGAGAGAATGAGTGGAGTGGAGGGGAGGGCCAGAGGGAGAGGGACAAGCAGACTCCCCGCTGAGGCTGGTGTGGGACTTGATCCCAAAACCCTGAGATCACGACCAAGCCAAAGTCAGACGCTTTACCCACTGAGCCACCCAGGCTCTCCTAGATTCTGGTCCTATTTGTTTTGTTGTTGTTGTTGTTGTTTAAAGATTTTATTTATTTATTTGACAGAGAGAGAGAGAGAGAGATCACAAGTAGGCAGAGAGGCAGGCAGAGAGAGAGGAGGAAGCAGGCTCCCTGCTGAGCAGGGAGCCTGATGCGGGCCTTGATCCCAGACCCTGAGATCATGACCTGAGCCGAAGGCAGAGGCTTAACCCACTGAGCCACTCAGGTGCCCCATTTTTTTGTTTTGTTTTTGTTTTTTCTAATTCTAATCTTCATAGTACTGCTTGATGTTCTAGGATTGGTAACATTAAAACAATCTCCAAAAATTTGGCTTTTAGTTATTTAATTCCATTTAGGCCATGAATCTTTAGTTGTGTTTTCTGCAAGTAATTAGCGTGCAGCCTAATGAAGCAGAATTACGTCCTGTAAACAGAAAGATAACAGGCCACTTTCATCAGTTTCCTTCAAAGATGAACTACAAGGCAGAGGGGGGATTTTGGAATCGCCTTGTCACGTACTTATACAAGATGTTCAAACACAATGAAATAGCAGCTATTACATTCTTAAAAGGCTGCTTGAACGAAAGAAAGCCTTTAATGTGGTACTTTGCAGATTAGAATACCAATATTGCAGGACTTACTAACCACCAAATGTTGCCTGCAGAGAAAGTGGTTCATATGCCAGAAACTGCTGAAGAAGTAACCAAAGCAATATTCCTTAAGAGAGGGCGCCTGGGTGGCTTAGTGGGTTAAAGCCTCTGCTTTCGGCTCAGGTCATGATCTCAGGGTCCTGGGATCGAGGCCCGCATCGGGCTTCCTGCTCAGCAGGGAGCCTGCTTCCCCCTCTCTCTCTGCCTGCCTCTCAGCCTCCTTGTGATCTCTTTCCTGTTGTGAAATAAATAAATAAAATCTTTAAAAAAAAAAATATTCCTTAAGAGAGCAAGTATTTCTTATCTGCAAAGATGCTCCCATCATGCTTTGCAAGGGAAGATGCTAAAATTGGTGTGCAGACCTCAAAAACAGAGCTGCAGATGGAAATGCAGGGAATTCCGTTACCTTGGAAGCCATTTAAATTGGTCCATTGCCACATTTCTGGACCCAAGATTTAAGTACAAAAAAAATTTTTTTTTTGTCAAGTGATGGCGTGAGGCAGCAAGTACACACAGAAATATTAGGAATAAAAAAAATGGAAGTGATGACAATAATTTTATGTCTGCTTTGGGAAATAGAACCTTCTTCGGATGGTGCACAGAGCTTTTATTCATGGGGACTGCCTCCAAAAATTGCATCCTCACCACCAAACAGAGGGCCATGAATATAAGAGGCTATTTTTCCAATAATCTACCACCATCATCGTTCAATGAAAGCAACATGTACATTCATTAGCAAGCAGACACAAAATGTTATATAATCAGTCACTGCAATTTCAGTGAAGTCCCCGCTCTCTGCCCTAATAGAGCCTGACAAGTGCCTTGCATAAAAATTTCATGCAAAAGCAAAATGGAACAATATTCTGATACTGGAAGCTTCTAAGGCAGAGAGCCCCAATAGAAAATAATGCAAGTCACATATGTAATTTAAAATTGTCTAGTAGCCACACGTTTTTTTTAAGTCAATAGTATTTCCTTATAATAAATGTATGGCTGAATGAGTTATTATATGGTAAGCATTTGTACAATTACTACCCAGGGTAATAAATAGGGCTTTGCTGGCTACCCCAGAAGCCTTCTTGTATGGCCTGACCCAATCTCAACCCCATCCTGCTTCTATATGTTATCTGTCCCCTGACATTTTTTTTTAAAGACATAATTATTAGGACAGTTCTAGATTCTTAGGTTAAAAAAAAAGAGAGAGAGAGCAGATGGCACAGAGTTCCCAATATGCCTCCATGGACACACCTAGTTATTAATGTCTTATGTTAGTAGGGTTTATTTGTTACAAATAAGGAACGAATACTGACACATTATTATCAACTAAAATCCCAAATTTATTCAGATTTCCTTAGTTTTTACTTTAATGTCCTTTTTTCTATTCCCAAATCCAATCCAAGACATGACATTACACTTCTTTGCCATGTTTTCTTGGGCTCCTCTTGGCTATGACAGTTTTTCTGATTTTTCTTGTTTCTGATGACCTTGAGAGTTTTGAGGATTGTTTGTCAGGGATATTATAGGATGTACTTCTACTGGAATTTGTCTGATTTTTTTTCATGATTATATTTAGGTTATGGGAATTTGTGAGGAAGATCACAGAGGTAGAGTGCCATTTTCATCATATCAAGCGTATATTGTCAACATGACTTATAACCACTGATATTGACCTTGATCACTGGGAAGATGAAATTAATTCTAATAATATATTTTATTTGACCTAATATATCCAAAATGTTATCATTCTGGCATGCAATCAATATAAAAATTATCAGGGAGATATTTTACATTCTTTATTTTATGCTAAGTAAAATCTGATGTGGTTTATGCTGACACACATCTTAATTTGGATTAGGCACATTTCCAGGGCTGCAGGTGCTGATGGCTACTGTGTTAGTACAGTTGCAATAGGCTTCTGCCTCCTGAAGTTCAGGCAGGCAAGAGGGCACTGGTCCCCTTTCCCTGAATTCCCCAAACAAATTTAGATGTTCAGTCATAGTTTGCTCTTTGTTTTTAGCTACTCTCGGAGATCCCTTCCCACTCTTCCTGTCCATGGGATCTTTGCATAATTGTCACAAGTGGCTTAGCAGAAATTATCTACATCTTTTAACCCTGGCTAGGTTTTTGGTTTGTTTGGCTTTTCTCTGCTTGTTTGTTTTGTTTTTACCTAAAAACCAATAATTTGAGGGCTGTGCTCCATTGGTCCTGCTGAGCCTCCTTCCCTTGGGGGAAAATGAAGTGGTCCAGTCTGTTTGAGGGGCTAAACCACATGGAAAATAGGAAGAAATTCAAAGGATTTTTTGGAGAGGTTGAGAAGGGAGAACACTCTAGTTAAAACTTCACAGTATCACCTTGTCACACTCATTAATAACCCTTTAGATATAGTGGGGTGCCTGGGCGGCTCAGTCAGTTAAGTGTCAGACTCTTGATTTCTGCTCAGGTCATAATCTCAGGGTCATGAGATAGACCCCAGCATCAAGCTGGGCATGAAGCCTGCTTAAGATTCTCTCTCTCCACCGGTGCCTGGGTGGCTCAGTCTGTTAAGCATCTGTTTTTGGCTCAAGTCATGATCTCAGGATCTTATGATGGAGCCCCACGTTGGGCTCCCCACCCAGCAGGGAGTCTGCATCACCTTCTGCCTCTGCTGCTCCCCTGCTTGTGCTCTCTCATCCTCTCTCTCTCTCTGTCAGATAAATAAATTAGTCTTTAAGGAAAAAAAGAGAGAGAGAGAGAGATTCTCTCTCCCTCTGCCCGTCCCCCACCACTCATGCACTCTCTCTTGAATTAGGGGCACCTGGGTGGCTCAGTGGGTTGGGCCTCTGCCTTTGGCTCAGGTCATGATCTCAGGGTCCTGAGATTGAGCCCTGCATCGGGCTCTCTGCTCGGCGGAGAGCCTGCTTCCCCCTCTCACTCTGCTTGCTTGTGATCTCTTTCTCTCTGTCAAATAAATAAATGAAAATCTTAAAAAAAATTAGATATATTCTTACCATAATGAGAGCAGCAACATTAGCATAGGCTCACTGGCTCCTGTCATAGACTATAAAGTGGGCCATATGTAAAAGTACACATCATTATCTTCAGGAAAAGACATTTGCAGCTAGTTCACAGTACTCCCTTTGGATATTCTTGCATTTTTCCCCTCATTTGTGATAGTCAATATTTGACTTCAAGCTTAATATGTTTTGTGTTTTACATGAAAAAGTGCTCAACTTCACTCGGCATCAGGGAAATACAAATCAAAACCACAGTGAGATACCACATCACACGAGTCAGAATGGCTAAAATTAACAAGTCAGGAAACGACAGATGTTGGTGAGGATGCAGAGAAAGGGGAACCCTCCTACACTCTTGGTGGGAATGCAAGCTGGTGCGGCCACTCTGGAAAACAGTCTGGAGGTTCCTCAAAAAGTTGAAAATAGAGCTACCCTATGACCCAGCAATTGTACTACTGGGTATTTACCCTAAAGATACAAAGGAAGGGTTCCGAAGGGTCACGTGCACCCGAATGTTTATAGCAGCAATGTCCACAATAGCCAAACTATGGAAAGAACCTAGATGTCCATCAACAGATGAATGGATAAAGAAGATGTGGTATATATATACAATGGAATACTATGCAGCCATCAAAAAACTGAAATCTTGCCTTTTGCAACAACATGGATGGAATTAGAGGGTATCATGCTAAGTGAAATAAGTCAATCAGAGAAAGACAATTATCATATGGTCTCTCTGATATGAGGAATTTGAGAGGCAGGGCAGGGGACCGTGGGGGTGGGGGCGGGTAGGAATGGAAAAAATTAAACAAACTGGTACCAGGCTGGGAGACAAACCTTAAGAGACTCTTAATCTCAGGAAAGAAACTGGGGGTTGCTGTGGAAGTGGGGGGAGGGAGGGATAGGGTGGCTGTGTTATGGATGTTGGGGAAGGTCTGTGCTATGGTGAGTGCTGTGAATTGTGTAAGACTGATGATTCACAGACCTGTACCCCTAAAGCAAATAATACATTATGTTAATAAAAAAAAGTTTTGTGTTTTAAAAGATCTAAAATGTTACGGAATTCCACTTCGATCAAACAATTTTGTCAACAATTAGTTCCCTAGGCCTATTTCATTTATACCATTGCTAAAATAAACTGCATTTTAACTGAAAATTGTGGAAAACAGTACTGTCACAGTATTTACCAGAGCCTTCAGCATAGAAAGCTACAATAGATGTGCGTTTCTTGTGCATACGTAGCTCTGCAGGAAAACTTGATGCAGCTAGATTGTCCTCTTGGTCTCTGAAGCTCTCCTCCCCTCTCCATTCTCATTTTTTTCTCCTCAACTCTTGGGATTTCATCCAGCTGGGAACTTTCACCCTCTTTTTTCCTTTTCCCAATCTTGCAAAGAGTAAAAGTTCTTAGGGAAAAATTTAAAAGACTTCTTTCAGCTTGGTGTCCATGGAGGAGGTGAGGTGGAAGGTTGGTGATATGTACCGAAAGATTATTTTTAAACCTATATTCAATTTTTTTGAAAGATAAAATTTTAAATTCGGTTTCCCTTAAGCCTTCAGGTTCAACATACAAATTTTATTATTCTAAGAATAAGTCTAGTATATTTTAATAAGGGGACTTTGATTAATATACGCAAGTTGAACAAACTAAATTCCATTCAACCAGTTGTGTTTACAAGCTTAGTTTAATTAAATTTCCCTTAAATATTTTAAACTGCATTAATAAATTTAACATATCCAATTTTCTTAAGTACATTCATCACTTACTCTGACAAGCAAAACACTCTCAAATACTTACAGACTAAATTTATAAATATAACAAATCTCTTAAGATATTCCAATACTATACTGCTTGCAAACCATAAAATCCTCTTACACCTTTCATCAATAAATTACAAATCTAAAGTCAGTTAGTTCATTGTACATTTCAAGTTGGAATCAGAAGGCTAATCTCTGAGATAGTCTCATATACCCAATTATTTTAAGCATTATAAATACTGTGAATACCAAATATACGCAGATTGTTGTTCCTAAATTTAGTACCATAGTGTGGATTTGGTCTCTTGATTTTTCTATATTTAAATTAAATCTTCCCAAGGCTAAAATACGTACACACACTAGACTAAGGGAACAGTTAGATCATCTCAAAATGAGTTGATGTTCCCATCCCAAGCAAGTTGCATTGATTTCTTGCCAGAGCTTTCTGCCCCAAGGCAGGATCTGAATTCCAGGGTTATTTTTCCAGCACCAAAAATAGATGTACTTGCCTTTAAAAAAAAAAAAATTAGTCACTTATTCCAACAGGGGATGTTAAGCCCAAAACTTTCCAATGGAAATGGTTGGCGTCAAACCCGCCTTCTTAGTTTGAGTTACACCATTATCTAATTCTTGGCCTCGATTTGAATGCCCAACCCATCCCATCCCCCATGGTGCTTTAATGGATTCAACTCATCTTTTCACTGTTCTATTGAATTGGGCATTATTTTAACATTTCTATCTGCTCTCTGCACAGTCTTTAAGACTTTACCAATGGCATGTGTTTGCTTCAAGGATCACTGTGAGGCTGGGTTTGGTGTCAGGCAGGAATGGGGAAGGAGAGCATGCCTGGGACGGGAAGAAGTGGCCTCTGTGTGTAATGGGAGAGGGGGAAACACTGACGGGACATCAAGAAGTGTATCTTCGGAAGGAGAAGCATAATGGTAACAGTGGTTCAAGACAATGGAGCCTCTACTCTTCCAAACCCTGTCCTCGATTTACTATGACCTCCATCCCTCCTCCCAATGTGGTGGTGATAGTGGGGGTATTGGTAGGGTCTCATCTCTTGCTACATGGAAAGATGTACTTCTGATTTCCTGTTAGCCCAAGCTTTCCTAGTACTTGTTGGCAGGCAGACTTGAGAGCCATTAATAGACAGTGATAACAATTTTCTGCCAGAAAACTCATTTCTGAAATGTGGCCTTTGCTGTTCTGCTTTATTTGTCTGTCTATGGCTTCCTTCCTTTCTTTCTTTTTTTTTTAAGATTTTATTTATTTATTTATTTGACAAAGAGAGAGAGATTACAAGCAGGAAGAGAGGCAGGCAGAGAGAAAGGAAGAAGCAGGCTCCCGGCCAAGCAGAGAGCCCGATGCGGGCCTCGACCCCAGGATCCTGAGACCATGACCCGAGCCAAAGGCAGAGGCATTAACCCACTGAGCCACCCAGGCGCCCTGGCTTCCTTTCTACGGTTCCCTGCCTAGCCCACCCTGCTGCCCTGGGGCCTTTCACTTCCTCCTTGCTCTCAGCGCAAGACCTTTACTCTCGAGATTCTTCCGCCCATCTCCTCCTGCCCCCCACTCCCACCTTTAGCTTCAGGTCTTAGTTTCAGTTCCACTTGGCTTAGCTCCTCTTTTTATAAGCTCCCATATTCTAATAAACTTCCTCTTGGGTGGGACCCACATCTGGACTGGGATTCCTTTTCAGTGTGGTCTTCCCCATGGCTCCACCAGGGGGAGGGCTTTGTTTATGTCCAGTTCGGTTCCCAACACCCAGCACCTGTCTGGCACATAATTGTACCACCAAAACACTTTATAATGTGGACTTGAACTGAAATTGGAACTCTAAGCTCTAAAATTCAAAAAGAAATAATGCATCTTGAAATTTAAGATTTGAGAATTTTAGATTTAATGAGGACTTAAAGATTTCTGGAGATTTCAAAAATTGACATATCTATGGAGAGTGAACTTTTTCTTGGAGAATAACACACAGAAAATGTACAATCTTGTACAGCTTGGTGAGTGTTCACAAAGCAAGCACGTTCAGGTAAGCAGGCTGAGATCAGATAGTGTCACCAGCTAGACCCCAGGACTTGACCTTTACTGCCCACCTGCTTGTGCTCATTAACCTTTGTCTTACATTTTTCCTTAAGCTCTTCTTTCCGGTTTACCTGTTTACTTAGCCAGATGAAACCTGAAACCACCCTACACATGAGGGTGTCTGCTCTGACAAGACCTCCCACTGGCCCAGACCTTTGAGCTAACCGCCAGCCAGCCCGCTCCCCACCCTGCCAACTTGCACCTCCGCAGGTGACCCTGGAATGACCTCTGGAATGACCTACAATCACCTTTACTTCATTGTAATACTAAAATCTCCACCCACAGAGGAGGAGCCTCAGCCTCATCTACATAACATACAATGTATGTATAGGCATGTTTTCTTAAGGAGCATGTGCAACCTTATGGCCGTCCCTACATATGGTGACAAGGCTTCCCTATCTAAATATTCATTTTAACCCTAAACAAAAGGAACCCATGCACCTTCTTTCAGGGAGTCAGGGCTTTGGAAGCCATTCCCATTCCTAGGGATCTCCTTATTTGTTGTTGCAAATAAAAGTTTTCTTCGTGAGACAGCTCAACCCGGGGGCAGTTTCTGACTTACTAAGGAGCGAACTCACATTGGTTTGGTTACAATAATCCAACATTCCCACCACCCCAGAAGGCCTCCTAGAGACCCCTAACAATGGCTGTCAATTTTATTCAACATTAATAAATAATTCCTGATATCCCTCTGTGCCTTCTCTCACCTGGAAAATGGAAATGATAATAGTAACTTTACTAGAGGTGTTCCTTGAATACACGATAAATATTAGTGATTGAAGCAATCACAGTTTAGCCCAGAAAAAGGAACCACTTAAAGCGTTTCCAACACGGGCGCCTGGGTGGCTCAGTGGGTTAAAGCCTCTGCCTTCGGCTCAGGTCATGATCTCAGGGTCCTGGGATCGAGGCCCGCATCGGGCTCCCCGCTCAGCGGGGAGCCTGCTTCCTCCTCTCTCTCTGCCTGCCTGTCTGCCTACTTGCAATCTCTCTCTCTCTGTGTCAAATAAATAAATAAAATCTTTAAAAAAAAAAAAAGCGTTTCCAACAAAGGGAAAATAACAAAGGGTCCATGTGTTCGAAGGACTAAGAAGCCAGTCTGGTGAGACAACCCAGAGGTCACTCACAGCAGCAAGTAGGTAGCTGGAGGTTGGCCTGGAGGTGCAAATGGAGGAAAGAGTCTTTATCAGAGCCCAGAAGGCCAGCTGTGGGGAAAAGTGTAGGCATTACCAGGCAGAAACCAGCACCCCTGAGAGAGGGGCTGTCTAGCTGGTGTTAGAACCCCGGAGTCACAAATGCCAGGAAGGATGTCACAAGAAACACTGGTGACTGGGAAGAGGGGTGGGTGGAGATACAGCCTGGCTTCTCCCTTCCTGCCTAAGGCCTGTGCCTCCCACCACTACAGGATGTCTTTGCCTTTGGTGTCTGGGGTTCTTGGTCATGCACCTTAGAAGAATGAAAAGGTAGACCAGCAGAAGAGTGGTGGACAGCAAAGCAAAGCTTGTTGAGCAATAGTACAAAGCTCCCGAAGAGGAAGGGGGTTGCCACGGGAGTTTCTAAGACTCAGGGTGTTCATGGCTTGTAGGTGGGCTGTTTTAATCTGATTAACCTTCCATGAGCCTGTCACCCAATCAGGTTTTTGTCATCTACCTACCACGTGGGAAAGGGTGGCGGGATTGTTCCAGGGTAGTGTAAAATCCTTTTAAAAGTACTTCCCTCTTACCACTGGGGCCCTTGGTCCTGACTGCCTTTCTTCCAACTATTCTTCATCACCACTGGCCAAACTATCTGGAAGCCAGAGGGCCAGGAGCGGAAAAGGTGGTTCGCCGAAATTCACAACAAAGCTGGTGACAGTACACATGGATCTAAGAGGAGAAGCAGGGGTTCCTGCGTGGCTCATTCAGTTAAGCGGCTGCCTGTGACTCAGGTCATGATCCCAGGGTCCTGGGATTGAGTCCCACATCAGGCTCCCTGCTCAGAGACAAGTCTGTGTTTCCCTCTACCTCTCCTCCCTACTTGTGCTCTCTCTCTTTCTCTTTCATGCTCTCTCTCATACACTCTCTCTCAAATAAATTAAAATCTTAAAAAAAAATAAAAGCACTTGATGAATACAGATGCTATTATTATTGTTACTAAAACTATTTTTTTTCTCATTTCAAAATGTCTTGTTTATCCTTGTTAGGATTAAAAAAAAGTCTCGTTAGCATTAACCTTACATTTATCAGTAATTACTAGAATCTCTTTTGGGCTTACATGTGGTGTTGGAGTTACCACTGTTGTTCAAGAACAAAAATTCAGCCCTGTGAATATGAAGATCTCATGGGCTTTCTTAAACTATTCAGGGATTGAGCAGCACCCCTGATGACAAGCAGAGGGGGTGTCTGTGGATTTGTACAAGAAGGAAGGTTTTCATAGGAAGGAGGGTGGGGCCAGAAAGTTATTAGCAAAAGAAAAGAAAGGATTGTTCCAGGCTAAGTCACCTTTCCTCAGGAGGAAAGCCAGGGGGTCTTATAAGGTGAATACCTTCAATCTTCCTTTGGTGTGGGGTAGAAAGGGCTACTAATCTGCCACTGCTTAGATCATCAGTCTGGTGCTGATAAGAAAATGCATGACTCACCAGTGTAGACTTATATTTCTGGAGGTTGAAACTGCAATTAAGTTAGGAATTAAGCTCTGGGTTTGGTGACTTGACCTACCTGATGCCATTTTGGGCTTGTGGTTTTCTTTTTAACATTGTGTATCCACCCAAAACTTAGTGGTTTCAAACTGCATGAATCATTAATTTCCTCACAAGTGGGCACCTGGGTGGCTCAGTGGGTTAAGCCTCTGCCTTTGGCTGAGGTCATGATCTCAGGGTCCTGGGATGGAGTCCTGCATTGGGCTCTCTGCTCAGCAGGGAGCCTGCTTCCTCCCCTCTCTCTCTCTCTCTCTCTCTCTCTCTCTCTCTCTCTCTGCCTCTCTGCCTACTTGTGATCTTTCTCTGTGTGTCAATTCAATAAATAAATAAAAATCTTTAAAAAAATTTCCTCACAAGCGTGCAATCTGAACAGAGCTTGGGAGGGACAAAGGTTTCTGTACAACATGGCAGCTCCACTGGGGACAGAGGACCCACTTGCTCATGCTTGTATCTCTGGTGTTTAGAACAGGGCCGGGAACAGTAGCTAGGCGTGAGGGAGGAGGGATAAAGCAGATGCTGGCCCCCAAAGTTAACAGCCACAGTTTCAGAGCCTGGCCTGGGGAGTGGTCCCAAGTTTCCCCGAGGCTATGGCCTCCTTTTCCTGGGCATAAAATTGGAAAGTTTTGGCCGGGTTGTGTTTTCTAGTAACAGGGGCCCTGCTTAAGATGCTCTTTATTATTATTATATTTTTAATATTCTATTGGGGGAGGGGGGAGCACAGAGGGTGAGAGATAGGGAAAAGCAGACTCCACGCTGAGCAGAGAGCCCGACCCTGAGATCATGACCCCAATGAGATCATGACCCAAAACAAAGGCAAACACTCAACCGATTGAACCACCCACGTGTCCTTAAGAGGCTCTCTGAGTTGTCCATAGCTGACTATTGTGAAGGTCCCCAGTTAAGGGCAATGGAGCCTAATCTACCTTTTAGAGCCCCATAAAGAGATTGGGCAAAAAGCCCATCATTGGGAATCCAGACTCTGAAGTAACCTATTAGGCCTATGAAGGCTCTCAGCTGCTTATGGGTGGTAGGTATGGATGGGTTAATTATGGCTTGGTTCTGTTCTGGGGAAGACTGTGTCTCCCAGAGATAATGATAACTCCCAGGTAGAACACCTGCTGCTCTATCAGTTGAGCTTTAGATTTGGATACATTGTATCCTTTTTTGCCAAAAAGTTTAGGGTTTGGACGGTATGTTGGATGGCCAACTCTTGAGTGGGGGAGCAAATCGTCCACATATTAAGAGGATAGTTCCCCCTTCAGGTTGTAAGTCTTGTAAATCCTTAGAGAGGGTTTGGCCAAACTGATGGGGGCTATCCCTGAATCCTTGTGCGAGTACCATATCAAGACCTGAGCTGAAGGCAGATGCTTAACTGAGTGACACACCCAGGTCTCCCTTAAGCTGATTTATAGAAAATTATCTTTCTCTACACCTGACTTTGTGAACTGAGAGTCACAACAGCTAAATAAGAGTTATAAAGAGCTTGGAGGAAATGTGAGCATGGGAGTCAGGGTGGGGGACTAATGGAAATTGGATACAATGTGCTCAGTAGGTCAAGGTCCCATTGAGAGCGAGGGAAGGGAAAGTGACTTGAAAGCTTTTCTACTGGGGCACCTGGGTGGCTCAGTCGTTAAGCATTTGGCTTCTGCTCAGGTCAAAATCCCAGGGTCCTGGGATCAAGCCCCACATCAGGCTCCCTGCTCAGCGAGAAGCCTGCTTCTCCCTCTCCCTCTGCCCCTGCTTGTGTTCCCTCTCTTGTTGTGTCTATGTCAAATAAATAAACTTTTAAAAAAAGCTCTTCTACTACAAGGGTTTCTGATATGCAAATTAGTCTGTCTGTGATTGGTTAATAGAAAAATGATGTTGGAAAAAGGCGAAAGTTGTGTTGATTCATATGCAATTTTATCCAATAGGTTAATGTTTTGTTCCACTAAGTAACGACAGCTGAACATCAAAGTTGGGTGCACACTGCTGAACACAGCAAGCTGCAGAGGAATACAGTACTGTGTAGAATACCCATTATTCATCCAGTATTATTCTCTTGCTGTGATTTAGCCATGTCCTCTGTCTTAGAGTTGGAATCCTACCTGATATTGATTTATGGAATTAAAAGCCTCAACCTGTTCTTATAGCCTTTACATGAAGCTACCTTCATTTTTTTAAAGTAAAGCCCTTTATTAATTACTTATTTCTTTATTAGGGATAGAACTTGTCTTTGTAATTGTACTGCTAATTTATTAGGATGGTTATTTTTTGTTAGTGATGGCGTTATTAAATGTATACATTTTAAGTGGTATGTTTCAACTAAGTGTTTTCCATAAAGCTTATTGTTTTAACAGTAACTCTTTGCAGAGTGGGGATTTTTTTTTTTTTTTTTTTTTGGATCTATTGTATGGATTCTTGTGGAACTGCTTGTACTTCTTGCACTAGCCACCAGGTGGCATGACCAGCCCCAGGAGACTTCTTTGCTTTCCAGGAATTCTGAGAGGTTGGGGGCAGGGAAAGTAAGCTGCCGGCCGGGCAGTAGTAGCTGGTTTCACAGCAGCATGTATACCTGCCTTCTCTAACTTGTTCTTTCTTCTTCTACCTTGAGTTAGTAATACTGGTCATTATAAGTATGTTCTTTAGGGAGCTTCTAGTGGTCCTACTTTTTTTTTTTTTAAGATTTATTTATTTGTCAGAGAGAGCGAGCACAAGCAGGCAGAGTGGCAGGCAGAGGCAGGGGGAGAAGCAGGCTCCCTGCTGAGCAAAGAGCCTGATGTGCGGGACTTGATCCCAGGACCCTGGGATCCTGACCCAAGCCAAAGGCAGCTGCTTAACCAACTGAGCCACCCAGGCATCCCTAGTGGTCCTATTTTCTAAAGCTAAACGTAGTTTCTGTCTTAACATCCCAACCTACACCCTGGTCGAAAACTGGTTTAGTGAATTCCAGGTTTTCTTGGTCATTTTAGAATTGCCTGTCATCCCAAATCAGTCTAACTGTGAAAAATCATATCTTTTCCTCAGCTTCTCTTCAGGGTAGCATTTAAGTTCCCAGGTGTTTAAAGAACAACTCATCTTTAGAAGGAAGTGGGTGATCTGGCTGTCATTCCTCCCTTGTTGACACTGACATCTACTGAATGTATGATCCTGTGCTGGCCTCAGGTGTTGCTGTCTCTCCAGGATGGGATCCGTTCAGATGCCCACGTCCCCATTTGGTCATTGGTTATAACCTTTTCTTTTTCTTTCTTTTTTTTTTTAAGATTTTATTTATTTATTTGAGATAGAGAGGGAGAGAGAGAGAGCACACACAGAGGGAGAGAGAGAAGCAGACTCCCCGCTGAGCAGGGATTCCCAACTCAGGGCTCCATCCCAGTACCCCAGGATCATGACCTGAGCTGAAGGCAGATGTTTAACCAACTGAGCCACCCAGGCCTTTCATGACATTTTGCACAATACTGTCCCCTTTGGCAAAACCCCTTAGTTAGATTGTTTTCTCTTTCTTTTTTTTTTTTTTTTTTTTAAGATTTTTTATTTATTTGACAGAGAGAAGAGAGAGAGATCACAAGTAGACAGAGAGGCAGGCAGAGAGAGAGAGAGAGGAGGAAGCAGGCTCCCCGATGAGCAGGGAGCCTGATGCAGGGCTTGATCCCAGGACCCTGAGATCATAACCTGAGCTGAAGGCAGAGGCTTTAACCCACTGAGCCACCCAGGCGCCCAGATTGTTTTCTCTTTCAGCTAAACTTTGCAGCCCCCTAAGGAAGTGGGGACATGTAGAAAACTCTAGCTGTTCTCTTAGCCAGTAGGAGGCTTGGCAGGGCTTTCCAGGCCCTCTCTGTCCAGTGGCATCCCTTATAGGCTTTTGTTCTGGGCCCCAGTAAAGTGGTATGGGGACTCCATGAGGGTCAGCCTCCAGATTTCGGATGGGAAGTTGGCATAAGTATCTTCTACTCTCAGAACACCCTAAGCTCATCTAGGAATCTGGAGCTAATTCTAAACAAGGATAGAATTTTTATATAGTGTTAAAGAATTTTTATATAGTGTTGGGGAGAGGGGAGGGGGGCAGCAAATTGTTCCTGACTTACTTCCTGATCTAGATCTAAGCCCTTGAATTTAGAACAAAAACACTGGACTACCTTTGTCCTCAACTTCTGCCCCTCTGAGGCAACAGAGGACTCACATCCAATGACCTGAATAGGGATGGTCACAGGACAAAAAAAAGATATGTGGCTTAAAAATGTTGGCTAATATTTCACAATATTATATTGCCACATTTGTAACTATTTACACTTTCTAAATGCGTTTGGGCAACACAAAGGGTAAGAACAACGAAAAAAACTGTTCACAAGTCCATCTGTGTGGACTCAATTGGTCAACAGATTATATCAGTCAGTGTCCAGTGAGGAGACAGAAACCACACAGTAAATCCAACAAGGAATGTTTCATAAAAAGAATTATTAATTATAACAGGGAATTTGTAATTAATGATAATGAGTGGGGGGGAGGGCTATGATGAATACCCCAGGCCTGAGGGACAGTACCTAAAGGACAAATTTGGAAGAGTGTCAGGGGTCTTTTCCAAGGGTGGGATTCAGACCTCATTGGAGAGCTGTGGTTGTAGCTGCATGAGCTAATCATACACTCTACTCCTTCATTATTTGTGTTTTGGTAACATATCTCCAAATCACCTCTGCCAGATGGGGTCATGAGAGAATACAGGCTTTCAGTTTAGAGGCTTACAAACTTTTATCAAGGGTGCTCATGAAATTGAAGAGATATTGATCCAACATTGTTGGCAGTTAAAAGAATTGAACAGGACTCTTGGTAGTTATTTTTGAGCCAGAGAAAGCCTAGGTAACTTGTTTGAGATCACCAACTAATTACTGGCTAGCTGAGATAATTACCTAGTCCCTTCCTCTTAGTCCCATACTCTTTCTACCCCATGATGTTGGAGATTCACAGATTTCTGACAATCCTCTACCCCTTTAAACATAAATACTCGCTCTGAAAAAGAAGGGGAGTGGTGGTATCAATGAGGGATAATATACATAAGCAAGGAGCTTAGATTCAGAAATAGTCTTGGTTTTTTCATCTTGTTTAACTACTTGTTTGTATTTCTGAGCTTTAGTGTCGTCATCAGGAAAGCAGGCATAAATTAATAAATAATAATAAGCTGCCTCAGATGACTATTATGAGGGTTAATAATAATCCAACATGCATAGCACATAGTAAGTGCTCAATAAATCATAACAATTATAAAATGGTTACTTCTTCCCTGTAATAGATATATTAAAGTAACCACCTGTGTGCCATAAAAACCCTTTGGTCTTTGAGGAATGCACAGCTGACAGTACTGACACTTTTATAATAAATCAGTACTTTTCTGTGTAAATGAAAGTTTCACCCACACACCCACACACAGCTGCCAGTTAGAAAAAAATCCATCTTTGTTAAATGAACAATTGGCAAATGTAAGTCAACTCTACACAAATCAATATTCTCTCACTCTCTCCATTCCAATTTCATTTGATTGCTTGAAAACAATTCTTATGTGTTTAGGCACTATCTACTTACTTTAAAACTGTCTAAAATGGGACACAAAACACTGTATTTTAAAAAAGTACAATAGACCCTGGAGAATGAGGCAATCCAAGTGAGGGCGCAGCTCTGTGTGCTACATCCTATGCATAGATGATGGATCCTTCAGAGTGGTAACTACCCAAGCTCATCTCCACCGATAAAAATAACAAATATTTAATACTTTATAGTGAACAAAGGGTTTTTTTGTATATATAACTTTAAATGCTCTTAAGAAACCAAAGGAAGGATGTTATGCCTTTTTGATGGCAATAGAAGCAGGGGTAGGGAAGACTATCCAGACATTGGTTGACTAGATGACTAAATTTACAGTATTGCTGTATTAATTTGCTAGAGCTGCTATAACAAAGTACCACAACATGAGCAGCTTCGAACAACAGGAATTTATTGTCTCATCGTTCTGGAGGCTGGAAATCTGAAATCAAAGTGTTGGGAGGGTCATGGCCCCTCTGAAGGTGTTAGGGAACGATCTGTTCCAGGTCATTCTCCTAACTTTGAATAGTTCTTGGCTTATGGTAGCATGACTCCAATCTTCACAAGGCATTCTCTTTGTCTATGGGTCTGTCTGTGTCCAAATTTCCAAATTTATAAGGACACTAGTCATATTGGATCGGGGTCCACCCTAATGACATCATCTTAACTTGATCATCTGCAAAGACCTTATTTCCAAGTAAGGGCACATTCACAGGTACTAGTAGTTATATGAATTTTAGAAGGACACAACTCAACCTGTAACAATTGCCGTATCTTTCCTCCTTTTAACCTTGCCGGACACACTGGTGGCAGAGAGCATTCATTCATTCAATAAACATTGCAATGTCTATGTGTCAGGCTCTATACTGGGTATTGATGATTCAGAAAACAAACTAGACAGCCACCTTGTTCTTGAGAGGAAATCAGAGACACATTATTATGATAATAAACACTATTAATGAACACCTACTTGACGCTAGGTATCGAAGTAGGTCCTTTTCATTTACTCTTCACCACAGTATGTTCAGTAATGTATCAGAGACACACCTAGGGAGAGGGGTGTACGTCCTAAATCTGTTCTGAGTGACAGGAATATTTTCACAAATTAGGTAGCACTTCATCTGAGTCTAAAGGGATGTGTAGAAATGTACTAGGTAGCTCGAAGGTTGCTATGGTGAATAGCATATTCTAAACAAGAGCATTTTATAAAGGAAAAAATAGCACGTTTGAAGGTTCAGAGACATATCGGAAACTCCACCAGGGCTGAGATTTTTGTCTATGTCTCTCTTGTACCTCGAGCACTCTGAACAGTGCATGGTTCACTCAGTAATCGCTTGATGAACATAAAGGCATCACATGTCGAAAGGAATGCTTGGTCTGATGCTCACTGTCGCTCCACCACACTAAGGATGAGAAATCAGCCCGCCCTGCCCACTACCCCTATTCCCCAGAACGCGTGCGAGGGAGCCACACCACGAGGGCCAGAAGAATGGGGGGCGCCAGCACCACAGACTCCAAAGTCGGGTTCTTCAGCCAAAACTGCACTGAAGCACAACGTTGGGCTTGAAGTCTAACGGAGCTTTCCTCCCTCCTTTCAACCCGTCCCGCGCTCACTCCCCGCGGATCTCCCTCGCCGACTCTTGGAGGGTACAAGGCTGTTTCCCGGCCTTCCCGGAACGCCACAGGAGGACTCCCAGAGCGCGCTCCAGACCGCCGGCCGCGCCCTCCCTCCCTCTGGAACGCAGCGAGAGCGCACGCGCACCATCCCAGCCGAGCGCGCACCCGCGAGCTCCCTGCAGCCCCGTGCTCATCCGGGTCTCAGAGAGCCTCAGCCAATACGGACGCTCACGGCCTCCAGAGGCGGGGCTAAGCCTGTCCTCACATGGGGCCTGTGGTCACCGTGGGCCCTTCTAGGCGACCGGTCGGCGGGGAAAGGGGGCAGGGGGAGGGAGCTCAGAGTCTCGGTGAGGGCCGACGGCTTTGTGACCAAGCAGCTGTCGCCCCTAGAAGCGCCTGAACCGCGAGCAGATTCCTCAGGCAGAGCCGCTGTAGTAAACACACTTCAGAAACGTGAGGTGCCGGGGGTCACGTGGGGAGCGCGCTCTCCAATGAGAACCCGGGGGCGGGGCCGAGGCCGCTGACGCGGCGGTGGCGGTGGAGTCACCCGGGCAGCCTCGGGACCGGTCAGCGGCCGGCAACCGTCCAGCGGCCTCGACCACCGCCTCCGTGCTCACTCCTCTTCCCGGGCCGAGAGCCAGCGTGGCCGACAGTGGCTGGATCCCCTCTCATCTCTTTCGGTGGCTCGCCTCAGGCGGGCCGCTTTCGCCTGCGGGGCTGCCTCGGTGGGGCGAGGTTTCCGTGACGAACCTCTTGGGGCTGCCGGAGCCGGTCGGGGCCGTCGTGGCGGCTCGGGCTCGTGGAACGTACTCACCCCCCGGGCTCCGAGGCCCTCGAAGCGATGCGCCTCGTGCCGGCGGTTGCGGCGGGCGCCGGCTCCTAAAGGGCGTCACACCCGGACTCCGCGGACGGCAGCTTCCATTCATCTCCCAGCTGCGCCTCCAGCGCCCTCTCCTTCTCCGGCCCCCTCCTCGGACTCATTTTTTCCTTTTTTTCCCCCTTCTGCCGCCCTCTCCCCTCTCCTTGGGTGTGGCGGTTCCCCTGGAAGCAGAGGGGTCGGGTATGAGCCGGCCCTTCCTTCCTTGAATTTCTCGGTGGGGAAAGTGGGCGAGGACCCGCCCGCCGCGCTCGCGCCCCCGGCCCGGGATGGGGGTGAACGCCGTGCACTGGTTCCGAAAGGGGCTCCGGCTTCACGACAACCCCGCCCTGAAGGAGTGCATTCAGGGCGCCGACACCATCCGCTGCGTCTACATCCTCGACCCCTGGTTCGCCGGCTCCTCCAATGTGGGCATCAACAGGTGGCGGTAAGTCCAAGTGCCGTGGGAAATGGGGATTTCGGTGCTTAATGAATCAGGGCTTGACTTGCAATCGCCCGAATCTGAGAATTTCGACCTGGGACCGCGGTACTTAACGGCGTTTTCAGAATCAGAGGTGCCCTGAGTATGAATGGAATTGATTTAGCAGTTCTCTGGCCAGAGAGTACCGGCAGCCTGGAACACCTTGACCTTCATGTGTGAGTTACGTGCCTCTGCGCTAGTGGGAACTCTTCCCCCGGATTTATGGGGGATTCTTAGCCGTGGAGTTAAACACTCTCCCAGTTCTCAGTGGCCGGTGGATTGATTTTCCTGACCTCTTTGTGGCATTCGAAAGGATCGCGGCTTGGCGTGTTTACGTTTGTGTGTGTCTAGGTAACTCGTAGTGTGGAGAAAATCTTTCATTCACTACAGGCACCTCCAGATCCACTTTTCTTCCACCTCGAGGTTGCCTAGGAAAAACAAGGGAAACATCTGGTTTCTCTTTGCTCAGCTCTTCCTCTCGACTCCTCCTTGTGGTTGACTAGAGAAAACACAGTTTTTCTTTCTAGGCAAGGTATAAAGCCTTCTAGGCATCAGAGCACTGAAAAAAATTTTCGAGAAGCTTTATGATCTTTTCCAGAAATCCCACACTAGATGATTGTTAGGCCCCCTGGTGGAAATGAAAGCGTTTGTTTAACAGATAGCTTATTGATCACTACCATATACCAGCCACTGCTTTAAACACCAGGGATAGAGCAGTGAATAAAACAAAAATTCTTATCCTTTTCCAGCACATGTCCCAGAAAGTCAAATATATAGGAGTTGATGGTGATAAAAGCTGTGGAGAAATATAGAGCAGAGATGGGGGATAAAGAATACAAGGGTGTGAGATTATCCTTGCAGTCTTTTATTTATTTATTTATTTTTAAAGATTTTATAGAGAGTGAGAGTGAGTGAGCACGAGCTGAGGGCAGGAGCAGACAGAAGCAGACTCCCCACTGAGCAGAGAGCCCAACTTAGGGCTCCATCCCGGACCCCAAGATCATGACCTGAGCTGAACGCAGCTAGCTGCTCAACAGACTGAGCCACCTAGGTGCCCCTCCTTGCAGTTTTAAATATGGTGATTGGGGATAACTCAGAGAAGGTGGCAGTTGAACAGACTGATGAAACAGGTAATGGATTGCAGATATCTGGGGGAAAAGCATTCCAGGCAGGGGGAACAGTGAGGGAAAAGGCAGTGAAGTGGAAACGTGTTTAACCTTTGGAAGAAACAGCAAAAGAAGCAATATGGAAGGAGAATAGTGGGGGTAGTAGGTGAAGTCAGAGATATAATAGGGCCAGACTGAGTAGAGGTTTACAGGCATTTGTCAAGATTTGGGCTTTTATTCAGAGCAAAGATGGAATGATTGAAGGATTATAAACAGAGGAGTGGTGTAAGCTCTGATCATAGTTCTGGATTGGAAGAGGAAGGTGGACAAGAAATAGGAGGCTCTTGCATTCTTCCCCGTGAGAGATGTTTGAATTCATTCATATTTATGGCAGGCACTATTTTGGTACTGGAGATACAACAGTGAATAAGAGAAAGTCCCTGCCCTTGAGATCCTTCTAGTCTAGGAGGGGAAACAGGAAATAGAACAAATATAATATGTCAAGTAGTGGTAAGTAGAATGGAGGGAAATAAAGCAGAATGTGAGAACAGTGACCTAAAGAAAGGGAGGTAACAAGACTGTGCAGATTTTGGGGGAAGAGCTCTCTTTGTGTTCACAGTGTCCTGTACAAAGTAGGTATTTGATAAATATTCTTAAAATTTTCTTTGTTAAGTCTAGGGTTTAGGAATGTGACAGTTACTCTACATCCTTATCCATTCTTTCTTTCTACAGTCTGATTTCAGTAGAAGAGACATTGCTTTCCTATTCAAAACCAATCTTTTCAGTTATACCCCATTTTAAACTGCTCAAGTTTTTTTTACGGCTTTATTGGGGTATAGTTGACAAAAATTATATGTATTCAGGGTGTTCTGCATGATGTTTTGATACACATACACATATTGTCAGTTTCATTTTGATGATTAATTCTCTTATCCTTTCTTTAAACTCTTTTTGGTTTGTTCCAATCAGATCTTAAACAAGCTTAAGTCCCATTTCTGTAAGAACAAGAAAACCAACAGGGGAAGAAGACCTACCCTTGAGTATGTTCCTCTCCTGTAACTCTGTTTCTCAATTTCTTTATAGCCAAACTTAATGAGCAAGATGTCTAATATTGAATGACTTCATTTCTTTATCTTCTACTTACCCTTCTTCAATCCACTCCTACTCTGGATTCCACTGCATCTACTCCACCAAGACAGTATTCATCCAAAGGATACTTTTAAACTTTTCATTCCTTGACTTTTTACCATGTCTATCACTTCTGACCATACTTTTCTCTTCTTCCCTTTGCATTGGTTAGAGGACCTTCTCTCGTTTTTGTTGTTGTTGTTGTTTTTTTTTTCTTCTTCTGCCAAAGCTATTAGTGTTCTTTCTTGACTTCTCTTTTTCTGTTCAGCTCTTAAACACCCCTCAGGTCTCTAATCACCCTTTTTTCATTTTACGTAACTCCTAGGCAGTCTCATCTCTTCAAAAAGTCAGTTAGCATCTGTTTGCTTAGAATTCACAAAGCAGCATCTTCAGCTCATATCTGTCTCCTGATCCCCAGATATGCATCCAGTATATATAGATTCCCTGTCTATTTGAATGTATTATATTACCTTAAACTCAGCTTGTTCAAAACAGAAATCATTGGGGCACATAGGTGGCTCAGTTGGTTAAGTGTATGACTTTTGATTTTGGGCTCAGGTCACGATCTCAGGATTGTGAGATGGAGCCCTGTGTCAGGCTTGAGATTTTTTCTCTCCCTTTCCCTGTGCCCCACTCCCTCACTAAAAAAATTAAAGAACACAAAGATCATCTTCTCTATTATCTCTATCTCAAAAACAAACTGACTTTTCCTGTGTGTCCTATCTTCATAAATAATACCACCATTTGACCAGTTGCTCAATTGATAGATTAGATTGTTAATTATATATTACTTCATTTAACAAATACTGGGTTTGTATTATGCCAACCACTTTGTTAATTTCTGTGGGTAAATGGAAGTCAGTAGATGATTTCTCTGCCCTCAGAAGGTTTACAGTATAAAGAGGGATTTATTGAGAAATAAAATAACCACAGAAATACATTCTTCTGTCTCCACTGTCAGTTTAGCCCATACCACCATCCTTTTGGCTAAATTATTTGAGTAGTTTATGAATCATTGTCCCCCTTGCCCTTCTCTAATTCATTCTCTGTACAGCAACCAGAGTGATCCTTTAAAATTGCTAATCTGTTCATGTCCTTACTCTTTAAAATCCTTCAGTGACTTTTCTTTACCTTTAGGTTAAAGTTCAAAAGCCATAGCATAGTTTAAAATTCTTGTGTAATCTACTCCTTTGCTTCTTTTTCTAGCCTTAGAAGATTTCTTCACTGAGGCATTTGAGCTGAGGCTCAGCCTATGAGATGAATCTTAACAAACACAGAATAGAGGGAAGGAGTTCCATCCACGATGAGGGAAGAAAATTTCAGGCTAAGGAAATAACATGAGGGAAGGCACAGTATTCTGATACTGGTGTAGAGATTTGGTATAACTGAGTCATATGGTGCATGAAAAGACAGGAGGTATTGTTTAGTACTCTGGATGGTTTTGCCTGACTCAAACAGGCTTAAGCAGAGAGTTTATTGGCAAATATACTCAAACAACCCAAGGGAAAGTGGCTTCAGACATGGGTTGGTGCCAGGGCTCAGAAGATGTTGCCAGGACCAAATTTCCCTCTTTGCATCTCCAAACTTCACTTATTTTGGGTTGGCTTTTTGGGCTTTTCTCTGGTGGTAAAATATAACAATAGTAGTTACGGTAGTAAAAAGCATATGCCTCTGCCCCAGAAGTCTCAGCAAAAGTCTGGTACTTTAGTGGCTCTGTTTGGACCAATTTATGAACCAGTCATTGTGAGCATCTGTGTGAGCTACAGTTGTGTGCCTCAAGGGTGGAATCAACTCAGTTGGACTGAAGTAACAAGTAGAATGAGTAGAAAGTAGGTGGATGTCTTAAGAGAATAGATGCCTATTACATAAGAACTCAGATCAGAAGGTGGGACCAAGTCAGAAAAACTTGGATTCCTATTTGAGGAAATACATCTTTGGCAGTTGAGTGAATGATAGAAGAAAGAGCTAGTAGAGCAGTATGGAGGCTTTATCAATAGTCCGTTGAAAGATAATATAGGCCTTAATTAGGGAAAAGTCTGTGAGGAAGGGGAAGATGCAAGAGAGTGATTGTAAAGGTGCAATGGACAGTTTAGGTGACTGTCAAAAAGGCAGTTTCAGAGAGGCAGTAGTGTATAAGATTCTCGTGCTTTGTGCCTCTTTGACAATTAGCTGTGAAGTTAGAGAACACAGGAATAGACCATATTTAGATGAGGGAAGAATAAGTTTAGTTTAGGTCATTGCTGAATTTGAGGTACTGCTAAGATATCAACATGGGAAATGGAGAAAATAGAAGTTCAAGTTTGGGGATTATAGACATTAGAACTGTGAATATGGAATAATTCCTATATAATTAATAGGTGAAGCATGACTGATGATATTGGGTAGAGTAAGATGCATCAAAGTCTTGGTGGTTACTATATTTAAGATGAATAGAAACTGGTGAAGAGGACTGAAGAGACTCAATCAGAGAAGTAGAAAGAGGAGCCAGTACTTCATCATAGAAATCAAAGATGGCAAGAATTTTTCTTCATTGTGCTGAAGGCAGATTAGGATGAATTTTGACAGTAATGTGGGAAGAATACTCAATGACTTGGAAACAGGTGGAAGAAATGACTGCATGTCTTGAATGCTGGGCAGTAGACCCTCTGGGATATAGAGGGCCCTCCAGCAATTATATTATTCTAATTTAGGGATATGTACTTTTGTTCTTGATTGTCTCGACTGCTTTACAACTCTGTAACAAAGTGTAGATAAAAGTTACAGTGCTGGGCAGTCAGAATGGCTAAAATTAACAAGTCAGGAAACAGCAGATGTTGGCAAGGATGTGGAGAAAGGGGAACCCTCTTACACTGTTGGTGGAAATGCAAACTGGTACAGCTCCTCTGGAAAACAGTATGGAGGTTCCTCAAAAAGTTAAAAATAGAGCTACTATATAACCCAGCAATTGCACTACTAGGTATTTATCCAAAGGATATAAACATAGTGATTTGAAGGGACACATGCACCCCTATGCTCAAAGCAGCAATGTCTGCAATAAACAAAATATGGAAAGAGCCTAGATGTTTATCATCAGATGAATGGATAAAGAAGATGTGTGTGTGTGTGTGTACATATACACACAATGGAATATTACTCCGCCATCAAAAAGAATGAAGTCTTGCCATTTGCAACAATGTGGATGGAACTAGAGGGTATTATGCTAAGCAAAATAAGTCAGAGAAAGAGAAATACCATATCATTTCACTCATGTGGATTTAAGAAACAAAGCAGATGAATATAGGGGAAGGGGAGGAAAAATAAAATAAGATGAAATCAGAGAGAGAGACAAACCATAAGAAACTCCTAACTATAGGAAACAAACTGAGGGTTGCTAGAGGGGAGGTAAGTGGGGGGGGCGGGGTAAATGGATGATAGGCATTAAGGAGGACACTTGACGGATTGAACACTGGGTGTTATATGCAACTGATGAATCACTAATTCTACCTCTGGGGGGAAAAATGTTACGGTGCTGGGAAAACTGAACGACTACACGAAAAAGAATGAAACTGGACCACTTTGGTACACCATACATGAAAATAAACTCAAAATGGATTAAAGACCTAACTCTGAGACCTGAAACCATAAAATGCCTGGCATAGACAGTAATTTCTTTGACATCAGCTGTAAAAACATTTTTCTAGATGTCTCTTCAGGCAGGAGAAACAAAAGCAAAATTAAACTATTGGGAACACGCCAGAATAAAAAGCTTTTGCACAGTGAAGGAAACCATAAACAAAACAAAAAGGCAAGTTGTGAAAGAAGATACTTGCAGGTGATATATCTGATAAAGAGTTACTATCCAAAATATATGAAGAACTTATACAACTCTACACTCAACAAACAATTTGATTAAAAAATGGTCAGAGGACCTGAATAGACAGTTTTCTAAAGAAGACATACAGAGGGCCAGCAGACACATGAGAAGATGCTCAACATCACTCATCATCAGGGAAAATGCAAATCAAAACCACAATGTGATATCACCTCACACCTGTCAGAATGGCTAAAATTAAAAACACAAGAAGCAAGTGTTGGTGAAGGTGTGGAGAGAAAGGAACACTTGTGCACTATTCGTTGGGATGCAAATTGGTGCAGCCACTGTGGAAAACAGTATGGAGATTCTTCAAAAAATTAAAAATAGAAATACCATATGATCCAGTAATTCCACTACTGGGTGTTTATCCAAAGAAAATGAAAACATTCATTTGGAGAGATGTATGTACCTCTGTGTTTATTGCAGCATTGTTTGCAATAGCTAAGACATAAAGCAACCCATGTGTCCATTGATAAGATAAATGGATAAAGGAGATGTGGTACACACACACACACACACACACACACACACACACACACACACACACACACACACACACACCCCGGAATTTTACTCAGCCATGAAAAATAATGAAATCTTGCCATTTGCAACAACATGGATGGACCTAGAAAGTATAATGCTAAGTGAAATAAGTCAGAGGAAGACCAATACCATATGATTTCATTCATGTGGAATTTAAGAAATGAACAAAGAAAAAGAGTCCAACAAAAAAACCAGACTCCAGTGCCTGGGTGGCTCAGTTGGTTAAGCAATTACTTTCAGCTCAGGTCATGGTTCCAGAGTTCCGGGATGGAGTCTTGCATCAGGCTCCCATCTCCGCAGAGAGGCGGGAAGTCTGCTTCTCCCTCTGACCTTCCCCCTCTCATGCTCTGTCTCTTTCAAATAAATAAATAAAATCTTAAAAACAAAACAAAACAAAAACCAGACTCAAATACAGAGAACAAACTGGTGCTTGCCAGAGGGAAGTGGGTGTGGAGGTGGGTGAAATAGGTAAGGGGAATTAAGAATACACTTATGTTGATGAGTGCTGAGAAATTTATAGGATTGTTGAATCATTACAGTGTACACCTGAAACTAATAGAACTCTGTATTACACTTGAAATTATTACACTCAAAATGAATTTTTTTAAAGTTAAGATTTAAAAAACTGGTAACAGAACAAGTGTTTCCTGTCTATACCAATGTAAATGATTCCTGTTCATGTCATGCAAATGAATTTTGTAGCATCTCTGTAATGTAAATCTCTGTAAATCTCTGTTTGTCATATTCTCATTTGAACCAATTTTAACATCTTACTGGTTCCTTCATTATAACGAATTAAATAAAATCTCTGCCATATATTCATTTAATATTTTTAGGGGAATCATGCTTTTACTGTTTTAAAAATTTAACTGTTACAAAGGCTTTTGGTAAACTTTGAGAGAGTAGCTTCAATGTCATTTTAAGATCAGAAATCATTATATGGGGGGTTACTGATTTTGTGTGTGTGGCTGATGTGGGGGAGGAGGGCAATGATTGAGGGGTTGATAAAGAGAGTTTTTATGGGAGAGGTAAGACATAAGTTGGTTGCACGGATTGTGAACAGGCTGAAGAAAGTGAAAAGTGAATTCTGGGCACATCACCAGACTTACAGTCAAGACAGGATAATAAACAGGAAATATATAGATGAAGTGAGGCCCCAATGTAGAGTTCTTTGAATGACAGACTTAACTTAATTTAGAATATCTGGCTCTCTAGATTCTAATCCCTACTTTCCTACTGAGTAACAGTGGTACTGATTTTGGGTAGGTCACTTGCCCTTCATTTTATTCGTTTAGGAAACATTCATTAAGAGCCTGTTTTGCCAGGGACTGGGGATACAAAGATGAAAGTCAAGGTTCCTGCCCATAAGGAAATTTTCACACCATTAAAGGACAAATAATTAGAATATAGAATGTTAAATAGGACCTCTGTAGAAATATGCAAATCTTGGGAGCACAGAGGAGAGACAACCCTGGGGGAAGGAGAAGGAGGAATTAGGGGCAGAGGTGATTATTGTGGGTGTTTGGGGTGGGGGGGGGAGGAAGGAGAGAGTGAAATACTGGTTTGAGAGAAGAGAAGTTGTGGATATTCTTGAGTCAGTGTCCTAATATGAAAAGAGAAGTACCAAAAAAGCTCTAATACCTGATACATTGGGACCAGCAATTAGCTCTCTGAAAGAGGCAAACAAAAAAAGAACATAAGACTATGTATGTATTAACATACATAAATGTATGTTAATTTGACAGCTTTTTTTTTTAAGATTTTATTTATTTATTTGACAGAGAGAGAGATCACAAGTAGGCAGAGAGGCAGGCAGAGAGAGAGGAGGAAGCAGGCTCCCTGCCGAGCAGGGAGCCCAATGGGGCTTGATCCCAGGACCCCAAGATCATGACCTGAGCTGAAGGCAGAGGCTTTAACCCACTGAGCCACCCAGGTGCCCGTGACAGCTTTTGTAGTAGGGTGAAATTCCAGATCTCAGTTCTCCTACTCACTTCTCTCTTTCCCTCCCTCCTTCCCCCCCCTTTCTTCCTTTCTTTCTCTTTCCTTCCTTCCTTCCTTCGTCCCTCCCTCCCTCCTTCCTTCCTTTCTTTTCCCTTTTCTTTCTTTCTTTTTCTTTCTTTCTTTCTTTCTTTCTTTCTTTCTTTCTTTCTTTCTTTCTTTCTTTCTTTCGTCTTTCTCTTGCCATAAAAAAACAGAACTTTATTCTTTCATAGTTCTGGAGGCCAGAAGTTCAAGATGTTGGCAGGGTTGGTTCCTTCTGAGGGAGAATTTGTTCATGTTTCTCTCCTGGTTTCTGGTGATGGCTGCTCTCATCTTCATTTCCTTATCCATATTTATTCCTTAGGTAATCTAGTTACATACTTGAATACCTCATGATTTCCTATCATGCATTTCCTGCCCTGACCTCTATCTTGAGCTCCAGACCCACATATCCAGTGTTTTTATTCAGATTCCAAATAAGTATCTTCAGCTTGGTTTTGCCTCCATCTTCCCTACCTACCATGGTTTCTCTGTATCACAGTAAACAGCAACGTTCATCTTGGTGCTCTGCAAAATAGCAGGAGCCATCTTTTTTTCATTTCTTTTTTTCCTCACAACCTCATGTCTAGTCCTTCAGCAGTTATTATGGCTTTTCCTTAAAAATAAAAATAACTTTCATATCCTTTCAAATCTCACCCTTCCATTGCTATCATACTATCCAAGTCACCAATATTTTTTTTCAGTACATTGCAATAGCCTCCTAACTTTTCTACTTCCATTTTTATACCTGCCTTCCCGGTCTGTTTCATGTGAAAACCAGAGGAGTATTTTAAATACCTTAATCAGATCAGGTCATTTCTATGCTCAGAATCTTCCCATGGCTTCCAAGGTGTTTTCATTTTCTGCTTCTCTACCTGGAATATTATCTCAGACCTTAGTAGGGCTCATTCTTTCAATAGCCTTTCTTGAAGCGACCTCTTCTGACCATCCTATGTAAAGTAATTGGCCCTACTTCTACATATCTCTTACTTTTCCCTGCCTTCTTGCCCTGTTTTAATGGCTTCTATCACTACCTGAAATTATGTATTTATTGACTTACTTTATTGTCTTACTTTTTCAGCAAATTACACAAAAGAGGGGTTGATTCATTATTGCTTCATTATTCATTATTGGTTCTTCAGTCCTACTATAATAGTGGTTCTCATCAGTTGGTCCAGAGATGCTTATGCGTTCCTGAGAATGCGTAGCCAAAATTGTCTTCATTCATAATAATACTAAGATATATTTGACTTTTTAACTGTCACTCACATGTGTATACAGTAAGTTTTCCAGACGCTGGTAAGTTATGACATTATTGCTGGGATGGCTAATGGAATGTATGAAAGTGTAGTCTTGAGCTTTAAAATTTTCTCAGCTTTAATTTCTCACATAAATGTTGGTAGATATTACCCATAAGATAAGGCTCTTTGTGATTATTCAGTAATTTTTAAGATTATAAAAGGACCTGCGACCAAAAAATTAATATGGGTATTCAACATGTACCTGTAGGTTGAATGTATAAATGAATACTGTTCTGCTGATTTCATTGATGGAGTTTCATGTTGGCTTTCATGCATAAGTTACCTATAGTCTGATACTGCCTATTTTTTAAAAAGTTGATTAAAACCTTAAAGACTCGGGGCACCTGGGTGGCTCAGTGGGTTAAAGCCTCTGCCTTCGGCTCAGGTCATGATCTCAGGGTCCTGGGATCAAGCCCCGCATCGGGCTCTCTGCTCAGCAGGGAGGCTGCTTCCTCCTCTCTCTCTCTACCTGCCTCTCTGCCTACTTGTAATCTCTCTCTCTGTGTCAAATAAATAAATAAAATCTTAAAAAACAAAAGACCTTAGAGACCCTTGTGAAGCAAACTTGAGTACAACATTTCTTTAGTACATTTTTTTTCTTATTTATTATAAATATTTTTTCCATAAGAAATTAGAAACTTTTTTAGTGATTCACCTTTTATTGAGCCATTTTGAAGCATTCAGTTTAATTTTCAATAAAACAGCTTTTTAAAAAAATTGAAGTATACTTAACATAGTGTTACATTAGTTTCAGGTATACAACATAGTGATTTGACAAAAAACTGCTTTCTTTTTACACTCATTTAATCAGTACATATAAAATGTAATTATGTGATTACAGTTAAGTTCAACTGACATAAGTAGGTTTGACTCTTGATATGCCTAGAATTTTAACTGAAACAGGAATCAGAGCTAGAAAAGGATAGCTTGCTTTTCTCAAGCTGAAATAGTCTTGGCTATCAGTGTTGGCCTCTGTTTTACTGAAGATTTGGAGAGATTGTATGATTTCTGTGGTGGTAATAGGAATCATAATTATTAGTAGTATAAAAGATGTAACTACAGGGTTTTTTTTGTGTGTGTGTTTTTTATTTATTTGACAGAGAGAGAGATAACAAGTAGGCAGAGAGGCAGGCAGAGAGAGAGGAGGAAGCAGGCTCCTTGCGGAGCAGGGAGCCCGATGCAGGCCTTGATCCCAGGACCCTGAGATCATGACCTGAGCTGAAGACAGAGGCTTTAACCCACTGACCCACCCAGATGCCCTTGTAACTACAGGTTTTTAAGATTTGACATTTTATTTTAAGATTTGACATTTTAAAACTCTTACGTATTTTTATTTGTTTTGTGTTGGTTATTCGTTTTAATTGGATATTAGGGTTTCCTAGAGATGAAAGAAGGAAAATTGCTATTTTTTTTAAAAGATTTTATTTATTTGATACAGAGAGGGACAGCGAGAGAGAGAACACAAGCAGGGAGAGTGGGAGAGGGAGAAGCAGGCTTCCCATGGAACGGGGATCCCGATGCAGGGCTTGATCCCAGGACCCTGGGACCCGGAGCCAAAGGCAAACGCTTAATGACTGAGCCATCCAGGTGCCCCAAAAAATGCTATTTTAAGAATGGGATTCTATTGACTCTAGTTACTTTTCCCATTTTTATCTTATTCCAGCTTTATGTCTCAGTAGCGACAATAACAAACTGAATATCTTGATGACATTTGTGGCGTCTTTAAGTTTGCTGTTTTAAGTGAAATAGGCCAACAGGAGTAAAAGGCTATAAATAGAATGACTTAATATTAAATTACTGTATAGTGTATATGTATAGAGAATGTGCCCGCCAGTCCTTTTATTGGTATTAACATGTGATAGGTGGTCAGATTCTCACTTTAGCATTAACAGACCTTTTTCAATATAGGGTTTAGGTTTAGTGTTGCTATTTTTTGTAATGAGGGTCCTAACCTTGGTTCATATAATAGGACCCCGGTGTGGGTCTTGATCCCAGGACCCTGGGATCATGACACGAGCTGAAGGCAGACAGAAGGCTACCTTTTAATTAATTAGCTAATTCATTAAAAAATACAGAGCTTGAACTTATGACCCTGAGATCAAGGCCTGAGCTGAGATCAAGAGTTGGATGCTTAACCAACTGAGCAACCCAAGTGCCCAAAGTCTTTTTAATATGGTTATATAAAAAATCAGCTCAAAAGCTAGCATAATGTTTAATGGGTAAATTTTGGAAGAATTTTTATAAAATTGAAAACAAGATAAAAATGCTTGCTATCATCACTATTGCTGTAATTGTGCTAGTGGTACTACCTAATATAGTCCAAGAGATATAAAAATGGAAGTGAAGGTAAAATCATTGCTGTTTTTACATGATAGTTACACACATGAAATATCCAGAGTCAACTGAAAAAGTGTTACTAATAATAAAAGAACTCAGTGTATAATTTTTTTTAACCTTAAGTACAGAAAGTTAAACTAATCAGTCCTCTCTTCAAGAGACATTATCATCATTCGTGTATATAAAGTCTCCTTCTTGGTTATTTTCTTTCTTTAGTTCTCCTTTATGTTTATCTATTTGAATTTCCCTTCCCCCATATAAACAAATATCTTAACATTTATGTCATTTTCAGAAAATAATTGTGTTATATTGTTTATATTCTAATATATTTATCTCTTTGTGTTCTTTTTTTTTTTTAAAAGATTTTATTTCTTTATTTGACACAGAGAGAGAGAGATCACAAGTAGGCAGAGAGGCAGAGAGAGAGGAGGAAGCAGGCTCCCCGCCAAGCAGAGAGCCCGATATGGTCCTCAATCCCAGGACCCTGAGATCATGACCCGAGCCGAAAGCAGAGGCTTTAACCCACTGAGCTACCCAGGCGCCCTCTTTGTATTTGTGTTCTTGCAAAATAAGTTTTGTTATTTTGTGTGTACTTATTTTTAAATTTACATAAAAGTTATTGCATTGTATATATTATTCTGTCTCTTTTTCCATAGGCACTAAAATTTTAAGATCTACTCATATTGGTACTTCTAATCCATTGTGGTTTTTTTTTTAAGACTTATTAACTTTAGAGAGTGTGAAAGAGTGGGATGGTGGGGGGCAGGGAGAGGGAGAGAGAATCTTAACCAGCCTCCTGCTAAATGTGGAGCTCCATCTTAATGACCCTGAGATCATGACCTGAGCCCAATCAGAGTCAGACCCTCAACTGACTGAGCCACTCAAGTGCCCCAACTAATCCATTGCTTCTAATAGCTGCATAATACTTTGTGAGACATTTACCTCATTTTATCTACCTGTTTTCTTAATGATAGCTGCCTATTTATTTCCAGTTTCCTGACATCACACGTTGTGTTGCAGTGAACATCCTTGTACATGATTCTGCGCAAGGATTTCTTTGGAACCTATATACATATGAATAAAATTGTTGGGTTATAAGATAGCCCTATATTTGGTTTGACTAAGAAATGCCAGATTGCTTTATCCACAATAGCCAAATTATTCCCACTAGCAATGAATGAGTGTTCTTATATCCCAACACTTAAAAATGTGCAGCCACTCTGGAAAACAGTATGGAGGTTCCTGAAAAAATCGAGCTACCTTACAACCCAGCAATTGCACTACTGGGTATTTACAAATGTAGTAATCCGAAGGGGCACGTGCACCCGAATGTTTACAGCAGCAGTGTCCACAATAGCCAAACTCTGGAAAGAGCCTAGATGTCCATCAATAGATGAATGGATAAAGAAGGTGTGGTGTATATATACAATGGAACATTATGCACCCATCAAAACCCCAAAATCTTGTCATTTCAATGACGTGGATAGAACTAGAGGCTATTATGCTAAGTGAAATAAGTCAATCAGAGAAAGACAATTACCATATGATCTCACTGATAAGAGTAATTTGGGAAACAAGACAGAGGATCATAGGGGAAGGGAGGAAAAAATGAAACAAGAGGAAACCAGACAGGGAGACAAACCGTAAGAGACTCTTAATCTCAGGAAACAAACTGAGGGTTGCAGGAGGGGGTGGGTGGGAGGTATGGGGTGACTAGGTGATGGACATTGGGGAAGGTATGTGGGGTGGTGAGTGCTGTGAATTGTGTAAGACTGATGAATCACAGACCTATATCCCTGCAATAAATAATACATTATAGGTTAATAAAAAAAAAAAGTAAGACCATGTCATATGGAAAAAAATTTATCCAGCTTTCTAAATTTTACCAATCTAATAAATGTAAAGTGATCTCCGTTTTAATATGTGTTTTTCTGGTTAGTCATAGTTGTGAACATTTCTTGTTATATTAGCTTTGGAGATTTTTTTTTCTTCTGTAAATTGCTTTTTAATAGTTTTGCCCACTTTTCTATTGATGTTGCTGTCTTCTAAAATTTTATTGTTGTATTTGTTTAATTTGTTATATTTTAATATATATAAAAATATATATTAAAAGATACAAACAATGACCAACAGGCACATGAAAAGATACTGAGCATCGTTAGTCATTAGGAAAATGCAAAGCAAAACCACAGTGTAATACCATTTTGCACCCACTAGCTAGGATGGCTATAATAAACACATTTTTAAAGGAAAATAAGTGTTGGTGAGGATGTGGAGAAATCTGAAACCTCATATGTTGCTGGTTAGAGTATAAAATGATGCAGCCACTGTGGAAAAGTTTGGTAACTACAATTACTATATGACCCAGCAATTATACTTCAAGAATTCCAGAAGAATTGAAAACAGTCATTGAAACAAAAATTTGTACATGATTGTCCATAGCAGCTCTATTCACAGTCACCAAAAGAAGATAACAACCCAAATGTCTACCAGCTGATGAATAAATGAAATGTAATATATCCATTCAATGGGGTATCATTCAGCCATAAAAAGAAATGACTCTCCCTACAACATGGATGAATGTCTGAAACATTATGCTAAGTGAAAGAAGCCAGACACAAAAGATAAAATATTTGATTCCATTTATATGCAATATCCAGAATATAAGTTGATCCATGGAGACAGAAAGTAAATTAGCAGTAGCCTGGGGGAGGGGAAATGAGGAATGGAGAGTGATTGCTTCATGGGGGCAGGGTTTCCATTTGGGGTGATGAAAATGTTTTGGAACTAGAGGTAATGATTACACAACATTATGAATTGAACTAAATGCCACTAAATTATATATTTAAAATGGTTAACATTATGTGAATTTTATCCCAAAATTACAAATAGCTTTCATATATATCAAAGACTTGAAAACATTTTGTGTAAAGGCCCAAATGAAAACATTTTAGACTCTAAAAATATTAGTCTCTATCAAAGTTACCCAATTGTCCTGTTGTAGCATGAAAGCAGTTGTAGACAGTAAACAAATGAACCTGTGTTCTGATAAAACACATTACGAAGCAGCAGTGGAATGGATTGGCCCTTGAGCCGTAGTTTGCTGACCCCCTGCTATAGGTAAACAACCAGTTAGAAAGAATCTTAAGAAGAAAAATCCTATTTACAATAGCAACAAAGAGATATAACAACACCTAATAATAACTTGAATTCAGATACAGAGAGATTGGTGATTGGATCTTATTCGCTGCCTAACCTCTTGTTTTCAAATACAAGGGATAAGGGAGGCGTGGAATAGTTAGGAGTTAACCTGTTTGTGACCCATGAAAACATTCTTTCAAGTTGAGAACATTCTTTCAAGACTCAACAAAGAGTGTAGTTTGAAGCTTTCTAAACAGAAGAGGCAACAAACTTATGATAGTAGTTATCATTCAGTCATTTTCAAGGTTTCTTAGAGTCTTGCTCATCTTCCTCCTCTTCTTCCCTAAACTTTCAAACACTTCCACCCCATATTAGTCTGCAGCCTGGAATCCTGCTGTATAGATTCTACTCCTTTTCTCCTAGAAAGGCTTCAGGAAAGCTACAATAAATTCCAATTGTCTTTATAAAAATATAAAAACCAGAACTCTAAAACTTAGAAAAGCCCAGGGGAAATTTTTAAAATTAAAAAATTATCATTAAAGTAGGTATGTCTTTTTAAAGTGTAAACCAGAAACCAGAAAGAAAAGATCAGTAAGGGCGCCTATGTGGCTCAGTTGGTTAAGCAACGGCCTTCAGCTCAGGTCATGATTCCAGGGTCATGGGATCGAGTCCCGCATCGGGCTCTCTGCTCATCAGAGAGCCTGCTTCTCCCTCTCCCCTCTGTCTGCCGCTCTGCCTCTTGTACTTTCTATCTCTCTGTCAAATAAATAAATAAATAATCTTAAAAAAAAGCATTGGTAAATTCAATTCGATAATCAAGTAAAAGTTGTACATGCCAGGATCGCCATAGTCTGATGACACCATGCTAGGGGAAAAATGTCCATATATGTGATATGTGGCTTTCTTATTGTGTAAAGGCCTTCTTTTTAGCTTCGTCTGAAGCTACGGGTCTTTTTGGCAGATTTTTCCATCCTGTGTTCTTATTTCTTCCATTTATTGTTTTTTCCATTATTTGTTTTGTTTTGTTTTACCTGTTGTGGAGTTATTTTTGTTTTTTATTTATATTAACGTCACCATGTTATTTCTTTTCATCTTATTCATGGGGAATTGTATTTTACTTTAAAAAAAATTCAAATTAACAAAGTAAAATTCACTCTTTTTGGTATACAGCTCTGTGAGTTTTGATTAATGGGCAGAGCATTACAACTGCTGCCAAAATCAAGATACAGAATGGTTCCATCATTTCAGAAAAATTTCCTTGTGCTATTCCTTTGTATCACATTCTCCCCTATCTTTAGCCCCCTGGCAACCCCTGATCTATTTTGTATTTTCCAGAGTGTCACAGTGTGTTACCTTCTGAATTTGGTTTCTTTTACTTAACACAACACAGTTGATATTCATCCATGTTGTTGTAGGTAGCAATAGTTCATTTCTTTTCATTGCTGAATAATATTACATTATATGGATATACTACAGTTTGTTTATCCATTTCCCAGTTCAAGGAATATTTGGATTATTTCCAGGTTTTTGCAATTACATGTAAAGCAGTCTGGGGGTGCTTAGGTGGTTTAGTTGGTTAAACATCTGCTTTTGGTTCAGGTCATGATCCCAGGGTCCCCAGGTCTCGGGATGGAGCCCTACATGGGGCTCCTTGCTCAGCAGGCAGTCTGCTTCTCCCTCCCTTGCTACCCCCCCTTTCCGGTCATGCTTGCACAGTCTCTCTCTCCTCCCCCAAATAAATAAATAAATAAAATCTTAAAAAACAAAAACGAATAAAGCACTCTGGAGAAAAGAGTTAACATAGCAGGCTTGAGATTGCTGGTCTGACTTACAAAGGCCTGTTTGCAAGGTTGGCTTGTGGCTGTTGTGTAGAACTTGATTTCGAGAGTGTTCCCACCATTCTCGTAACAGGTAAGGATGGTTTATGTGCCTATAACATTTATGCTGAGCACCTTCTTTCCTTCTGGAAGTATGGAATTTTGGTACACACTAAGCTAGGGTGATTGTGTGACTACCCCCCCAATAAAACCTTGTATCCTAGGTTCCAGTAATTTTCCCCCATAAATAGAACTTCAGTTGTGCTGCTGGAAGGATTAAACACATCCTACTGGGAGAGGACTCTTGGAAGCTTACACCAAGTTTACAACTTTACCCCATGTGCCTTTTTTTGTTGTTGATTTTGTTTTGTATCCTTTCTTTGTAATAAATCTTAGCTATAAGTATGGCTAAATATGCTTAGTCCTTTGAGGTCTTCAGGTGAATCTCTGAACCTAGTTGTTGTTGTCTTGGGGACCTCAGACACAACCATTATAAGCATTGATATATAGGTTTTTGTGTGAACATGGCTTTTCACTTTACTTGTGCGGTTATCTAAGAGTGAGATTGTTGGGTCTTATGGTAAATGTTTTAACTGTATTAAAAACTGCCAAATAGTTTTCCAGAGTGGCTGGTACCATTTTGCAGTCTCACTGGCAACATAAGAGAGTCTTAGTTCCTCCTCATCCTTGTCAGCATTTGATATTATAAAGTTTTTTTCCCCATTCTAGTAAGTATGTACTGGGCTCTCATCATGGTTTTAATTTGCATTTTTAAAAAGTTTTAATTTAAATTCCAGTTAGTTAACATGGTGTGATATTAGTTTCAGGTGTACAGTGTAGCAATTCAGCACTTCCATGCAACACCCGGTGCTCATCACAGTAAGTGTACTCCTTAATCGCCATCGCCTGTTTAACCCACCTCTCCTCCAGTAGCTATCAGTTTGTTCTCTAGAGTTAAGAGTCTGTTTCTTGGTTTATCTCTCTCTTTCTCTCTCTCTCTCCCCCTTTGTTCATTTGTTTTGTTTCTTAAATTGCACTTCCACATATGAGTGAAATTGTATGGTATTTGTCTTTCTCTGATTGATTTCACTTAGCATAATACTGTCTAGTTCCATCCATGTCATTGCAAATGGCAAGATTTCATTTTTTTAAGATTTTATTTATTAGAGGGAGAGAGAGTATGAGAGGGAGAGGGTCAGAGGGAGAAGCAGGCCCCCCACTGAGTAGGGAGCCCGATGCAGACTCAATCCCAGGACTCCAGGATCATCACCAGAGCCAAAGGCAGTTGCTTAACCAACTGAGCCACCCAGGCACCCAAGATTTCATTCTTTTTTTTTTATAGCTATATTTTTATGGTAATATTCCATCTTATTCACACACACACATAATCTTTATCCATTCATCAGTCGATGGATGTATATTTGTGCTGTTTCCGTAATTTGGCTGTTGTAGATAATGCTGCTATAAATATAAACATCAGGTGCCTGTATCTCTTTGAATTAGTATTTTTGTATTCTTGATTTGTTTTTAGTTAGCTTTTGTATAAGTTATGTGTTATGTGTTAAGGCTCATTGTGCTACATATGGATCTCAAGGGGTTTCAGCACCGTTTGTTGAAAAGACTATCCTTTCTCCATTGAATTGGTTTTGCACCTTTGTCAAAAGGCAGTGTGTGTATGTGTACTCATATATATGTGAATTTATTTGTGGTATCTTTTCTATTCCATTGATTTATGTATCTGTCCTTTCACCAAACACTATACTGTCTTGAAATCAGGTGCTGTGAGTCCTCCAACTTTGTTAGTTTTTCAAAATTATTTTGTCTATTCTTGTTCCTTGGTCTTTTCATGTAAATTTTACAGTTAATTTGTCAATATTTACAAAAATTCCTGCTAGGATTTTGATTCAAATTGATTCAGATTTATAGCTCAGTTTGAAAGAATTGACAATAATATTGAGTCTTCCAATCCATGAACATAATGTATCTCACCATCTATTTAGGTCTTCGATTTTTTTAAGTCTGGTTTATAAATTCAGCATGCAGAGCTTAGGAATTGTTTTAAAGCTCTCTGTTTTTTTATTTTATTTTATTAACATATAATGTATTATTTTCTTCAGGGGTACAGGTCTGTGAATCCTCAGTTACACAATTCACAGCACTCACCATAGCACATACCCTTCCCAACATCCATAACCCAGCCACCATATCCCCCACACACCCCCCAGCAACCCTGTTTGTTTGAAGCTCTCTGTTTTGAAGTAGTGTGTGTTATTCTTAACTCCAGTCTGGGACCTTTTAAATTTTTCCCTAGAAACTATACTTTAAGTTAAACCATTGCATTTAATCTACTTCTCGTTACTTGAGAACATTGATGTGTGTGTGTGTGTGTGTGTGTTGCTGAAAGGATAGCTCCTTTAGACTATAGCTTTTGCTTTAGAGCTGAGTTCTGCACTGTGTTAACTTGTGTTAAAGTTCTGCGATAGGATTCTTTCCATGTTGATTGAGAATTACCCTTGTCTTATGGGGGCATATTCTCAGATTTCTAATTGTGAAGCTTTTTCAGCGTGGGGCCCTGGAGCAATATTTTGAAAATGAAAGTCTTTCATGGTTGTTTGAATCTTTAAAGAAAAGTCAGTCACCTGTATTTCCCCAGGGGCATTTGTGTCTCCTCAGGCTAAAAATGATAAAGGTTCCTGTGGGTTTTGGCCCCATTATTGGTAGTTGGTGGAAATGGGAGTAGTGAATTAGAGAGAGCTTCACCCTGGGATTTTTTTGTACCTTTTCAGGATCTTAACCATTTTTTATTTTATTTTCATTTCTGCTGAGACTCTGTTGATAGATGTAAACAGCTCTATCAAGTTATAGTTAGGACAACTGAGTTTTTCCTTTGGTCTTTTGTGCTAGTAGTGTAGAGGGACCAAACCATCAAGCCCTGGTAATTCCCCCTCTTCTGCAGAATTCCTGCAATCCTACAGTAGTTTTATGGGTTTCTTCTAGTCCCAGTAGTTGTGTGCATTTCTTTACAACACTGATGCCAATAACATGTTATTTCTGTCACTGCTAGTGGCTTACTTATTAAGTGGTGTGCCTTAATGACATGTTACAGTTTCTTGAACAGGGCCAAAATGATCATTTTTAATATAGAGGATATATAACAGGATTTCTAAAGATTAAACTTTAGTACAGATGGCTTGATAGTAAAGTGGCACTTTTCTAGCACTTGCTAGATTTTGTTCATTTGTTTAGAGAAAGAAATTAACATAGTATAGATACATTAACAGAAAATGTGTATGTTTTGTATAGCAATAAAATTTGAAGAAATACCTTCTAAGTCCAAATTCAACTAAAAAATAAATTAGGAATCCATTTCCATTTGTCATTGTTTCCCATATTAAAGCATTCAGCTGTCAGCTTTTTGGGGGGATTCATTGAATTAGTTTCTGAATGCTTAAAGAAGTTACCCATCACTAAGTAAGGTAAAGAGACCTTGATAAAGTACTGCAAACAATAGCATCCCTCTTAATGGTAGAAAACTATTATTGCTATTATTAATTGGGAATCTTTAAACATTCTAACAAATTTTCTATTAATTTACCTGAAATTAGTGGTCTATATAAATATATGCTGAATAGTCATTAAAGCTATGGATATGGATAATTTAATAAACACTGATAAAAAATTAAAAGGTCCTGGTTTGTATTCAGACAGACCTGGGTTCAACTCCTCACTTCATTTATGTTAACAATCTGTGTGACCTGGGTAGGGTATTTAACTTTTATGAGATTATTTCTTTATATTTTATATGGAGATAATACTACCCATCTCATAGAGTTCTTTGAGGATTAAATTAGGTAAAGAAAAACACTTAGCCCTATGTCTAGGAAATTATACTCAGTGAAAAGAAGTATTATTTAAATATTGTAGGGACATCTGGGTGGCTCAGTCAGTTAAGCATCTGCCTTTGGCTCAGGTCATGGTTCTGGGCTCCTGGGATAGAGCCCCACCCCTGCTCAGCTGGGAGCCTGCTTCTCCCTCTCCCTTTGCCTTTCCCCCCTGCTCATGTGCTCTCTTTCTCTCTCAAATAAATAAAACTTTTAAAAAATAAATATTGTAAATGCATGTGATATTAGTAATATTTTGTTCTTGTATATCACATGTAATAAAAGATGGAGTCTAGACTTAGCAACTCTGATCCCGATTAAACCTGATCTCATATTGTCTTTGGTCTGCATGATACCAACCTATTTATAACACAATATTTATTAAAAACTTACTTTATTTATAGACCAAGATTGGGTAAACTGATGGATTCCTCTGATATCTCATAATAAGCTTGTAGTTAATAAAGCCTCCAGGTCTTTTAGTCTGACTTGCTGCCAGGCTCTGTTTACTTGTTGAGGATATTTCTGAACCTAATTATAGGCCCTTACCTCTGTAGATTCATCTTGTTTTCAACCTAGTGTTCATCTATTTGGTGTAATTCTGAATTCCATCATGTGAAATCATTGTTATGATTTCTATCAGACATATATTGTCTACTGATTTGATATCATATATTTTATGTCAGTATCTAAATTATTAATGTCAATATTATTGACAATTATTAATGTCAATATTATGTCAATATCTAGATTTTAGAGCTATAGGTTACTTTGGAAGTCATCTAGTTCATTTTTTCAAACTATAATTTATGCCCCATTTTTGATTATGAAATTAATTTTGTGGGTTATAATCTACATTAAAAATAATGATAGAGAAAAGGAAATATCAGGGGGTGCTATGTTGTGTGAGTTACTTTATGAAACTTGTTTTAGTTACAGCAACACATACATGATTAGTTGTTCTTAATCATATTTATTATTATGGATTATTAAGTTTGAAAGTAACTGATTTAGTCTACTTATCAGATGGAGAAAATGGTCCAGTGAGATTAAACAACTTCTCCCCAGCCATGTCTATGCTGATAATGTCCTAACGTGAAACATGATCATTACAGTCAAAATCTTTCCAGCTTCTTTGCATAATTTAAAATAATGATGAAGTTGTCAAGAGATATATGAGTACAGACTACCTCATGGTGTTTCATATTAGAGTCCTCACTTCAGCTTAGTATTAATTCATTCAGAAGTACATTGAATTGAACATAGTTCATACAATTAAGAATCTTATCAATCAGTTTAGAATTTTCAGTCTTGTCCACAAAAACTATCATTAACTTTGTCATGGATCTATCAGAGTAATAATCCTGTTAGGGAATGAAAAGAGGTTATCTTGACATGAAGTTACCAGTGACTGTGTTTTTGTTTGTTAGAACAGGCTTTGTTTTCTAGGTCTTTCTAAACTTTAAGTAACACTTTCTGTTATTTTCCAGGGGTGAATAATCAAACTTACTAGCTTGTACCTTTGGAATCTACCCTATACATATATACCTTTAAAAAAAATTAGACTTGGGGTGTCTGGCTAGCTTAGTTGGTGGAATGTGTGACTCTTGATCTTGGAGTTGTGGGTTTAAGACTTAGGTTGGGTATAGAGATTACTCAAAAATAAAATATTTAAAATATGTAAGTAAGAAAGTAAATCAATCAATCAGTCAGGCTTATTTTCTCAACTCTAGTCCTCAGACTCTTTTCTCAATTTGAGCTTCTTCATTATGTCTTTGGTGTTACATTACTTTTGCCAAGATTTATCTCTTGGACTTTTATTTTCTCTTTAGATTTGTACATTCCTATTTAAAGTCTTGTTGGTGTGTGTGTGTGTGTGTGTGTGTGTGTGTGTGTGTGTGTGTGTGTGTGTGTGTGTNCTTTAGATTTGTACATTCCTATTTAAAGTCTTGTTGGTGTGTGTGTGTGTGTGTATGTATTTAGTAGGGGCTAGTGGAATAGGACATTCTGCTTTCTCTTTGTCATCTATTACTATCCTCAGTATAGACTTCAGCTCATTAATTTTCTCATCATGAGTGTGATTTTTTAAAAAGGATTATGTTGTCATCTTTAGCGAGTTTTTTTTTCCTTGATGTTGGCTTTATCATTCTTTGTAAATATAACTTTGTAATTCTTTCTACTTGGCTTTTTTTAAGGAAGGATCTTTCTTTATATTATTTTCAGTCTTGTCCATTCAGTTCAGATTTTTTGGTTTTGTCTACAAAACCATCACTAAGTATTGCCTAGTACTTCTTAGCAGTATATTATGGTGTTTATATAACTATTTCTCCTGCTATATTATAAACACTTGGAGAGCACATAATCCAGTGATTCTAAGTATGTATTTGAGTTGGAACAGGAAATTCGTAAACATCAGTGGTTTGCACATTTCTGTATTTTAAAGAGTTGGAAGTAGAACCCACATCTTCTGATACTAAACATGTATTCTTCCTAAAATAGGAGTAATTTGGTATCTGTGTGGAAAAAAATAAATCTGGGTCCCTACCTTGAACCATATCATAAAAGCCAATTGTAGTTTGAATATGAAAGTTATATCAATAATTCTTTTATTAAAGAATAAAATGTAGGAAAGAGTAGTCATGAGATAAAGAGGTGAAGATTTCTTAAACATTAGGATGCATGCTCTTGTATGCACACACACAAGTATTATGGTAAGGGAAAAATAGATTAATTTCATTAAAATTAAGAAAGTTCTGTTCAGGGACACCTGGGTGGCTCATTCAGTTAAGTGTCTGCCTTCAGTTCAGCTCGTGCTCTCAGGGTCCTGGGATTGAGTCCCACGTCAGGCTCCTTGCTCAGTGGGGAGCCTCCTTCTCCCTCTGTCTGCCATGTGCGTGCTCTCTCTTTCTCTCCGTCTCTCTGACAAGTAAATAAAATCTTAAAAAAAAAAAAAAGGAAACTAGTGTTCATCAAAAATGGCAATAAAAGAGTAAAGGCAAGCCAATGAAAAACCAGTAGGAGGAGATATTTGAAGGGCATATAACTGACAAGGGAGTTGTATCAAGAATGTATAAAGAACTAAAGTCAGGTACCTGGGGGGCTCAATTGGTTAAGGATCTGCCTTCCACTTAGGTCGTGATCCCAGGGTCCTGGGATCAAGCCCACCATCAGGCTCCCTGCTCAGCAGGGAGTCTGCTTCTCCCTCTCCCTCTGCCACTTCCGCTGCTTGTGCTCTCTTCCTATGACAAATAAATAGAATCTTCTAAAAAAAAAACCTAAAGTCAGTAAGAAAAATTTAGGTAACTCTAAAAAAATGGGTGGAAATTTGAATAGCCGTTTCACAGAAGAGGATATTCAAAAAACATGATTTGGAAAGCCTTAAAGACGTGGTAAAAATTGCCCAAGCAAATTGAATATTTGAAAAATATAAGTTAAATTAATCATAAGTTAAAAATACTACTCTATACCTTCTCTATTGATTTAGCTAAAATGAAAATATCTGGCAGTACAGAGTACTGGTGAAAATGTGGAACAACTGGAACTTTCATACACTGCAAGTAGGAATTTTAACAATTAACACTTTTGGGAAACTGTAGGGCTGTTTGTTGAATATTTACTTTACCAATGACTTGGCCATTTTATTCCTGAGTATACACTCAATAGAAATTATGAACATTTGTAGATGAGTGCATATTATATTCATAGCAACATTATTTATAGTAGTTCCAAACTAGAAGCAAATGTCCATTAACAGTAAAATAGATAGATTGTGGAATAATATACATTGAAATATCGTAAAAAAGGAAATAACTATAGCTGTACACAATGGCATGGATAAAATCTACAAATATGTTTAATGAAAAAAGCCAGAGGTAAAACAATATATATACCATATAATTCCATAAACTGAAGTCCAAAACCAGGCAGAACTGATTTATGGAATTTGAAATAAGGAAAGTGGTTTTCTTTGCAGTTTGGGAAGGGTGAGAGGGAGAGTTTGTCTAGAGTGTTGATTATATCCTGTTTTAGGACATAAAAGTGATTAATCGAGGATGTTCACTTTTTCTTTTTAAAGATTTTATTTATTTGACAGAGCAAGTGAGAGAGAGAGAGACAGAGAGCAAGCATAAGCAGGGAGAATGGCAGGCAGGGGAGAAGCAGGCTCTCCCCACTGAGCAGAGAACCTGATGTGGGGCTCAATCCTAGGACCCTGGGATCGTGACCCAAGCCGGAGGCAGATGCTTAACCGACTGAGCCACCAAGGCGCCCCAAGGATGTTCACCTTATAATAATTCACTGTGAAGTAACTTATGATTCATATGCTTTATTATATACTTACTATATATTTTTTTAAAGATTTTATTTATTTATTTCACAGAGGGAGAGAGATCACAAGGAGGCAGAGAGATCACAAGGAGGCAGAGAGGCAGGCAGAGAGAGAAGGGGAAGCAGGCTCCCTGCCGAGCAGAGAGCCCGATGCGGGCCTCGATCCCAGGACCCTGAGATCATGACCTGGGCCGAAAGCAGAGGCTTTAACCCACTGAGCCACCCAGGCGCCCTATACTTACTATATTTTTATTTTAAAAGTGATAAGTAGTATTTGGCATATTTCCATTAATTGTTAATATTTTTTGTTTGCTGTGTTTATTTCTATCAAAGTTAAATATAGTTTAAAGTGTCAAAAAAATCTTAAAATGCTTTAGAAAAAGCAGATAGTAGTCCTTGTTGTCCCTTCTCCAACCATCTTTTTCCATGTTCCCAAAAACCTACCAGTTGTTAATTTTATTGGAATTATAGTATATTAAATCTATATATGAATTAGGGGGAATTAACATCCTTTACCCCATTGGACCTTCTTAATTCATCTTACATCTTCATTTATTTTGGTTATAGTTAAAATTTTATCAAAAGCCATTTTTTTCCATAAAAATCTTTTGCACTTGTTACATTTATTCCTGGGTCCTTCATGTTTTTTAATGCTACTAGATATGGTATCTTTAAAAAATAATAATTTGTTAGGAAAACATGGAGATGATTTTGTATTCATCAATGTCTTATTAATCCTAACTTATCTGTAGTCTCTTGAATTTCTATGTATACATTGTATCATCTGTGAATAATGGCAGTTTTGTTTATTCCCTTCCTTTCCGTATACCTTCTGTTTATTAATTTGGTATTTGGCTGATTGGTGTTTGTCTTGCTCACTAGCAAGGACCTTTTTAATCTTATATTATTCATTTATTACCTTCTGACTCACTCCTTTATTATTGTCTGCATCCCTCCCTCACTAAAATACAAGCTACACAATAAATGATAAGAATGTCTTTTTTAAAAAAATGATATAACTATGTCCCTAATACCTGGTGGAGTTTGTCGTGCATAATAGGTTCTTAAAAGAATATTTATTGAAGGAAAAATGATTACATGGCATTGTTCAAGGGATTGCCATCATGATGAGAGTAGGTACTATCATTTTGAGAACGAGTCACAATATAAGTATAATTATAGTATTGTGGTTTACTATCTTTTTTAAGAAAAGATTTTATTTATTTGAGAGATAGAGAGATCATGAGCAGTGGAGAGGAGTAGAGGGAGAAGCACACTCCCCACAGAGCAGGAAGCCCTGCAGAACTTGATCCCAGGACCCTGGGGATCATGACCTGAGCCAAAGGCAGATGCTCAACCAATTAAGCCACGCAGGCACCCTGTGGTTTACTTTCTGTGAGCTTCTTGATTTCTTCTTTTTTTTTTTTCCTCCCTTATTTTTTGGGGAGGGGATGTTCTTATTTGGTTACTATTGGGAAAAACGACTGGCAAACGAGATAATTGTGTGCAATTTAGGTCATAGATCAGAAAAATCAGTATAACTTGCAGCATTTTTTAATGTTTTTCAGAAAAATTTCTTTCAGGCTAACTACAGAAAGCCATCATATATAGCTGTCTAAGATAGTTTGCCTTTTATAAATGTTTAACAGATTTTATTTAATTCCCTGTAAGTCCCCTAAAGCCTCAAAATAACTCTCTTACCTGATTTTGCTGGTCCTTTTGAAGTAAAAATGCAGTGCTTTCTAAAAATAGACAAAGATTAGTATGAGGCCTAGATTACAAATACTTTTATGTGATTTTTTTAAATGAGGGCGCAGTAAATTACACATACATGTACTAGTGTAATTCAGTTCTGGAAGGTAAGTGATATGACTGTTAAAGATCATCTTACACTGCTATTAAAAAGTACAATGCTGTGACAGTGAAAGATCCATACATATAAAACATCTTTGTGAAACTTCATGATCCTCCCTTAACAGATTTGACTCTTATATTTCCTCAGTGCCATGAAGTTTTAAAATACTTTTAATAACTGTTTATTTTTATACCTTATTTGCATTAAATTTGGGAGGCCTTAAGGAATGTGAATCTATATTTATTATATCTCAATAAAATGCTCAAATGTTGATTTAAAGAATGAATAAATGATTGAAAGTGCTTCTGGTATGCTTTTCTGTATTTTATTAGTCACTGGTGATGTACTATGGAAGTATCAAAATGGTATGGACCATCCTACTGAGGAACCAGAAAGAAGACATTAATACAAGCTGAAATGTGACTTTTTACCTAAATAAGATACTGTAGTTTGCATAGTTCATTAAGTGCATTTCTGTTGTTATTTTTTCTTTATTTAGAATATGTGGGGTTTTTCATATGATTATTTAATATCTGTGTGGTCAGGGAACATTTTTTAGTTTCAGATGTGCAAACACATGCAGTTAGAGTTTGTGGTCCATGACAGGTCCAGACCCTCTTTTTGGAATTTAAGAAAGGTTTTTCTCCTCCTTCTTCCCTGCATTGAAAACTGTGTTATATTAGTAAATATCGTAATTGGATATTTTTCATTCTTCCATTTTTCTTCTTTTCTTTAGAGCCCATACATTGATCTGCCATTAGTCCCTTTCATCCAGGTGTCTGTCCCTTTCTTTCCCTTACAATTCACCTTTCCTTGCCTTCATTCTTCTGCCTCCTAACTTCCTAATTGACATCTAGACATCCATCTGTCCTAAGTTTGGTTAGTTTGTCCTTTCAAAGACTGGTTGTTTCTTCCATTCTTTCAGAGATCTGTCTTAAAAAGGCCTATCCTTTCCGCCAGCCTTTCTTCCTTATTCTGTTTCCCGTGTGCGTGTGTGTGTGTGTGTGCGTGCGCGCGCACACACACACGCGTGCCATCTGCTTTCCTACAGTTCTTTTTCCCAACGTCCTTCCCCTTGCCATCTTCTGCCTCACCCTCCTCATACTCTCCCCTATATCCTCCCAGTTTTTCCAGCTTCTCTTACTATTTTTCCTACTTTCTTTCCCCCATGTATCTCTCTATTCCTCTTGAGTCCATTCCTTTTTTCTTATCTCCTCACTTCCTTGAGGCTTTCCTTCTACTACCCGTTTTCTTTTTACTTCTGTCCATCTGTCATTTCATTCATTCACCTAGTCTTATAGCTGTTAATACCATTTATACAATGAGTCCCAAGTTTATGTCTAACTATCAGGATATCCTTCCTGAATATCAGGGTTACTTACATCGTTTGATAATTAACAAGTCCACTTGGATAGCTAATAGACACCTCAAACTAAATGTATATACAACTGAACCCCTGACCACTTATGCTTCTGGAAATGGCTGATTAGGTTGTCGTAGGCCAATTTGACTGCTAAAAACACATAGAAAACCTGCAAAAGAAATCTCTTTGAAGTCACTGGAAAGTTACAAAGACATTAAGAATGGTAGAACTAAGATACAGAAGAAAAGGAAAATGAATACAATTGAACCTGTCATTTGATGCTACTTTTTCCTTAATGCAGAAGTCATTTTTTAAAATTAAATTGTGACTAAGCTGAGCAGAATTTCCAGCAGTTTTGTGGGGCTGGAACAGAGCCTTCCAAGGAATAAAGGCCCTGGAAAATTCTCAGCTTTGGCTTGGGACTCTTAAAGGGCAATATTCTAGGAGCAGAGCTTGAATACAACAGCCTGTCGAAGCACTGAAATCCAGCATTAAATCAACGTAACCATTGATTGATTAATGGTATGAAAGTTTATTTTAGAAGTGCTATAATCAAAAGTTAATAATTCTATAAGGAGACAGTAGGTTTTTTAAAGATTTTATTTATTTGAGAGCATACACACGTGCACACAAGCGAGGGGTGGGGAAGGGCAGAGGAAGAGGGAGAGGAACAAGCAGACTCCCCACTGAGCACAGCCTGATGCAGGACTTGATCGTAGGACCCTGAGATCATGACCTGAGCTGAAGCCAGAAACTTAACGGACTGAGCCATCTAGGCACCCCTATAGTTTTTTAGATACAAAATGCTTGGCATGCAGTCAAAAATAACCAGGCATACTAAAAGACAAGAAATGACTGAAACCATGAAGAAATGAAAGAAGAGAATAATTAGAAGCAAACCTGTAAGAAATCCAGATATTAGAGTTATTAATCATGGACTTTTAAACAATTATAATTAATATTTTCAAGAAATTGGATAAAAGAGCTATGAAAATAATCAAATAAGAATATTAGAAATGAAAATACAATAGCTGAAATTGATAACTCAGTGAATAGTTTTAACAGAAGATTAAATGTAGCTGAAGAAAGAATTAGTAAACTGAAAGGTAGTTAGAAGAAAATAACCAGACTCTGAAGCAGGCACATTAGGATGGAAAATATACAAGAGTATGAGAGACATATGGGACATGGCAAAGAGGTCTAGTATATTTGTACTGAAGTTCCAGAAGGAGAGGAGAGAAAATCATCTAGGAGTAGCAGATCAAATGTGAAGAATATTCTAGAAGGAATTTGTCAGGCAAAAGAAAAAGGTTCTAGATAGAAATACAGAAGAGTTGGGTACCTGGGTGGCTCATTCAATTAAGTGTCTGCCTTGGGCTCAGGTCATGATCCTGGAGTCCTGAGATCAAGCCTTGCATCTGGCTCCCTGTTTGGCTGATAGTCTGCTTCTCCCTCTCCCTCTGCTCCTCGCCACGATAGTACTCTCTCTCTGCTCACTCTGTCTCAAATAAATAAATAAAATCTTAAAAAAAAAACAACGCAGAAGAGTAATAGAACTGTTAGTATGTGGATACTGAATGAATGAGTGCATGAATGAATGCCAGCTGTTCAAAGCAATAATATCTTTTGTATATGCATCTATGTTAAATGGAGTTAAATGGAATCAGTGTATTCTAAGACCTTTGCATTGTTAGAGAATCAATAAAAATACTAATTTGTATTGGACTTTAAGAAATTAGGAATGTATACTTTGATTTATAGGTAACCTCTGAAAGAAGTTATAACTAACAGTCTAAGAGTAGAGGGAAAATGGCATAGTAAAAAAATAATTTAAAATAAAGGCAAGAAAGGAGGCATAGAACAAGTGGAACAAATATTAAGAAGGTAAATTTAAAACCTATGTATGTCAGTAATTCTATTAATTATAAATGGACCACATTTTCCAATTAACAAAGATTGTTTGAATTAAAAAAACTGAGATTTTGAGCTATGAAATTTCTGTTTTTGTAGGTCAAAGGCAATATAATATTCACATTTTTATGTGGTTCAGCCTAAAATATGATGCTTATAAGAAATATACCTTAATTGAGGAGATTAAGATAGGCTGAAGTTAAAAAAGCATGGAAAAAGATATGTCTCTGCACACGCTAATAGAAAGGTGGTATGGTGTTACTAATATTGATAAGATAGAATTTAAAGCAAAGAAGCATTATTATTAGAGATATAGAGGGATATTTCATGGTTATTAAAATCAGGCCTCAAGGAAGATAAAAGTGGTCTAAATTTTATGTGTGAAACGTATCTCCAAAATGCAAAAAGCCAAAACTGATAGAACTAAAAAGAGGGGTGCCTGGGTAGCTCAGTCACTTAAGCATCTGCCTTCAGCTCAAGTCAGTCCTGTTGAATGAGGCTTCCTTTATGACCCAAGATAAAATTAATTTTGCTAAATTTTCAATGTGCAGTTGAAAAGAATGTGCATCCTCTAGGTGTTGGATAAGACGTGCTATGTTAATTAAGTCAAGGTTGTTAATCATACTGTTCCAATCTTTCTGTTTTTGGTTCCAATCATTTATAACTCTTCCGACTTTTGGTCTGCTTGTACTATTAGTTACTGAAAGAAATGTATTTATATATCCCTGTGTGATTATGAGGTTCTCTTTTTAGTTCTTTTTTTTTTAGGTTTTTCTTTTTTTTAAGGTAGGGTTTTTTTTTTTAAGATTGTATTTATTTGAGAGACAGTGAGTGAATGAGAGAGACAGAAGGAGCAGGGAGAGGGGCAGAGGGAGAAGCAGACTCCCTGCTGAGCAGAGAGCTTGAAGTGGTTACTACCATGGTGGAGAGGTGGAATTAATACTGATGTGGGAAAGAACTTTCCAAACCTCTATTTCAGGATATGATGTTCTGATTCATCTATGTTTGTTTTGTTTTGTGTTTTATTTTGAAGTAATTCCAGACTTAGAGTTGTAAAACTAATACAGAGAGTTACTATATACCCTTCACCCTGCATTTCTTAATCTTTTTTTTTAAGGTTTTATTTATTAATTTGAGATAGCAAGAGAGAGAGCACACAAGTGGTGGTAGGTGGGTAGGGGGTGCAGAGGAAGAGGGAGAAGCAGGCTCTCCACTGAGCAGGGAGCCCAGTGCAGGGCTTAATCCCAGGACCCCAGGATCATGACCCGAGCTGAAGGCAGACGCTTAACTGACTGAGCCACCCAAGTGCCCCCAGTGTCCCTTAATCTTAACACCTTACATAACCATAGTACAATTATCAGAATTAAGAAATGAGTATTGGTACATTACTGTTAACTATGGACTATTTGGACTTCACCAGTTTTTCCACTGAAGACATTAATGGAATGTACAGAGTATATTCTGTCCCAGAGTACAACTCAGAATTCTGTATTACATTTAGTTGTTATGTCTTTTTAGTTTCCTTTACCCGGTAACAATTTTTCAGTCTTTCCTTGTCTTTCATGACCTTGAGACTTTTATAAGTAATGGGCAGCCATTTTTTAGAATGTCCCTCTATTTTGATTTCTCTAATGTTTTATCTTGATTAGATTGATGTTATACATGTTTGAAAAATACCACAGAGGTCATTTGACTTTTTCATATCAGGAGAGACATGGTATCAGTATGTCTTATTTATGGTATTATTAATCTTGATCATTTGGCTAAGGCAGTGTCTGCCAGGTTTCTCCACTGTAAAATTACTTTTTCCTTTGTAACTAATATTTGAGGAGAGATACTTTAAAGCTATGTAAATATCCTTTCTCTTTATACTTTCAGTCTTTAATTTTAGTATTTTTCAGTGGATCTAGCCTGAAACAATTATTATGTGCTGTTCTAGTCATGATTTTTTCATTCCTTCTATTCTTATGTAATGAAGAGTTGTTGGAGTTCTTATGTAATGAAGAGTTTTTCCTTCTCCCTTACTTATTTATTAATTTAATAATTTATTTATGGAAGTATGCACACATGAGTATTTGTATTTGTTTTATTCTTTGGGTTATAAATCTATTACTATCACTTTTTTTAAAATTTGGCACAGATTATGTTTTTCAGTGTGCACCCAGTTTATTTCTCTGGAATATTTTCCTGCTTGCTGGCATCATGAGGTTCAGTAGGTCATCTTATATTTTCTTTGCTCAGCTCTGGAAACAGCCACTGTAGTGTAGAACCCAACCCTGGTTCTTCATATTGGAAAAGGATGTTTAGAAACCAAGATCTGGGTGCTTATTTCATCTTTTAGTCTTTTTTCTTTTCTGGTGTTTGTTTGTTTGTTTTCGTAGTACTTACACTGTGAAAACCTCTGAAAAACTAGAAGTAAATCTAGAGTAAAGTCAGCATTATTAGGAGAAGAGAACCTTCTGATAGGAATATCAGAAAACCAATAATATATATAGCTCTTTCCTTTGCTTTTGGATATGTGTTGAACAGATTTTATGTAGTTCCATTTTAATCCTCCAAAGCCTAGAAGTAGATTTTAAACCTGATTTTTGGCCTATTCTCATGGTGTCATGATGCAGTGTTTTTTAAAAATACACATGAAATATAAGAGTCCTAGATTTCAGATACCTTTATGTGACTTTGGGATTAGGGAGGCATAAATTATCCCTATGCTATTGTAAGTCAACCTCAGAAGTTAAAAAATACTTCAAGTAAAAACCAACTTAAACTGCTGTCACGGGGTGCTTGAGTGGCTCAGTTGGTTAAGCGCCTGCCTTTGACTCAGATCATGATCCCAGGGTCCTGGGATCAAGTCCCGCATAGGATTCCCTGCTCATCGGAAAGCCTGATTCTCCCTCTCCTCCCCACTCATGCTGTCACTATCTCTGTCTCTCTCTCTCTCAAATAAATAAAGTCTTTAAAAAAAATAAACTGCTGTTACAAAGTGCTCAATAGTTCCTGAAAGACCCATATCAGTTGTATTCTTTGTAAAACTTTACCACAGATATTCCTCAGTCTAATTGCCTTCCTTGTATATGTCCTTTAACAATAGGGACTTCAATAATACAGTGTATTAATTACTTTAATAATAAATTTGCATGTCTTATTCTCATTCAGCTTGGAGGCTCTGAGGAGCTCTTAGAAATCTGGATTTATTTTTTGCATCCTATGTAGGTGCCCAAATGTTTGTTGTATAAATGGAAGACTATATACTTCAGAATATGTGATTCTATATTTTATTAGATTGCTAATAATTAACTCTCAAATATCTCTAAAAAGCATAAAAGTTAATATGAATCTAAATTAGTCTCTTTACCAAATAAAAAATGGTGATATATTTTGGGTTCATTTAGTTTTACTTGGTACATTTCTCTAAGGAGAGAACAAGTCCTGTGTATGGTTATATAGCATGCATCAGGAAAGAGACATTTCTAGGAGCGCCTGGGTGGCTCAGGCATTAAGCGTCTGCCTTCAGCTCAGGTCATGATCCCAGGGTCCTGGGATCGAGTCCCACACTGGGCTCCCTGCTCCATGGGAAGCCTGCTTCTCCCTCTCCCACTCCCCCTGCTTGTGTTCTCACTCTTGCTGTGTCTCTCTGTCAAATAAATAAATAAAATCTTCATTTAAAAAGAGAGGAAAGAGACATTTCTTACTTTCTACTGTGAAATCAAGTCTATATGGGATGTGTTTGAGGTCCATGACTGACTCATAGCTCACTTATTAGTAATTAAATCAAATTGACCCTTTTTTTTGCTACTGAAAACTTAGGTTCTCAAGTTTCAGTTGGATTGTTCCTTCCTACCTCCTTCCTACGTCCCCCTTTTTCTGACCCTCTTACCATAGTATACCCCACTCCTTCTCTCTTTGTCCATTCTTGCTTCTTTACCCCATCATTCTTTGCATTTTTGTACCATATACTTCTACTTTTATCATGTGTCCTTTTTTCTCCCATGTGTCGTAACATCATTATCCCATTTAACTGTTCTTCCTTCCTCCTTTCCTTGCATCATTCTATCCATCCATCCTTCTGGGAATACATACATTTGTCCCTTGCTTCTATCTGACTAGATTTCATCCCATCCTTTTTCTTTTTCCCTTTCTCTCTAGCCTTCTTTCTGTCCTTCTGTCTGTCATTTCATCTGTTCATTCCTAGTGAAGGTCTTTTCTTCCATCTTTTTTTCTTTTCCTTTATCTAGTCTTATGACTACCATTTGTGTGCTGATGACTTCCAATATTACATCGTCAGCCCATACTTGGACTGAAGACTTGGACTCTAGACTTAGTAATCGCACTTCCTTTGCTGTTTCAGTTGTTCTTATCATTTTCACCATTATTACCATTCTTATCTATGCCACCATCACGTCTCCTCCATAGAAATATAGTAGCCTCCTAAGTGGTCTCCTATTTCTGCCCTTTGTCTGATACCCATTTTCTACGCAGAAGTCCAGGTGATTACTTTAAAAGTTAACTCACATCATGTACCAACCTCTGCTCAAAACCATTCAAAGGATTCCTATCTTATTCAAAGTCAAAGTCTCTATGTGATTTGACACTTAGTGCATCCTTAACATCATTTATCATTTTCTTATTCTTTTCCCTCACCAATTGGCCTCCAAGCATGTTTTTTATTCCTCAAACAAACAAGACCTCATGGGTCTGGACCTTTACCCTCTATGAATATTTTCTTTTCTCAGATATCTATATAGGTCAGTTACTCTCTTAAGTGTTTCTCTCTGCACACATGACATCTTCATTCTTTCATGTAAAAATATATTTAATGAATGCAGTGAGCAAAAGAGATAAAAACCTCACTCTTGTAGAACTTATATCCAGATGGGAATGTGAGACAAGTAATAAATATAAAAGTAGTATATATTAGTACGTAAGAGATGGCATGTGTTAAAAAGAAAAATATAGCAAGGAATGGGGTCTGGATTGCTAGGGGCAAAAGTGAGGGGAGGTCAGTTTTATTATTTTTTTTTATTACAAAAATTTTTCTTAAAAGATTTTATTTATTTATTTGACAGAGAGAGATACAGCAAGAGAGGGAACACCAGCAGGGGGAGTGGGAGAGGGAGAAGCAGGCTTTCCCACAGAGCAGGGAGCCCGATGTGGGGCTTGATGCGGGGCTTGATCCCAGGACCCTGGGATCATGACCTGAGCCAAAGGCAGACGCTTAATGACTGAGCCACCCAGGTGCCCCATGGGAGGTCAGTTTTAAATAGGATAGTCAGAGAGGGTGTCACTTCAGAGGTGATATTTGAGCTCAAAGACCTGAAGAAAGTGAGGAATCGAACCATGTAGATATATGAGGTAAGTGTATTCTAGATGGAAAGAATAGCCTATGCAAAGGCACTGAGATAGGAGCATTTCTGTCCTATTCAAGGGATCTCAAAGAGGGTCTCTGTCTAGAACAAATTAAAGGAAAGGGAAAGTAGTTGGAGATGGAGTCAGAGACATAACTGTTGCCCAGGTTCATCCTGTGGGGCCTAGAAGGTCATTTTAAGGACTTTTCTTTTTTAATGGAATGGGAAGTCATTGCAATGAAGGGGTTTGTTCGTGACCACTTGGTGTTTGAGTGAAGACTGAGGGGGCAGTTGGGGCAAGTATGGAAGCAGTGAGATAGAAGGCCAGGTCAGAAATGATGGGGGATTGAACCAGAGTAGTAAGGTAAAGGTAGTAGTGCAAAGTAGTTAAATTCTGGATGTATTTTGAAGGTACAGTTGGTAAAATTTGCTAAAGTTTTACATGTGGGCTACAAAAGAAAATGGAGTCAAGGACAATATGGTACTGCTTATCAATATCTAGTTGTTACCTGGGCATACAAGACATTTCCCGTTGTAGTTTGGTGAAGCCACATAACTAGTTATGTCCAGTGAATTGTGTAAGGATGTGCTTGGCTGAGACAGAGTAAAGCCCCTATATGCTTCTCCCATTCTTCCTGCTGTGAAGGGAGGCCTTGTGTTGAAGTTATAGAGTCACAAGATTAAAGGAACTGGAATTGTAAAGTCACCATTTAGAGGACGACTGCCTGGAGTTGCATTGAATTCAGCATGAGCAACATAGAATTTTTTGTTTTGTCAAGCTACTGATGTGGGGTTGTTTGTTACTCAACATAAGTATATCCTTTTCTGATCAATAATCAGGTGACAGTTTGGCCTTAGTAACTTGAAGGGTGGAATCATCAATACTAAGATTGGGAGAGACTGTAGGAAGAGGAGGTTTGAGGGGATTTTCAAAGGAAGATGTTGAATCAAGGCTGTAGAATATTTTTAAAAAATCCTTCTTTGACCACTGTGTATAAAATTATACTCTCCCCCAATATGCCTCTACCATATTTTCGTATTTCTCTATAGAAATTATCACAACTGAAGTACGGTATAGTGATTCAAAACCTTAGAATCTGAAGCCAGGCAGGCTGAATGGGTTTTAAATCCTAGTTTTGCTACTTTTCTATTCATGTGTTTTTGGGAGAATTACTTAACTTCTTTATGCCTCAGTTTCCTCATTTGTCAATGAGGGAAGTACCATATCAAAGGGTTGTGTGTATGAATATAAAGTGCTTAGAGATGGGTTATGGACATTGGGGAGGGTTTGTGCTTTGGTGAATGCTGTGAAAGATGTAAGCCTGGTGATTCACAGACCTGTACCCCTTGGGCAAATAATAAAAATAAAATTAAAAAAAATAAAGTGCTTAGAGCAGCATCTGATAATAAACTTTCTAAATGTTTGCAGTTATTATCATCATCATCATAAAAACTTCATGAGACCAGGCACTTAATTTTGTTTTCTCCTTTATCCCAGGGACCACAACAATGTTAGTAGGCTCTCAATAAATTTTTGATGAAAAGGTAGATGGATAGATTGCATTAGGTGATTATCAATTTTTGGAGTAATGTCAGTGTGGGAAAGATCTTGACGATTGGCCAAACCATAGATAGACCTGTGTGACACGTACTAGGTCATATTTTTAGAAAAAAAATAATTTTTCAGCATTATTAGTCTTTTCTTTTCACATATGAATATCAAAATTTGATTAAGCAAACACTGAAACACTAATTTTTCCAGCTTTACTGAATTATAACTGTGGCATAAGACTAATCTTTTTCTGAAGGAGAGGAATTTCGAATAGTACTATTAGACTATAGAAAAAAATTATACATAGATCTGGGACAGCATGCTTTTGACCTCATGTTGGACAGATTTTATTTAGTTGTATGTAAATCCTTTAAAACCCACAGGTACATCTGGTACTTAATTTTGTTCTAACCTGGTAAAGTCACAATGCAGTGGTTTCTAAAATTAGGCAGGGAATAATAAGGGTTCTAAATTATAAATAGCTTTGTGTGATATTTGAGGTCAAAGAGGCCTAAGTTACATAGATTGTATTAGTGTAAATTGATTCTAGGAATTAAGTAACTTTAACCCTTTTAAGCCCTACTATTAATGCAGGTGATTTTTCTGTGTATTTCTCTTTTTATATTGATAGTATTGATACTCATATCATCTATAAATAATCATGCTTTTGTTTCTTCCCCTTTCCCTTCTTTATACCTTTTATCTCTTGTTCTGTTACTTCACTGGTTAGGTCTGCTACCTACAGTTTGAATAGAAGTGGTGATAGCAGGCATCCTTGTCTTCTCCCCAACCTAAAAGCTGTGTTTTCAACATTTTACTATTAAATATGATGTTTTCTGTAAGAATTTTTTTGGATGCCCTCTTTCATGTTAAGGAAGTTACCTTCTAGGCCTAGTTTATTGAGGTTAAATTGAATTTAGTGGCTACTCTTTCTGCATTTGTTCGATTAGTAATATGATTTTTTTCTTTTATTCTGTGAATGAAGTAAATTGCATTAACTAATTTTTAATATTAAACTAATCACCTTTCCGAAGATAAGTCCAACTTGATTATGATATATAGTATTTTTTATATTTTGCTCAATTTGGTTTGCTAATATGGTGTGTTTAGTATCCTTGCGAGTGGGTTAGTTTGTGATTCTCCATTTGTAATGTCTTTGTCTAATTTTGGTATTAAGGTAAATTTAACCTCATAAGATGAGTTGAGGAGTGTTCCTTTTTTTTTTTTAATTAACATATAATATATTATTTGCCCCAGGGGTACAGGTCTGTGAATCATCAGGCTTACACATTTCACAGCACTCACCATATCACATACCCTCTCCAATGCCCATAACCCAGCCACCCTATCCCTACCTCCCAACCCCCAATAACCCTCATTTTGTTTCATGAGATTAAGAGTCTTATGGTTTGTCTCCTTCCGGATCCCATCTTGTTTCATTTTTTCCTTCCCCACCCCCCACAAATCCCCACTCTGCCCCTCAGATTCCTCATATCAGAGAGATCATATGATAATTATCTTTCTCTGATTGACCTATTTCGCTTAGCATAATACCCTCTAGTTCCATCCACATCATTGCAAACGGCAAGATTTCGTATCTTTTGATGGCTGCATAGTATTCCACTGTGTATATGTGTGTGTGTGTGTGTGTCATTGTGTGTGTATACACACACCACATCTTCTTTATCCATTCATCTGTTGATGGACATCTAGGTTCTTTCCATAGTTTGGCTGTTGTGGACATTGCTGCTATAAACATTCGGGTGCATGTGCCCCTGCGGATCACTACATTTGTATCTTTAGGGTAAATAGCCAGTAGTGCGATTGCTGGGTCGTAGGGTAGCTGTATTTTCAACTTTTTGAGGAACCGAGGAGTGTTCCTTTTTTGCATATCCTCTGTATGAGGTTAGCATCCTCTATAAAATTAGAGTTATATATTTCTTGAAAGTTTGGTTGAATTTATCTGTGAAGCTGATTGGCTCTTGTGTCTTGCTTATAAGATTTTTAACCACTCATTTAGTTTCATTAATGGCTATAGGACTATTCATGTTTAGTTTTTGCTCTTGAGTCAGTTTTAGTGAGGAATTTATACATTTCATCTAATTTTTCAAATTTATTAGCATAAAATTGTTCATATTTTCTTATTTTCTGTTTAATCCTGTCAGTAGTTTTTATTCTTAATAAAAATTTTTATCTGAGGGGCATCTGGGTGCTACAGTCAGTTGAACAACCAACTCTTGGTTTTGGCTCAGGTTGTGATCTCAGGGTCATGAAATGGAGCCCCACATCAGGCTCCACACTCAGTGCAGAGTCTGCTTAAAGACTCTCCTTCTGCCCACCCTCCCCCCAGATCTCTGTCTCAAATAAATAAATAAATAATCTTGTTAAAAATGTATATGAGATTATATCTCCTTTTTATTGATATTGCTTATTTTGCCACCTCCCCCTTTTTGCTGTAATTATCTTTCAAATAAGAATTTTTGGCTTTGTTTTATTATGTATTTGTATTCTGCTTCTACTAATTACTGTTCTTTATCATTTCCTTTCTGATTGTTTTTTTTTTAATTTATTCTCTTTTTCTAACTCAGTTTCCAATCTTCTAATAAAGCATTTAGGCCTGTGTGTTTTTTTCTAATACCACTTTTTTGTTTTGCATTCTTCACATTTTAGATATATTTTCTTCATTATTGTTCAGTTATGGGTATTTTCTAAAATCCATTATGATTTTCTTTGTCCCATTAATTGTTTGGAAAAGTATTTTTTAAATTTCAAGATATAAAAATACCAATTCTTTTAAATTTGTTAAGTACAGTGTTATGATTTAGTATAGGGTCCATTTTCATAAATGTTCCATGTATACTTGAATACATATTCTTTGCTTATTGGGTATAACTATATTTTGGCTGCTTTATATACTATATCTTTGTTTTTGGTTTTGTATTGTTTCTGTTGGATGTGTCTAGATGTAGATGATCTGTCTTGGTCTCTTCACTCTCCCTCTTTATATTTCTGCCCATTTCTGGGTGTTCTTTATTTCTGTCATTACTTCCTCTACCACCTCTTTTCTACTCCTCATTTCCCACCCCATGACCCTCTCTTTCTTTTTAACCCTGCTTGGGATTCGTGCCTCCTTGAATTGGTACCTTTTAGCAGTTCCAGAAGTTCTTAGTCATCTTAAGGCCTCTCATTCTGCAACTCAGATTAAATGCTTGTTTCCTTGGATATTTTGTGATTGATTGATTAATTTTTGGTGGAATTTTTTTGTGGAAATTGAGACATGAGTTTGAATCCAGAGAAGATTTATAATTTCTTTTCACAGTTATCCCAGATCACAACCAATCTGGGACCACTTTATTTTTTTTAAGATTTTATTTGTTTATTGACACAGAGAGACACAGCAAAAGAGGGAACACAAGCAGGGGGAGTGGGATGGGGAGAAGCAGGTTTCCCACCAGCAGGAAGCCCAATACGGGGCTTGATCCCAGGACCCTGGGATTATGACCTGAGCCGAAGGCAGAGACTTAACAACTGAGCCACCCAGGTGCCCCCTGGGACCACTTTAAATGCAATGATATGCTTGAGGTGTTTAGGACCACTTAAATTCCATGAATTGGTATTGAGATTATGCTTTTGGGGGGTAGGGTGGGCATAAGGGTTTTTTTAAAATGAGTTTTTGAAAATAACTTCAGATTTGTAGAAGACATACAAAGATAGTACAGAGTTCCTGTGTACTCTGTACCCAGTCTCCCCTAATATTAACATCTTTACACACTATCTTTTTTTTTTTTGGCCATCTTAACATTTTTAATTTAAATTCACTCAATTAACATATAATGTTTTATTGGTTTCAGAGGTACAGGTCTGTGATTCATTGGTCTTATATAATACCCAGTGCTCATTACATCACATGCCTTTCTTAATGTCAGTTACCCAACTTCCTGATCCCTCCACTCTTCCCTCCAGCAACCCTCAGTTTGTTTTCTGATAAGAGTCTCTTACGGTTTGTGTCTCTCTCTCTGGTTTCATCGTGTTTTATTTTTTCCTCTCTTCCCCTATGATCCTCTTGTTTTGTTTCTTAAAATCTACATATCAGTGAGATCATATGATAATTGCCTTTCTCTGATTGGCTTATTTTGCTTAGCATTATACCCTCTAGTTTCATCTCCATCACTGCAAATGGAAAGACTTCATTTTTGATGGCTGCATAATATTCTAGTGTGTGTGTGTGTGTGTGTGTGTGTGTGTGTGTGTGTGTGTGTGTGATGAGGACTGTCCAGTTTTCCCAGAGCATACACACACACACACACACACACACACACACACCACATCTTTATCCATTCGTAGATATCCGTGGATATCTAAGCTCTTTCTAAAGTTTGGCTGTTGTGGACATTGCTGCTATAAACTTGCAGGTGCACATGCCCCTTCAGATCACTAAGTTTGTATCTTTAGGGTAAATACCCAGTAGTGCAATTGCTGGGTCATAGGGTAGCTCTGTTTCCAACTTTTTGAGGAACCTCCATACTGTTTTCCAGAGTGGCTGCACCAGTTTGCACTCCCACTAGCAGTGTAGGAGGGTTCCCCTTTCTCCACATCCTTGCTAACATTTGTTTCCTGACTTGTTAATTTTAGCCATTCTGACAGGTGTGAGGTTGTATCTCATTGTGGTTTTGATTTGTATTTCCCTAATGCCAAGTGATATTGAGCATTTTTTCATGTGTCTGTTGGCCATTTGGATGTCTTCTTTGAAGAAATTTCTGTTCATGTCTTCTGCCCATTTCTTGATTGGATTATTTGTTCTTTGGGTGTTGAGTTTGATAAGTTCTTTTTTTTTTTGAGATTTATATTTGTTTGAGAGAGACAGAGATAGTGAGAGAGAGCACATGAGTGGGAAGGAGAGGGAGAAGCAGACTCCTCACCGAGCAAGGAACCTGACGCTGGACTCCATCCCAGGACCCTGAGATCATGACCTGAGCCGAAGGCAGATGCTTAACCAACGGAGCTGTCCAGGCGCCCCTGATAAATTCTTTATAGATTTTGGATACTAGCCCTCTATCTGATAAGTCATTTGTAAATATCTTCTCCCATTCTGTTGGATGTCTTTTGGTTTTTTTGACTTTTTCCTTTGCTGTGCAGAAGCTCTTTATTTTGATGAAGTCCCAATAGTTCATTTTTGCCTTTGTTGTCTCTTGCCTTTTGGAGAGATGTCTCGCAAGAAGTTGCTGCAGCCAAGGTCGAAGAGGTTGCTGCCAATATTCTTCTCTAGGATTTTGATGGATCCCTGGCTCACATTTAGGTCTTTCATCCATTTTGAGTCTATTTTTATGTATGGTATAAGGAAACGGTCCAGTTTCATTCTTCTGCATATGACTGTCCAGTTTTCCCAACACCATTTGTTGAAGAGATTGTCTTTTTTTCCATTGGATATTCTTTCCTGCTTCATCTTACACACTATCTTATAAGCACTAACTAACTTCCAGACTTTATTAAGATTTCCTTTTTTTTTTTCTGTTCCAGGATCCCATCCAAGATGCCAGATTGCATTCAGTTGTATGTCTCAGTCTCCTCTATGACAGTTTCTCAAGTTCTCCTTGTTTTTTATGACCTTTTTGATTTCGAATACTAGTTATGTATTTTGTAGACTGGCCCTCAATTTAGGTTTGGTGTTTTTCTCATGATTAGACTAGGATATAGGTTTTGTGAAGAATCCATAGTAGTAAAATGTTCCTCTTATCACATCATGTCAGGATGTACAGGATATCAACATGTGTGATGTTCACTCTGATTATGTGGTTAAGGTGGTGTTTGCTAGGTTTCTCCAATGTAAAGTTACTATTTTATCCCTTTTCATTCAGGAATGGGAGATTTTATTTTCTTTCAATCCAGACTGAGTAAAGATAGATTTCCTTGTTTCTCTATACTGCGACTTGAGATTTATGCCTTATTTATGCTTGAACTGTGGGTGGAGCTTTTTGAAGCCCAGGCTTTATAGTGAGGATCTATTACTAGCTTCCTCGTTTTGGATGGACCTTGGTTTATCTCCTGTCCTCCTCAACTTGGATTAAACTCAGGGTTTCCAATGCTCTATAGAAATCCTTAAGGCTAAAGCTGACCTTAATAACCTACTTACCCTCTTATGATTCCTTACTTGTGGAGAAATCCAGTGAATTATGTCTAAAAGTTTTCTTTTGCTGTAGCTATTAGTTTGTTGTTAGGTATTTCTGTTAAGGTATCTTAATCGAGTGTACTGTCAGCAATAGAAGTTGGTAGGTTTCTTTGACATTGATTATGAACATATTTTGAAGTGTTAACGCCAGGTTGGGGGGATATACATCTTGGTATTAGGAAGTATGATACTTGTAGTCATTCTCCCAGCACCCCCACACACACACACACATAAAGACACCGACAGTTTTTCAGAATTTTTTAAAAAAGATTTTATTTATTTATTTGACAGAGAGAGAGACAGCGGGAGAGGGAATACAAGCAGTGGGAGAGGGAGAAGCAGGCTTCCTGTGGAGCAGGGAGCCCGATGCGGGGCTCAATCCCAGGACCCTGGGATCATGACCTGAGCTGAAGGCAGATGCTTAATGACTGAGCCACCCAGGCACCCCTAGAATTTCTTGATTTAAAGATACTGTTTTCTCTGCTTTTATTGTCCTTTTCTATTTTATCTTGATCGACAACCTATTGATTCCAAACTCTGCTCAAATATTTTCTTCCTTATGCCCTCTCATCCTTCTCATGTCCCCTTTTCCCTGCTCCCCCCTCACAGAGTTAGATTCTTCTGTACTGCCATGATACACCATTAAGAAATTCACCACATGGTACATATGTATCAGTGTTTGGTTTATATATATATTTATATATTATCTGTTTACCATTATTTGGTGTCTCTTCCTGCAGGAAGTTTATTTTGTCCTTTCAGCCTTCTTGAAGTCTAGCTTGGCCATGTGACCTGCTTTGACCAATTAAATGTGAGCAGAAATGCCTTGGTTGATCTGCAATCAATGTATAGCATGAGTGAGAAATAAACTTTATTTTTTTAAAAGATAGATTTATTTGTTTGACAGAGAGAGAGTGAGAGTGAGTGCACAAGCAGTGGGAGAAGCAGGCAGCCCGATCTGGAACTCAATCCCAGGACCCTGGGATCATGACCTGAGCCGAAGGCAGATGCTTAACCAGCTGAGCTACCCAGGCATCCCATATCACACATGCTTGTCCATCATCTTGAAGGCAAAAACTGTTTTCTAGCCATCTTTTTTATGCCCTTAAAGCTGTCAGACTAGTTTCCCTAAAACATTTTAGATTATTATATACCCTATAGGAAAGTAACATTATATAGTGCAAAGAACATGGGTTTGGGGTCAGACATATTCAAATTAAAATTTTTACTTTACTGTTTAGCTGAATTACTTTGGAAAATGTCCTTAATGAGTTTTACATTCATCATTTTTTAAATGAGATAGCTTATTGTAAAGTTGTTGGAAATATAATCTATGTAAAGTACCTAGTACAAACATTCAGAGAATGTTCATTCCAATGACTGTTGACTCAAGTCTTAAAAATCCCTTTCTACTAATTAAGGAATCAATCACATTTGCAATTGCACCAAAATCAATAAGATACCTAGGAATAAAGCTAACCAAAGATATGAAAAACCTGTACTCTGAAAACTACAAAACACTGATGAAAGAAATCGAAGATGACACAAAGGAATGGAAAGACATTGCATGCTCATGGAATGGAAGAACAAATGTTAAAATGTCTACACTACCCAAAGCAATCTACACATTTAATGCAATCCCTATCAGAATACCAACAGCATTTTTCAGAGCTAGAACAAACAATCATAAAATTTGTGTGGAAACACAAAAGACCCCAAATAGCTAAAGTAATCTTGAAAAAGAAAAACAAAGCCAGAGGCATCACAGTGGTGGACCTTAAGTTATGTTATAAAGCTGTAGTAATCAAAACAGCATGGTACTGGCATAAAAATGATATATAGATCAATGGAACAGATAGAAAACTCAGAAATGAACATGTAGCTATATGGTCAGTTACTCTTTGACAGCAGGAAAGAGTATCCAACAGGAAAAGACTATCTCTTCAACAAATGGTGTTGGGAAAACTGAACAGCAACATGCAAAAGAATGAAACTGGAACACTTTCTTATATAATACACAAAAATAAGTTCAAAATGAATTAAAGACCTAAATGTGATACCTGAAACCGTAACAGTCCTAGAGGAGAGTATATGCAGTATCGACCTCTTTGACATTGGCTATAGCAACTTCTTTCTAGATATGTCTCCTGAGGCAAAGGAAATAGAAGCAAAAATAAGCTTTTGGGACTTTATCAAAATAAAAAGCTTCTGCAAAGCAGTCAACAAAATTAAAAATCAACTTGTGGAATGGGAGACAATAATCGTAAATGACATATCTGATAAAGGGTTGGTATCCAAAATATTAAAAGAACTTATAAAACTCAACACCCAAAAAACAAATAATCCAATTAAAAATGGGTAGAAGACATGAACAGAAATTTTTCCAAAGAAGACATTCAGGTGGCCAACAGACACATGAAAAGATGCTCAGTATCACTCATCATCAGGGAACTGCAAATCAAAACTATAGTGACATGCCACCTCACATCTGTCACAATGGCCAAAATCAAAAACACAAGAAACAACAAGTATTGATGAAGATGTGGAGAAAGGGGACCCTCTTCTACTCTTAGTGGGAATGCAAAATGGTACAGCCATTGTGAAAAATAGTACTACCTCAAAAAGTTAAAAATAGAACTACCCTAAGATTTAGCAATTGCACTACTAGGTGTTTATCCAAAGAATGCAAAAATATTAATTTGAAGGGATATGTGCACTTGGATGTTTATAGCACCATTATCTATATTAGCCCAAATTTGGAAACAGCCCAAGTGCCCATTGACTGATGAATGGATAAAGAAGTGGTATACACATATGTGCATACATACGTACAAACACAATGAAATATGATTCAGCCATAAAAAGAACGAAATCTTGCCATTTGCAAAAGCATGGATGGAGTGAAAGTATTACGGTAGGTGAAATAGAGAAAGACAAATACCATATGATTTCACTCATGTGCAATTGAAGAAACAAAGGAAATAAGCAAAGCGGGGAAGAGAGAGAAAGGCAAACCAAGAAACAGTCTCTTTTGTTGTTGTTTTAAGAAACAGATTCTTAACTATAGAGAATAAACTGTTACCAGAGGGGAGGTGAATGGGGGATGGTTTAAGTAGGTGATGTGGATTAAGGAGTGCACTTGTGATAAGCACTGGGTGTTCTATGGAAGTGTTGAATCACTATATTGTACACGTGAAACTAATATTACATTGTATGTTAACTAAGTAGAATTTAAATAAAAACTTGAAAAAAATCCCTTTCTCTTGCATTCTTGAATTTATTTATTTGGTTAGTTGTTAGATAAATATTATTTGAACTTCTGCTATATGTTATGCATTGTTTAGGCACTAGAAAGTGGTGAATGAGATCTAGTCCATCTTTTTCTTTTTTAAATTTATTTGTCAGAGAGAGAGATCGTGTGCACAAGCAGGAGAAATGACAGGCAGAGGGAGAGAGATCTAGTCCCACTCTTTAAGGAGGTTATGGTCTAAGGGCCAGTAATATCTCCAGCTATTAAAATCATATTAATATTGGAAGACCTCTCTTCTACAGTCAGCATCTTTGAAATTTTTGCCTAAATTTTTCCCCATCTCAAAAAGAGAAATCCAGAAATGATTTCTCCCTCCTGATTTTTTAAAGCAATATTGATATTATCCATACATATCTCTTACAATATATGTTGCATTCTACCTGGCAGGCTCTGTTCTAGTCCTGCATACCATGTATATTTTTGTTTCTTTTCTAGATTTTCAGCTCCTTGAGTATTGGACACACCTATCACTTATCTTGTATCTCTCAAATCAGTGAAATGATATGAATAATGAATAATATCACTCCTTAGAGGTGCTTTAGGAATTTGTGGGTGCATTTTTGTTCATCACAATGATTGGAGGGCACTAGTGGAATTAGTGAAGAGAGGCTAAGAATGAAAGACTTGTGATGCTAAGGATAGTCTCAAGATAAATTGTTGTCTTGAGTCCCAGTAACTTTCAAATATTCTACCAGATGTTTCATTTAAGTGGAAAACTTACAATTCTCTGAATCTAGAGCCTAAATCCATTTTTATATGTAAATGCTAGATATTTCTTATGAAATATATACTTATATTCTTATGAAATATATATACTGAGTGATATATACTTTCCTAGATTATATTTTCCTAGAATTTTCCTAGAATATATTTATCACCTTTGTAAATCAAGGAAAGATTGTACTTTGTTTTGTCCAGAATTTTACTAAGTCTTGCTCAACATTACAGAAAATGTCATCAAATGCAGTACCACTCATGGTGTTTGAGTCACCATTAATACAAATATGTCAGTCTATTTTTGTAGCTATTAAATTTTTAAAATGATTCTGGATGTAGGTGTGGGCATTGAACTAATTCATTGTTTTCTTTTGTCATACTCAGATATTTACATTTGGAAATAGGTGTTATTTCTTTTTAAAATATAAATGACCTTCCTTTAATTTCTGCCATATATTACAGTAAAGCATTATATTAATGCTTTAAATTTGTACATATAGATATATTAGCTTATCTGTAAATTTCTTTTTTAATTTTTATTTAAATTTCAGAATTTAGAAGAGGGCACTGCAAAATATTTGTTACAGAAAGCAACATTATGGGGCACCTGGGTGACTCAGATGGTTAAGTGTCTGTCTTCAGCTCAGGTCATGATCCCAGGGTCCTGGAATCAAGCCCTGCATTGGGCTCCCTGCTCACGGGGAATCTGCTTCTCTCTCTCCCTCTGCCTTTCCCCTGACCTGTGTGCACTCTCTCTCACTCACTCTTGCTCACTCTCTCTCTCAAATAAACAAAAATCTTTAAAAACAACAACAACAACATTGTGTCATTTATAAGTTCACTGATTTATGACCATTAGAGCTTGGCAAAGTAAAAAATTTACTTTAAAAATACACATTTAATCTTACTGGTCATTAAACTGTTCTTTCTCTTTTTTTTAAGATTTTATGTATTTGAGAGAGAGCGAGAGTATGAGCAGGAAGGACTGGCAGAGGGAGAGGGAGGGCAGAGAGAGAAGCAGGCTCCCTGCTGAGCAGGGAGCCTGACATTGGGCTCCTTTCCAGGACCCCAGGGTCATGACCTGAGCCATCCAAAGGGAGACACTTAACCAGATGAACCACCTATGCACCCCTAAACTATTCTTTTTAGCGAAAATGTGTATCACAAAATATTCTGACAATTTGAATAATGATTTAGATGAAAATGCCAAAAGTTTGTTACAAACCAGAAAAAAGTATATGCAAACTTTATTCAATTTATAGAGAAGACAAATTGCTGTTTATAATTTTAAAAATTTTTAATAAAATACCATAGACTTGGGTTAGTGACTAAGATTCTTTACATACTTTCTTTATTATAATTAATATGTCCAGAACTTAAATTTTAAAAATTTGACTGTTGTTTCATGCAGAGGACAGAAGATGTGATTTTAATTATTTTAATTTATATTCTTTAAATTAGTTCTTTAGAATCAGCAGTGAATTGTTTTGATTTAGATACTCTAAGTGTATTTTTTGTCTTTGAGCATATGATGAGATATATTTTATAAACTAAAGTGTAGAACCAGATGGTTTTATTCCGGTATGATACATGTTAATTTGTATTCCTTGTTTTCAACAACTGTGGGATTATGTTTTATCTCATCATTGCCTTTTTTAGACTATTTTATAGACAGAACTAGAAATTCTGGTTATATAAAGCTATTCTAGCACAGGCTAGAAAGTAGGTCATTGTGACAGGGAGTATACCAAACCGCCCACTGGTTGCTATAGTAATGACCTACTTTAAGAAACTATTTCTGTTGATTCATGCTGAAATCATCTGTTGGAAGTGGTATAAGGAAACTCACTGCATGTAATTTTTTTCTAATAGCAATAAGTTAGTGATCTCTGGAGGTTCTTTTTTAAGTCTTTAATATGTTTAAAGTGAAGAAGTATATTTTCTTACTTAACACCCTTTCTATTTATTTTGAAGTGATGCAATTAGTAATGCAATTAAATAACAGGAGAACTGTGCTTCTATATAGGTAATACAATTATGCAAAGAGATGTAGTGAGTTTTACTACTGTTTGGCCTTTAAAAACTAATGTGGTTCCATGTAGTTAATAGCATTATTAACTGAGCCTCCAAATGGGTATAGTAATATGCCATATTTTTTTATTTTTATTTTTTAAAGATTTTATTTATTTGACAGAGAGAGACACAGCAAGAGAGGGAACACAAGTAATAGGAGTGGGAGAGGGAGAAGCAGGCTTCCTGCCGAGCAGGAAGCCTGATGCAGGGCTCAATCCCAGGGTCCTGGGAACCTGGGCTCATGACCTGAGCCAGAGGCAGACGCTTAATGACTGAGCCACCTAGGCACCCCAGTAATATGCCATATTAGGAGAAGATCTGAAAATATGTTCTTGTTAAAAATGTACCCTGTGTATTTTCAATGTATTATATTGAATTATTCCATTGAATATTGGATACCTGTTCTGAGGGACATGTAATATATAAAGGCTGAAATTGGTGTTCTCTGGAACACACTGGATCTGAACACTGACAGAACTCAATCTTCCCAGTTAAGGGTAAAGGATGAAAAGTTAGGTTTTCTACAGCACCCTTTCAATAACATTATCTCTTCAGCACTGAAAAGAAATCTTATATGTCAATGAGTTGATACTTTGAACCTAGGATATTAGAGGTTTCGTTTTATGATATTATCAAAGAAGGATTATATACTTAGAGATCAGTTGATTCAGGGTCTTAATTGCACTCTGTCTTGATATATATAAATTGTATATCCAGGGTTAATATACAGTGTTATACTTATCTCAGGTGTAAATTTAGTGATTCAGCAATTCCATATGTTATTCAGTGTTCATCAAGATAAGTGTACTCTTCATCCCCTTCCCTTTCCCCCATTCTTTCACCCATTCCCCCACCCACCTCCCCTCTGGTAGCCATTTGTTCATTCTGTGTAGTTAAGAGTCTGTTTTTTGATTTGTCTCTTTCCCCCCTGCTCCTTTATTCATTTGTATTACTTCTTAAATTCCACATATGAATGGAATCATATGGTATTTGTTTTTCTATGACTGGCTTCTTTCACTTAGCATTATGCTTTCTAGATCTATCCATGTTGTTGCAAATGGCAAGGTTTCATTCTTTTTTATGGCTGAGTAATATTCCATGATATGTGCATATCTATATATATTCTTTACCATCTACTGATGGACACTCGGGGTGCTTCCATTGTTTGGTTATTGTAAATAATGCTGCAGTAAACAAGGATGCATGTATCCCTTTGAATTAGTGTTTTTGTATTTGGGGGTAAATACCCAGTAGTGTAATTACTGGATTATAGGGTTGTTGTATTTTAATTTTTTGAGGAACTTCCACACTGTCTTCCACAGTGACGGCACCAGTTTGCATTCCCACCACCAGTGCACAAAAGTTCCTTTTTCTGCACATCCTCACCAACACTTTTTGTTTCTTGAGTTTTTTATTTTAACAGTTCTGACAAGTGTGAGATGATGTCATTATGGTTTTGATTTGCATTTCCCTGATGATGCATGATGTTGAGCATCTTTTCATGTGTTTGTTGGCCATTTTTATGTCTTCTTTGAAGAGATGTTTATTCATTTCTTCTGCCCATTTTTAATTGGATTATTTTTTTTTGGGGTGTTAAGTTATATCAGTTCTTTATATATTCTGGATACTAACCCTTTATAATATGTCATTTGCAAATATCTTCTTCCACTCAGTAAGTTGTCTTCTAGTTTTGTTCATTGTTTCCTTCACTACAGAGTGGAGTGGAGAAGTCCCAGGATGTATTCGCAATAGTTTATTTTTGCTTTTGTTTTCCTTGCTCCTATTATATATTTATTCATGTTCACCCTTGTCACTGGGAAAGATTTTCATTGAACCTTTGTTCAAAGTCACATTCAGGAGAAATTATGAATCCAAGACAATTAGCACATAGATGTAGGCAGCCAACTAATTAATTGTCTTCTCTTCTCATGCCCAGGTATTTACATATAGAAATATATGTTACTTTTATTGGAAATATAAATTATTCCAAGAGGAGAATAATGATAACTTATGCTTAATGAATATCTACCAAGTGCTAGTAATTCTACTATGTGATTTTATTTTTATTTTTTTAATATTTTATTTATTTATTAGAGAGAGAGAGAGATCACAAGTAGGCAGAGAGGCAGGCAGAGAGGAGGAAGCAGGCTCCCTGCTGAGCAGGGAGCCCAACATGGGCCTTGATCCCAGGACCCTGAGATCATGACCTGAGCTGAAAGCAGAGGCTTTAACCCACTGAGCCACCCAGGCACCCTGTTATGTGATTTTATAATGTTTCTAGTTTTTCGGCACTCATTCAAGACAGCTTTCTGGGTTTTTTCTTAATCCTATTTCTAATCTTTTCAACAGATTGTATTGATCACATGATATTTGTTTGCCAAATGTAGAAACCAAAACACAGGTTAAGGAAACTACATAGTTATGAATGAGACACAGATACTAATTTGGAATCCCATCAGATGGAGCAGGTGCTATGTATTTATGATACCTATAATATAAAGTACAGTGTGAATGTTTCTATAGGATGAGTTCCATATGTCCTTTGGTAGTTTAGATGAAGAAATTACTTTCAGCTGGAAGACTGAAGATTAGTAGTATATGAACTTGAAGAGGTGGAAATTGGGAAAGGTATTCTAGGCCGAGGGAAGATCATAGAGCAAATTCTAGGAGAGTGAATATGTGGCAAAAAGAGTAGTTTGGTTTGGTGAGAAGAGAGAGGGGATGGTAAGAAATGAACCAGGACCCCTAGGTTAGTAGCCAAGCAAAATAATGTGTTGTAGGGAATGAGTCTTTAAAGACCTTTGTACAGGAAAGTGTGCATCAGAAAGATTTGGTGTAGTGTATAAAGTGGATTAGAGTGGGAAAGAGATGTTGCTAGGAAAATGTATTTTAAGACATTGTAATAAATAATGCCAGCAAGAGATAAAAAGGGTTAGAACTATTGTACCAAGAACAGAAGTGGTAGGAAGGAGGGTACCAAAAATAATAGATAACACATAATTGTACTTGCTATGGATCAGGCACTGTTCTGAGAGCTTCACAAATATAAGTTAATTTAATTCTCACAGCATGCTGTGATATGGGTCCTATTACTATCCCCGCCATAAAGATAAGGAAATTAGAACTTTTCAGGATTGATTGAAGGGAATAGTAATTGTTGCTAGAGTTGTTAAATTATGTGATATCCATGTAATGGAATACTATGAAACCATCAAAATTGATGCCATAGAGGTATGTGTATTGCTTTGAAAAGATATTCACTCTGTATTAAACCTTATTTATAGTGGGTACAGTATTTCTCAGTTTGTTTTACTCTGAAAGAATATATGCTCATTATCAATTTTATACCTTTTATGAAGTAAAAAAAAAGGGCATGTTCTCTCATTTTCATTCCCACCCCAGATTCCTACTCCCCAAAGGTAGCTATTATTAATAGCTTTGTAAGTATCCTTCTAATTATTTTCTTATTTATGTGTAACATGAGTATATATATGCAAAGTAAATTTTATTTTATGAAAAAAGTATATGCATTTGGTTTTAGTAGTCACAGTGCAAAGGTACTATGTTCTTTTTTAAAGTACCTGTATTCGAGTCCACTGTACTTCTCTAATTTTTATGTGAAATTACAGCGATGTAAATGATAACATCTGTGAAAGAAAAATATCATACTGTGGAAGAAAAACACCACTTTTAAATATATCTATTCCTTTGTTTTAGGCGGTACCAAAACAAAATTAATTCTTTGGTTGCATTTTCCATTGTAACACATTGCTTCAGTTCATATCATTCTCTACAGTGTTTAGTTCATAGGGTGTTTATTGAAAAGTATTAAGAATGCTTAGCCTGTGAACAAGAAAGGGAAAAATAAAAGGTCAATTATTAATTAACCCAGGATTGTTCGTTTTATGCATTAAGCAGGTTTTTTTCTTTTCCCATTTTTCCCCCCATCTGTTGTTGACCTGCTTGTACCATATGAAACATTTCCATTCTGAAACTAAGGCACAAAAAAGATTTGAGAATTATCTCTGCCTTGGATTATCCTTCCAGAACTCTTTAGTTTTATACTGTTTAAATTTAAGAAAACTTAAAATTGCTAGTTCATTTAACCTCTTAATTTTTTATCTGTTATAGTGTCTAAAAACTCTTTTGCCAAGCAAATACATAAAACTAGATGTTTCCTAGTAAACATTTATCGTCATCAACATGATAAATTATTCATAGTTATGGATAATTTTATAAAATTCAGGTACTTTTGTATTGGTATAACAATAACAACAATCTTCTCCCCCAAAGTATTTGCATGTTTGTGGTGGTAGGTTGGGGTAGGGGTTAGTGTTAGGGTGGTGGCTCCAAACCCAGACAGAACAGGGATAAGGTGAAATATAAATGTGAAGATAGAAAGGTTTGTTTCCTATTTGTTTAAAGACAATTGTGCAACTTCCTAAAGGTGATATGATGGGGGATTCCTGGGTGGTTCACTCGGTTAAGTGTCTGCCTTCGGCTCAGGTCGTGATCCCAGGGTCCTGGGATCGAGTTCCGCGTTGGGCTCCTTGCTCATTGCCTGCTTCTCCCTCTGCCTGCCTCTCCCCCCTGCTTGTGCTCTCGCTCACTGTCTCTCTCTCTCTTTGGCAAATAAATAAATAGAATTTAAAAAATAACAATAATAAATAAAGGTGATATAATGGAAGTCCACCTGTGTCCCACACCCATAGAGATGATGACTCCTAAATGGAAAAGAGTATCAAACTTGACTAGGTATACTGACGTCACTAATAACTGCAACTTAAAAAAATTAACAAAACTTTCTTGATGAAATGATGGGATCAGAATAAGGAAATGATCTGAACCGAATAGCCTCCTAGAATAATGGTGTCTGGTAGAGCTTCCTGCAGCGATAGAAATGTTGTTCACCTGTGCTGTCTGATATGGTAACTAGTAGGCACACATGTGGCTGTTGCAAGGCCTTGAAATATGGCAAGTATGACTGAGAAACTGAATTGTAATTTTGATTAAATTTAAATGGCTACATGTGCATAGTAGCTACCATATTGGACAATGCATTTCTGACTTCTCACAAGTAAACAGTTTACAATCACTATTCTCAGAGAGCACATGACCTGTGGGAAAGGCAGACAAATATTTAACCTTAAGAAGAGATACCTAAAAGAAGCAGAGTAAAGAGAAAATAAGGTATGTCCACCTGAGGGGAAAGGAATCTAGATGAAATTTTAGAGAAATTAGCATGAGGCAGATAGTGACGTTGAATTTCCCAGGGATGACCTCTCTTTCAGATTTTCTCTTGGAGACTGCTCCATTTCTTCAAAATAAAAGATGCACAGTGAGCAGTCTTCTGATACTGCCCCAGAATTTCCCAACATATCTATCGTGTATAAGTCTTATTGATACTTACTTCATTGAGAAAAGTCCACCTGTCTCATGGAATTTTTCGTTTTTAATTAACCTGGTATTCTCTGCACTCAGAGTTATGCCACATAATTTCATGTCTATTTATTATCAGTTTCTTTAATTAGATAAGAAACTGGAAAATAGGCATGTTTCTTATAATTACAGTATCCCCTATACTCAAATTCTTAAGTTATTCACTTGCTCAGAGTGATTAAATAGGATATTTACATTTTTTTTAGTAGAAAAATGTTCTAGATTTCTCAAGGAGACTTTTCTGTTTGAACTTGAGTTCATTTTATCAATGAAATAATGAAGTCAGTTCATTTAATTTATATAATTTTGATGCTTACAAATTAAACATTGCTAACATTCACTCACTGTTATTTAATGGAAGTCATTTAATTTAGGAATTTTTCATTAAAATACTGAGAAACTTGTAATTAAAAAATGGTAAGTATGATTTCTGGAAACAGTAATTTACAGATCAGTTAAAAATAAGATAAGAGGTAATAAAATTATGGGGTTCGCCTGTCAATTTTTAAGAAAAACATGATTTTGTAGTACTATATATCTTCTAAATATACATGTTTAAAAATTTTAATAATATTTTTCTCTGTAGATTTTTGCTTCAGTGTCTCGAAGACCTTGATGCCAATCTGCGAAAATTAAACTCTCGTTTGTTTGTGATTCGTGGACAGCCAGCCGATGTGTTTCCCAGACTTTTTAAGGTAATCTGAAAAATCTTTTCATAAAATAATAATCTTTTTCAGAGAAGACACATTTGATAAGTAAGGTATTTGAGACAATTTAAAGTGTGGTAAATATAAGTATTTTTAAATAAAAATTTTGTTGGTTTTTTTATTTAATAAAAGTTTCACATGGTAGAATCAGACAGTGAAAAAATTGGTTTACAATGAATACTTAAATCTTCTGCCTTAAACTGCCTAGTTCCCCCTACTCAGAAGCAACAAATACTATGTATTTCTTGTATATACATTAGAAATATTTTTTTGCATTAATAAGAATATATATGTGCATGTGTCTATATATATATTTAACACATTATCTATCTATCTATCTATATAAAATACCTGTAGGTCCATCTATATATATAAATTTGCATTTTTGTGTATGTTACCATCCCCCTTTTTAATAACCAAGGTAAGAACACACTATATTTTACACCATCTGTGCCATGCTTTATTCACAAGGCCATGTATTTTGGAGGTTGTTACCCACTGTTCTCTCGGTCTTTTAAATGGCTTCATAGTATTCCATTGTGCAGGTATGCTATGATTTCTTTAACAAGCTTTCTACTGAACATTTGGTCATTTCCACAGGCCTTTGCTAATACGGATAATGCTGTCAGTGAATATCCATGTCCAAATACAAATATCTTTGTTCACATGCGCTAGTACATTTTTGGGATAATTCTTAGAGGAGGACTTTCTGGGTCCAAGGGCTATAATGAAGAACATGCTACTAATAATACAAAACTGTAGTTTTGTGGGTTGTTTTTTTTTTTTTTAACTTGGTAGAATCTTAAATCTTCTAATCTTATGTCTCCCTTCTTTTTTTTCCAAATGTAAAAATTAGTCCTGGAGAGGTTAAAATGACTAAGGTCATATAGCTAGCTCATGGAAGTACTCAGACCAGAAGCTGATTCCTGGTTTTGTCTTTTTTATCCATCCCTTCCTACCATTATAATTCCTAATGTATATTTACTTTTTTTTTGTAGCTATTTGATTCTATTGGTGCGGCTATTAATTTTTTTTTGATAGTAATGTTCCTATTTCTAATGCAGAAGAGAACAGTTCCTTTCCTTGACTGAAAATGTCGCCAGTGCTGGGAGTCAAATAACATTACCTAATCTTTTTCACTGGTATGAAAGAAACCTTTAATTTTAGGATTTCACTAATGCAACAGTTTTGGCTAGTGAAAATTTACTTTACTAAAATATGTTTTACTACCATGGCTACTTTAGAGTCAGAATTTAACCTAGGTACATGTAAGAATTCTGAGTAGAAAGCACACCAGAAACAGTAGTGTAATAGTTAATAACTCATGAGTGTAAAAGTGTATGTATCTCTAAATCCATGTGGTATAAGTAAAATGAATCCTAAGAGAATTTTAGTTGCTTTAAAATAACAAAACTTAAACAAGTGTTTTAAGAATGTGGAGAAAAAAGAGTCCTCTTGCACTGTTGGTGGGAATGCAGACTGGTGCAGCCAGCTACAGAAAACTATAGGGAAATTCCTCAAAAGTTAAAACTAGAATTATCCTACAATCCAGTAATTACACTACTGGGTATTTACTAGAAAAATATAAAAACACTAATTCAAAGGTATACACGCACCCCTACATGTATAGTAGCAGTTTTTACAAAAGCCAAAGAATGAAAGAGCCTAAGTGTCCATTGATAGATGGATGGATAAAGAAGTTGTGGTGTGTGTGTGTGTACATATATATATATATATATATATATATATATATATAGAGAGAGAGAGAGAGAGAGAGAGAGAGAGAGAGAGGAATATTATTCAGTCATAAAAAAGAATGAAATCTTGCCATTTGCAACAACATGGATGGAGCTAGTGAGTATAATGCTAAGCTAAATAAGTCAGAAAAATATTACCATATGATGTCATTCATATGTGGAATTTAAGAAACAAAATAAATGAGCAAAGGAAAAAGAGAGAAAGAGAGATCAAGAAACAGACTTTTAACTATAGAGTATAAACTGATGGTTACCAGAGGAGGTGGGGTGGGGTAAGGGGATGGAGATTAAGGAGTGCCCTTGTGATCAGCACTGGTGATGTATAGAATTGTTGAATCACTATATTGTACCCCGAACCTAATATAACAGTGTATGTTAACTATATTGGAATTAAGACAAAAAAATAAAATTATAAAACTTATTTACTTGTTTTAAAAAAAATTGTTTTAAGTCAGCAAATCTTTTATGTTCTTTGATTTGAGCTTTCTTCTACCTAAATTAACAGTATTGGATTAAACTACCTTCTGCATTTAGATGCTATCCCAGTCTTTGTCAGTTGGGCAGAGAAGCAGTGATTTCCACATGGACCGTAAAATACAGATACATGTAACACATAAAGCACATAGAGTGCTTACCATTTTATTCTGATTTTTCCTTGGGCTATGTACTATGTAAAATACAATTTATGAAAACTTCTTTTCAGATTATATGCTATGTTTAGAGGGAATTAATTGCTTTTTCTATGGCATTGATGTTTTTATTTTTACTTTTTGTTTAGAGGTGCTATATGCATGTGTTTACAAAAAAAAAAAAAGAGCTTAAAAGGATATGTAAGAAAAAGGAGGTCTCCTTCCCACCCCTTCACCCTCACACCCCCATTTCTCTAAGGGAAAAGATTCTTTGTCGGTAACCAGCTGACTCATTTACACTATTATCTCTGGTTTTCTTATTCTAGTTCAGAAAATAGAATTTTTAATAGGTGAGTAATCCTGTTTCCCTCCCATGTGGGACCTGGTAACAGTGCTTTAGTTGATTGGGATGGTGAGAGTGGTTCCAGTACTAATGGTCTAGTATATATCTTCTCCTCTCCATAGCATTCACTCATTCTATTTATATTGAGTAGATTTAGGGATGGGGTCAGAGCATTTTTATTTTTTTATAAACACATATTTACATAAATGTCTGATAAGCTGTTGTTTCTTCTGGTGTGTTTTCTACTTAGAATTTTTCCCAGTTAAATTCTGAACTTAATATAGGACTTTTTTTTTTTTTTAAGATTTTATTTATTTATTTGACAGAGAGAGAGAGATCACGAGTAGGCTGAGAGGCAGGCAGAGAGAGAGGAGGAAGCAGGGTTCCGGCCGAGCAGGGAGCCTGATGCAGGCCTCGATCCCAGGACCCTGAGATCATGACCTGAGCTAAAGGCAGAGGCTTTAACCCACTGAGCCACCCAGGCGCCCTAGGATTTTTTTTTTTAACTTCTTTTTATTTTCTGAAGAAAGGATAAAGAAACTTAGCAGACACTAATGTAGGCAAAACTTGGATACACTAAATCACATAAATCTTACATAAATTATTATTATTATGCAGTTAAATCTTGCAGCTTCCACATATGGTGCCAGAATGGTAAGCTACCAAGACCATGCACATTCTAGGCCCAGCAGAACCTTTTAATGAAGAGTTTAAAGATGAAAACATTCTCATTATATCCAAGAAACAGGGACTAAAGTCTTTATATAGATGGACTCACTGAAGTGTAACAAAATGTTCTGTTCAAAATCGTAGAATAAATCAAAGAACATCTGAAGCCACTAATATTTCACATGCATAAAATTTGTATTATGCTTTTTGAGTTATTTTGGCTTCTTATCATTTTATAGTACATGCTCATTTGAATAAGAGAATTCATTCAACAGATATTGATTGATTGAGTGCCTACTATGTACAAGGCAGAGTTCAAGGTGGTGCGAATATATTAATGAACCAAATAGAAAACATTCCTACCTTGGCAGAGCTTAAATGATAGTAGGAAGGAGGCAGATAATAAGTAAATATGCAATGTCAGGTGGTGATAGGTGCTAAAATAAAAGTGTGGGATATTAAATGCCAAGGTGAGGGAAGGGTAATTACTTTATATGGAATCATGGAAGGCCTCACTTCTAAGATGACATATGAGCAAACATGTGAAGGGACTGAGCCATGCAAGTATTTGGAGTGTGATATTGTCAATTCACAACATTTGGCATCTTGTTCCATCAAAAGGTTGAGTTTAAATTTTTTTTTATTTTTTTATTTTTTTTAAAGATTTTATTTATTTATTTCACAGTGGGAGAGAGATCACAAGGAGGCAGAGAGGCAGGCAGAGAGAGAGAGGGGGAAGCAGGCTCCCCGCTGAGCAGGGAGCCCGATGCGGGCCTCGATCCCAGGACCCTGAGATCATGACCTGAGCCGAAAGCAGAGGCTTTAACCCACTGAGCCACCCAGGCGCCCAAAAGGTTGAGTTTAAATCTGGGTTGGCTGTGTAACTTATTTTGACCAACTGACAAGGAAGACATTGAGTTCCAAATCCTAAGCTTCAAGCAACTTTGAAGCTTCTGCCTTTGCCCTTTTGGAATACTTCTTGTGTCATTCAGGGAATATGGGCTAGAATATCAAATTATGGGACACCATGTAGAGATAGAAGGCCAGTCAACAGCCAGCACCAAGATTTGAGATGTGGGAGAAAGATCTCAGATCCTCTAGGCCTGGCCAAGCTGTCAACTGATTGCAAACTCATACGTGAGCCCAGGTGATACTAACAGAACCACAATCTAGTTAATTGACAGACTTGAGAGAATCTATCATTTTGAGCTGCTAAGATCACTGAAACATGGGGAAAAGATGTTGCAGGCAGAGGGAACGGTAGTTACAAAGGCCTTCATGTGGAAATATGCCATGACTTGTTTAGGAATAGCAAGAAGGCCAGCATGGCTAGAAGCAGTGAGTGAAAAAGAGAGAAAGGATCAGAGAGGTTGCAAGGAGCCAGATCTCAGGACTGACTGACTTTCTTTTTCTTTCTTTCTTTCTCTCTCCCTTCCTTCCTTCCTTCCTTCCTTCCTAAATATTTATTTATTTATTTGACACAGAGAGAAATCACAAGTAGGCAGATAGGCAGGCAGAGAGAGAGGGGGAAGCAGGCCCTCTGCTGAGTGGAGAGCCCGATGTGGGGCTCGATCCCAGGACCCTGAGATCATGACCTGAGCCGAAGCAGAGGCTTAACCCACTGACCCACCCAGGCGCCACACAGGACTTTCTTTATAGACTGTATTTAGGGGTTTGGCTGTTACTCAGTGAAATGGGTAGGATCCATGGAGATTTTTGAGTAGATGAGTGACATGATTTCACTTACATTTTCTTTTTTTTTTCTGTTCTTTTTTATTATTGAAATATAATTGACATACAATGTTATATTAGTTTCAGGTATAGAGCATATCAATTCAATAATTCTATACATTATTCATTGCTCACCGTAAGTATAGTCACCACCTGTCCCCATACAATATTATTGATAATATTGCTATGCTGTACTTTACATCCCCATGACGTATTTATTTTAAAACTGGAAGTTTGTACCTCTTAATCCCCTTCAACTACTTTGTTCATCTTCCCACCCACCTCCCCTCTGGTAACCACAAGTTTGTCCTCTATATTTAAGAATGTGTTTGGTATGTTTGTTTGTTCATTTGTTTTGTTTTTTAGATTCCATATATAAGGAAACCATATCTTTGTCTTTTCCTGTCTGACATTTTTTATTTAGGATAATATACTCTGTGTTCATCTATGTTGTTATAAATGGCAAGATCTCATTCTTTTTTGTGACTGAGTAATAGTCCATATTCTGTGATATATATACATATATATATACACACACACATATACACACACACACATATATGTATACACACATACACACATACTGCATCTTCTTTATCCATCCATCAGTGGACACTTAGGTTGCTTCCATATCTTGATTATTATAAAGATTGCTGCAACAAACATAGAGGTATGTATAATTTTTGAACTAGTGTTTTCATTTTCTTTGGGTAAATACCCAGTAGTAGAATTACTGGATCATATGGTATTTTTATTTTTAATTTTATGAGAAACCTTCGTACTGTTTTCCGCAGTGGCTGCATCAATTCGCATTCCCACCAACATTGCATCAGGGTTCCCTTTTCTCCACATTCTTGCCAACACTTGTTATTTCTTGTCTTTTTAATACTAGCCATTCTGAGTGGTGTGAGGCAATATCTTATTGTGGTTTTGATTTGCATTTCCCTCATGATGAGTGATCTTGAGCATCTTTTTTTGTATCTGTTGGCCATCTGTATATTTTCTTCGGAAAAAAAGCCTATTCAGGTCCTTTGACCATTTTTAATTTAAATTTAATTAACATATAGTATATTATTAGTTTCAGAGGTAGAGTTTAGTGATTCATCAGTTGCATATAACACCCAGTGCTCATTACATCAAGTGCCCTCCTTAATGCCATAAAAGACTCTTAGCTATAGGAAACAAACTGAGGGTCCTTCAACTGTTTTTTGTTTCGTTTTGTTTTGTTTTTTTAAAGATTTTATTTATTTATTTGACACAGAGAGAGAGATTACAAGTAGGCAGAGAGGCAGGCAGAGAGACAAGGAGAGGAGGAAGCAGGCTCCCTGCTGAGCAGAGAGCCCAATGCGGGCCTCGATCCCAGGACGCTGAGATCATGACCTGAGCCGAAAGCAGAGGCTTTAACCCACTGAGCCACCCAGGCGCCCCAACCGTTTTAAATCAGATTTTAGGGGGAGGGTGTTGGTGTTGAGTTTTATAAGTTCTTTATATATTTTGGATATTAATCCCTTATTTTCAAATATCATCTTCCATTCAGTAGGTTACCTTTTTGTTTTGTTGATTTCCTTCATTGTGTGAAAGCTTTTTATTGTGGTGTACTCCCAATAGTTTCATTTGCTTTTGTTTCCCTTGCTGGAGGAGACATCCATAAATATGTTGCCAAGGCTAATGTCTCAACATTGAGAAGAAAGTGAATATGCCACAAAATCATAGGTTTTTGTTTTTTTTTAAACATGCTAGAGGGTTGAGGACACAGAGAAACCTAGTAAATTCCATAAAGACATGAGCCTTTCATAGGAAAGAGACTCATATTCATATCCATGGAGGCACAGCAGAAAAAGAAGGGAATCCACCATTGGTTGAGAGTAAAAAGAAACCAGTCAAAATTTACCAAGCTTTTCATGCTTATACATGAACTGACATGGCAGATTAGAATTCTAAGAAACCCTGATCACAGGCAAGTTCATACGTACTCTCTAGTTCTTTCCTGCAGTGCTTCCTGCAGGCATTATATCAAAGGCTGGGGGAAGGCAGAAGAGCTGAGAGAGATCCCTCATTGAAGTGCTTCTGGGCATTCACTTAGTGCAAAGTAGCAGTCCACTGAAGCTGGGGACAGGACAGTAGGATGTCTCCACAGACAGCAGGACAGAAAGACAGATGTATCCAGAGGTACAGAAAATTAGGGGACAGGAAAACAAAGAGAAGAGGAACATGAAGCAACCATGTAGCTAATGGGTAGACAGCAAAGCAGAGAGAGATACACAGTTTATAAAGCTATTGACTGGGTTATAAAGCAGAGTGAGACAGCTAGCATCTTGTCTATGTTCAAATCCCAAACCCTGTTGAAAAGTCTGGATCCTACCCTCAAAATATTTGAACTCTATTGATGAATGGAATTTAAAACAGCAACAAAGCCAAACCCCACCTCCATTACAGACTATAATAATTCAAATAATTCAATTCAAATTCTAGCAGTCAGAGCCAAGAGTATGTGCTTTTCTAGCGATAAGTATTATTTGTTCCATCTCTGTTCTTTATATGACCATATAATGATTTATATGACAGATAATGTGTCATACAATCAAAAATTTTGAGACACAGGAAGAAGGAGGAAAATGTGACTTGCAATCAAGTAAAAAAAAAAAAAAGAAAAAGAAAAAACAGTAGAAATAGTCCCACAGTTGATGCAGTTGTTGGGGTTAGAATAAAGGACTTTATAATAATTATACTATAGATATTAAAGAATCTAGTCATAGGTGTAAAACATGAGTAGATGATAATTTCAGTATAAAAATGGAAACTATTAAAAAGAAGGAAATGAATTCATTCAGTGGGCTTTTTGAGAGTAGACAGAGCAGAAGAAAAATCAGTGAACTTGAAGACTGGCAATTGAAATCATACCAACTGAAGCACAAAGAGAAGAAAGTCTTCTTAAAAAGGGAACTGGACTATGGCACTTGTGGAATGATAAAAAATGGCCTAACATACCCCTTGGGCAAAGAATAAAAATAAAATTTAAAAAAATGGCCTAACATATGTATAACTGTAGACCTAGGAAAAAAGAGGGGAGAGAGACTGAAACTGATAAAAAATGTTTGAAGACATAAAGATTAAGAATTTTCTAAAATTGATAAAAGATATCAACCCACAGTGTCAAGAAGCTCAACAAAACCACAAACAGCATAAATATAAAGAAAACCACGTCTTGCCACATCAAAGTCAATTAACTGTAAACCAAAGTTAGAAAATTTTATAAGCAGCCAGAGGTGAAAAGACATATTCAGGGGACCACAATAAGAATGTTGGTGGCTTTTTAAATCAGAAATTGTTGAGTCCAGAAGGTAATTTAATGACATCTTTAAAGAACTACACACAGGACACCTGGGTGGATCAGTTGGTTTTGTGTCAACTCTTGGTTTTTGATCAGGTCATGATCTCATGAGTTGTGGAATTGAGCCCCACATTCAAGCTCCTCACTCAGTGAGGAGTCTGCTTGACTCTCCCCTTGCTTGTGTACTCTATATAAAAATAAATCTTAAAAAAAACCCAAACCCTACAGAGAACTTTGTTAACTTAGCAGAATTATTCATTTAAAAAAAAAAAGGTAGTAGTCCCTGTTTGGTCAGTTAAACTCCAACTCTTAATTTCAGCTCAGGTCATGATCTCAGGGTAGTGAGATNAAAAAAAAAAAAAGGTAGTAGTCCCTGTTTGGTTCAGTCAGTTAAACTCCAACTCTTAATTTCAGCTCAGGTCATGATCTCAGGGTAGTGAGATTGAGCCCTGCATCAGGCCCCACGCTCAGTGGGGAGTCTGCTTGAGATTTATCTCTCCCCCACCTCTCTCTCTCTGATCCTCTACCCTGTTCTTTTTAAATGAATAACTCTTAAAAAAAGGAGAAGAAGAAGAAGAAGAAGAAGAAGAAGAAGAAGAAGAAGAAGAAGAAGAAGAAGAAGAAGAAGGAAGAAGAAGAAGAAGAAGGAAGAAGAAGAAGAAGAAGAAGAAGAAAGAAGGAGGAGGAGGAGGAGGAGGAGGAAGAGGAAGAGGAAGTAGTCTAAGGCCATACCACCCTGAATGTTCCTGATCTTGTTTGNGAGGAGGAGGAGGAGGAAGAGGAAGAGGAAGAGGAAGTAGTCTAAGGCCATACCACCCTGAATGTTCCTGATCTTGTTTGATCTCAGAAGCTAAGCAGGGTTGGACCTTGTTAGTACTTGGATGGGAGACTGCCTGGAAATACTTCATGCTATGGGCCTAGATAGATAGATAGATTAGATAGATAGATAGATAAAAATTTAAAAAGGTAAAATGAAGGCATTTTCAGGCAGACAAAAACAGAGAGCACTTTATTTCTAACAGATATAGTCTGTAAGAAATACTAAAGGAAGTTCTGCTGGGTGAAACAAGTCATTCTGGATGAAAGAATCTGCAAGAAAGAGAAAAGAACACTAAATATATGGGTGAATATAAAAGACCAACTTTTTTGTTATTTTTAGTTATATATATTTATATATTCTATTTTCTTTAAAAGACTATTGCCAGGTTAGGGCCAACTAATAGCAGTGAATTATAAGTGATAATATCAATATTAAGAGGCTTATATATAGAAGTAAAATTTTATAACAGGATCAAACAAAGTAACAGCAAAGTAAATACAAATATCTCAAAGTTCTTACGTTATTCAATAGTAATATAGGATTTGAATGTAGACAGTGATAAGAATGTACATTGTAATCTAAAATAACATAAAGAGCTATTTCAAAAAAGTTAATAGAGGAGTTTAAAATGGAATACTAGAAGTATTTGACCTATTTAAATGAAAGCAGATGGGTAAATTTACGCTCAGCTATACCAATAATTTTGTTCAGTGTAAATGGTCTATTTTAAGCTTGCCATTTTAAGGCACAAGTTGTCAAACTGGGTAAAGAATAAGCAAGAACCAACTTATATGCTGATTAGAAGAGACATTTTAAAAATATGAAGAGGAGTGCCTGGGTGGCTCAGTCAGTTAAGTGTCCAGGTCTTGATTTTGGCTCAGGTCATGATCTCAGGGTCCTGGGATGCAGCCCCTCATTGGACTCCTTGCTCAGTGGGGAGCCTGCGTAAGGATTCTCTCTCCTTCTCCCTCAGCCCTTCCCCCTGCTCTCTCTTTCGCTCTGTTTCTCTCTAAAATCAATAAATCTTTAAAAATATATAAATAAATAATAGAAAATAAGAATATGAAAAACAGGGAAAAATATGAAAAACAGGAGATACAAGTTTCCAATTATGGAATGGATAAGTCACAGAAATAAAAGGCACAGAATAGGGAATATAGGCCATAATATTGTACTAGTGTTTTATGGTCACAGATGGTAGCTACATTTATGGTGAGCATAGCATAATATATAGAGCATTTGAAAACCTTAAAAAAAAGATATAGGTGATATAAATAATACTATCAACCAGTTTGGTATACTAATATTTGCAGAACACTACATCCCAAAACTACACATTATATTTTAACACATATGAAATTCTCACCAAGATAGACCATATGTTCAGCCACAAAACAGTTATCAATAAATTTCAAAAACCTGACATCTTATAGAATATATTCTTTGATTTCAATAGAATTAAAATGAATAGCAAGAGAATTGCAAATATTTATAACTGATAATGGAAACTATACAAACATTTATGGGATTCACAACATACTTCAATTAAAAAGTACTGTTTTTTTTAAAGATTTTATTTATTTATTTGACAGAGAGAGAGAGATTACAAGTAGGCAGAGAGGCAGGCAGAGAGAGAGGAGGAAGCAGGCTCCCCGCTGAGCAGGGAGCCTGATGCGGGGCTCGATCCCAGGACCCTGAGATCATGACCTGAGCCGAAGGCAGAGGTTTTAACCCACTGAGCCACCCAGGTGCCCCCAAAATACTGTCAATATTAAGGTAATTTCTTTAAAATACTAAAAAAAATTTATGGGATTTGGCTACAGCAGTGCTTAGAGGAAAATTAATAGCTTTCAGTACTCTGTTAGACCTTTTTAAAAAGTAGAAGAAAAGAACAAATCAAACCTATAGTATAGTAAGTAAAGAAAAAAATGAAGAATGGAAATCAATGAAACAGAAAGCAGACAAACAATAGAGAAAATAAATTGCAATAATCAATTTATTATCCCTCAGCTCTAATCCACCCTTCTAAGTTCTCTCTGTCAAATAAATAAAAAAATCTTAAAAAATGAAATTAGTAATATTTAGTTTAGCCCAGGAATACCAAGTTGGTTCAACATTATAAAAATCAATTAAGGTGATCCTTCCCGTTAATAGAATATAGGAAAAGCTATTAAGATGATGATCTCAATAGATGAAGAAAAAGCACTGGACATAATTCAGCATCCATTTGTGATTTAAAAAACTTTAAGCAAACTAGGAATAGAAAATTGGTAAATGTTGGGCGCCTGGGTGGCTCAGTGGGTTAAGGCCTCTGCCTTCGGCTCAGGTCATGATCTCAGGGTCCTAGGATCGAGGCCCACATCGGGCTCCCTGCTCAGCAGGGAGCCTGCTTCCTCCTCTCTCTGCCTGCCTCTCTGCCTGCTTGTGATTTCTCTCTCTGTGTGTCAAGTGAATAAATAAAATCTTAAAAAAAAAAAGAAAATTGGTAAATGTTAATTTGAAAAAAGTTGTCTATTAAAAACATAGCTAATGTCATTCTTAATGGTGAAATACTAAGTGCTTTCCACCTAAGATCAGGAGAAAAGCAAGGATATAAACTTGCACCACTGGGGCGCCTGGGTGGCTCAGTGGGTTAAAGCCTCTCCCTTTGGCTCAGGTCATGATCTCAGGGTCCTGGGATCTAACCCCACATCAGGCTCCCTGCTCACCTTCCTTCTCTCTCTCTGCCTGCCTCTGCCTACTTGTGATCTCTCTCTCTCTCTGTCAAATAAATAAATAAAATCTTAAAAAAAAAAAAAACTTTCACCACTAACTGAAAGTCTTGCCAGCGTAATTGGGGAAGAAAAAGAGTAGATAATTAGCTTATCAGCTTTCCCATGTTCTCTATCATAGCATTCTATTTTTTTCTAATGGTTATTGTGTATTTACTTTTTAAATTTATCTCTGTTGATAGTTTTCCTCAGTAAGCTCTAGGAGGGAGGGACCTAGCATTGTATCTGGCCTGTAATAAAGATTTTAATATTTGATGTATAAATGAATATATTTAATGTTTGGGGAACCTTCTTTTCCCTAGCTTTTTGTTTTTCTTGTAGAGAGATATTCATTAATTTATCCCCAGGGAAGAAGTGAAAGATTTCATTGGTGAGTGTAGTAGAAGGAGCTAAGTGAGTATAGCTCAGATTGTACCTTTTCTTCTCACTTGCTGAGAGCACTCATCTTATTCTGTTCTCCTATGCAATACATTTTATAGGGGTAGCCCATACCGCAGGGAAGGGGCTGCTTATCATTGGGTGGGTAAATCTGTTTAATTCAAGAGTGAAATAATAGCAAGATTACCTGACCATAAACCTAATGTTTTCTGCAACTCACCTTTACTAGTAATGTGGTCTGTATTTTGATCTTTAAGTGTCTGACTTATGTTCCCTTCCTTTTCAAGAATGTTATTGACTTACCTTAAACTCTGTCATCTGTCTAAAAACTAAAAAATTATTTATCAAAAAAATCATGGAATTGCAAACTACTATTCAGGAAAATGTTGTAACATATATGGCAGGGAAAGATTGCTGTCATTAAAACATTAGGAGCTTTTACAGGTCCATAAGAGAAAAATTCACTGCGATAGAAAACCAAACAAACATAACCTTCAACTCACACAAAAGAATTATACAAATAGCTAGTAATAATAGCTGTCATTCATTGAACTTACTGTGTACTCTGTCCTTAAGAATTTACATGCATTATCTCATTTTAATCTTCCAGGAACCTTGTAACATAATGATTTTTTTTTTCATTTTACTATAGCAAACACATAGTGTTTATTATGTGCTAGGTACTCTCTAAGCACATTACTCACATTCTACCCATTTTATAGATGAAGAAACAGGCATGAAGAGTTTAACGACTTGTGTAAATAGTTGAGCTGGTCTTTGAACTCAGGAGGTCTGACTTTAGGTCCTCTGTTTTTTAACAACTACTCTGTACTGCTTCACTATAAAACAAATATAATGCTTTCCAACTCTTATTTTATTTTTAAATTTCAAAAACAGTATGTGATTGTGCTAACAAATGTGAGCAGTGGAACAGTGTGTAAAATTTAAAATAATTACTTTATTTGGACTCCTAAATTTAAAGGTAACAGCTATTGACAGCTTGGTATGCATTCTTCAAGATGTTCAAGAAAGGAAAATTTTTGAAATGAGGTACTGTTTTTCTGTGTATACCATATTTATGTGTTAGTGGTTTTTAAAAAACCTTTAACATACTACTGGCAAGTGTATGGGGAGCAAACACTTTGGTATACTACTAATGAGAGTGTGAATTGGTACAATATATCTGGTGGAAAATTTGGCAGTGTCTGTCAAAAATTTAAATATGCTTATCTTATCTATTCATTGTTTTTCAAGGAACTGTTTCTAGGAAAAATAGATCAGATGCCCCAAAATGTTTAAGATGCATGCATAAAGATAAGGTTATACACTGTAAGGCTTATAGTAGTATTTTTTTTTTAACCCACCATTGGAAACAGCCCTTGTCTAAACTGTGCTAGTTTGGAGAATTAGTGTGATACCATATAGTGAATTAAATAATAATAGACTTATAGTTGATTTTTTTTCTTGTAAGATATATCAGAATAATTTTTAGAATTAAAAAAAGTTACCATCCCCTTAGGAAATCACAGTTCCATGAAGTCACAGTCTCCACATTGAAAATCACTATAAGGAGATGTGTACAGAACTTATCAATATAGCACCTGATACTCAATAAATATCTGACATTGTTACTATCTCCACAGTTAACAGTTTTTGGTAATCAGAAATAAAAAAATTATAAAACAGTACCTCTGCAAAGCAACGTATACCATATTAACTATCAAAGGTTTGTGAAAGAGCACCTGGGTGGCTCAGTTGGTTAAGCATTTGCCTTCGGCTCAGGTCATGATCTCAGGATCCTGGGATCGAGCCCCCCATTGCATCAGGTTCCCTGCTCAGTGGGGAGTCTGCTTCTCCCTCTGCTCCTCCCCAACTCATGCTCTCTCTCTCAAATAAATAAATAAAAATCTTAAAAAAAAAAAAAAGTTTTGTGAAGGACCAGTTCTTAGAATCAGCAGACATAAATTCAGCAGACATAAATACCCTCCAGGTATTCTGGCTCTTTGTGAACTTGGGTAGATCCCTTAATTTTTTTTAAAGATTTTATTTATTTATTTGACAGAGAAAGAGAGAATGAGCAATAGAGGGAGAAGAAGAAGCAGATTCCCCGCTGAGCAGGGAGCCCGATGCAGGACTCAATCCCAGGACCCTGGGATCATGACTCAAGCCGAAGGCAGATGCTTAACTGACTGAGCCACCCAGGTGCCCAAGTCCCTAAATTTTTAAAATAACATTATCTGTCAAATGGAGGTATCAGCCAAAGTGCCAAACTGGGGGTTATTTTGAGGAGCAAATGAGATCATATAAGTGTAAATTATTTGAAAAGTAAAGTGCTATGCAAACAAATTTAGTGTAGGAAGCTGTTTTTAAGCATATTACTAGTTACGTTGTCTACTGCCTAGTACAATGCCTGAAATCTAGTGAATGTACATTTCTTAGTTACAAAATTCTGAATTTATAAATTGTGTAGTTTCTTCCTGCATATTCAAAGTTTGATTTATGTATAGTCGTTCCATATGTAAAGTTGAAGCTTCTTACTTTTTCCCAAAGTGTATTGTTATAATGGAAAATAATTACTAAAATTTGTGAACATTCTTGTTCCTTTTTCTTATTTTAGGAATGGAACATTACTAAACTTTCAATTGAGTACGATTCTGAGCCTTTTGGAAAGGAACGAGATGCAGCTATTAAGAAACTGGCTACTGAAGCTGGAGTAGAAGTAATTGTACGAATTTCACATACATTATATGATCTGGACAAGTAAGGTTTTTTTTCCTTTTATTTTTTTATGGTATAAAACACGTAATATTTGTTATCTCAGCCATTTTTAAGTGTACAGTTCAACGGAATTAAGTACATGGACAAGGGGCACCTGGATGGCTCTGTTGCTTAAGTGTCCAACTCTTGATCTCAGCTCAGGTCTTGATCTCAGGATCGTGAACCCAAACCCCACATTAGGCTCCACCTTGGGCAATAGAAAAAAAAAGAAAAAGAAAAAGTACATGGACAAGTAAGTTTTAATCTGTGTAACTTCAGTTTTTTAAAATGGAAGTAACAACATATACATAATAGAATTGTGGGAGAATTAAATGAATATGTCAGACCCTTAGCATTTTATTCAATGGCTCTGATTTTTTACTTACTCACTGACAGATGCCAAAAGTACAGATGTGTGAGTGCATAAGATAAAAATACTTAAGAGTTTCAGTATCAAACTGTTAAAGAGTATCACAGAATTTACCTGGACTATTCTAACTCAGCCTGTGGTCTTGCCTCTCTGGGCTCTTAGCAATATTAATTTCATAGTTTATATGACACAAAACCAAGAAATGCTGTGATATATTTAATATGATTGTTTAAAGTTTTTTTATTTCCTATGTGTTTGTCTTGTCTATCTGGATTTTAAGTCCAGTTGCAAATTGTAGGTAATATTACTTTGTATAGCCATAGTCCTCTGAACAGCAGCATAATGTCTTATTTCTCAAAGTATATTTCTTGAAATACCATTTCTTGGTGGTGCTTTGTCCAAAAAAGATTCTGTGGTCAAGTTTAAATTTAGGAATTATTATATGCTTTGATCTTTGAAGGTTCACAAGATTCATTAACGGAGTAACTTTAGGTATACTATTGTCCTTACAAGTGCTGAACTTGAAATCTCAATTTATGTACCTTTTAAATTACTTTGCTTTTAGTTATTAACTCATTTTATCTAGTTAGTAAAGCTCATTCTATAAGTTATATGACAAACTAGTTAATTTTATTCTACTTTTCCAAATGTATGAAAAAACTGTGGTTTGATTTCAAGCAGGGGTCTTATTTGCTATTAAGTCGGAAGTCATCTATCTCTTGAAAATAAACATGCCTTCTAGTTTACCAGTTTTCTTAACTTTAGGAAGCTGATAGCAAGAAGGAAGTATATTTGGGGTGGTTTGGGCGGTTGGGACTTTCCCTTTTTCCCTTCTAACTTCCTGGCTAGTCTAAAAATTAAATTGACTTAAGACAGATTAATAGGAGAAAAATAAATTTAATTCATATATCCAGGATATGAGACTCAAAGAAGTGAGCAAAGCAGGCAGCTTTTACATCTTTTAGACAAAGAAACAATAAGTTAGCAAAGAAATGCCAAGACTTTTAAATAAGTTTGGGTTTAGGGTAGCAAATGTATGAATTTTTTTTTTAAAGATTTTATTTATTTATATGACAGAGAGAGATCACAAGTAGGCAGAGAGAGGCAGGCAGAGAGAGGAAGAGGAAGCAGGCTCTCTGCTGAGCAGAGAGCCCGATGCGGGCCTCGATCCCAGGACCCTGGGGTCATGACCTGAGCCGAAGGCAGAGGCTTTAACCCACTGAGCCACCCAGGCGCCCAAATGTATGAAGTTTATACAGCCTTCTCAGGCCTGAATTACATGTCTCTGATGATAAGGATACCTTTTACTCTCCAGGTTCTAGGAGAGTACCCTTCACATAGGGAATTTATTTCTTGCTTTCAGAGGGACAGAGCAGGCTCAAAGTGTCCTTTTTATATTGTTTCTTAAATAACTTTAATTCAAAATAATTAATATGCCAAAGTGACATATTTTGGAGTGGCGTGTCCCAAACCCCATCAGAGGCAAAATAGGATAAGAGCAGTTGCATCTGAGTGGGAGATTTAGTGTTATGCATATAATTGGATTGTTTAGTGGATTGAATATGAATATTTACTATATATAATTTGTCATATAAAAATGTAACATACAGAAAACATTTTTCTCAGGTTTTTATTTTGCTTAAGCTTTGTAATTAGCAATGTCAGTAGTATCACTGCAGTATCAATATAGTCCACAATTTTCATTATGACCCTATATATAAACTCAAAGTATTACACCGAAACAAAATTACTAAAAGCAGAGAGGATAGTTTTTGTGGTATTGCAATTACATATATGTTACAATTTATGTGTAATTATATGTGCTATAATGAAAAATGTACTATTTTTAAAATTTTTTTCATCGTGACGAAAGTGTACTCTTCAATTCCCATCACCTGTTTACCCCATATTCCACTTCACCTCCCCTCTGGTAAACATCAGTTTGTTCTCTGTAGTTAAGAGTCTGTTTCTTGATTTGTCTGTTTTTTTCCCCCCTTGCTTGTTTGTTTTGTTTCTTATATTCCACATATTAAATCATTTGGTATTTTTCTTTCTCTGACTGATGTTTTCCACTTAGCAGCATCATACTCTCTAGCTCTGTCTGTGTTGTTGCAAATGACAAGATTTCATTCTTTTTTATGGCTGAGTACTATTCCAGTGTGTGTGTGTGTGTGTGTGTACATTTATACAAACCACATCATCTTTATCCATTCATCTATTGATGGATACTTGGACTGCTTCCGTAGTTTGACTGTTGTAAATAATGCTGCTATAAATGTAGGGGTGCATGTACCCCTTTGAATTAGCTTTTGTATTTTGGGGGTTAAAACTCAGTAGTACAATTACTGGATCTTGGGTAATTCTATTTCTAACTTTTTGGGGAACCTCCATACCATTTTACACATTACTGTACCAGTTTGCATTCCGACCAACAGTGCAAGAAGGTTCCCTTTTCTCCACATCCTCACCAACATTTGTTTCTTGTGTTTTTAATTTTAGCCATTCTGACAGGTATGCGGTGATATCTCGTTGTAGTTTTGATTTATATTTCCCTGATGATGAGTGATACTGAGCACCTTTTCATGTGTCGGTTGGCCATCTGGGTGTCTTCTTTGGAAGAATGATAATGTGTTCTGCCCATTTCTAATTGGATTATTTGTTTTTGGGGTGTTGAGTTTTATAAGATCTTTATAGATTTTGGATCAAATTATCAAGTATGTCATTTGCAAATGTCTTCTCCCATTCAGTAGGTTGACTTTTAGTTTCGTTGATTGTTTCCTTCTTTGCAGAAGCTTTTTATTTTGATGTAGTCCCAGTAGCTTATTTTTGCTTTTATTTTCCTTGCCTGAGGAGACATATCTAGAAAAATGTTGCTATAGCTGATGTCAGAGAAACTACTGCCTGTGCTCTCTTCAAGGATTGTTATGGTTTCAGGTCTCACATTTAGGTCTTTAATCCTTTTGAGTTTATTTTTGTGTATGGTGCAAGAAAGTGGTCCAGTTTCATTCTTTTGCATGTAGCTGTCCAGTTCTCTTAACACCATTTGTTGAAGAGACTTTTCTCCCTTGTGTATTCATTCTTCCCTTGTTGATGATTAAATGATCATATATAATTGTGGGTTTATTTCTGGGTTTTCTGTGCTATTCCACTGACCTATATGTCTCTTTTTATACTAGTACCATGCTGTTTTAATTACTACCACTTTGTAATATAATTTGAAATTTGGAATTGTAATATCTCCAGTTATGTTTTTTCTTTTTCAAGGTTAACTTTGGCTATCCGAGGTCTTTTGTGGTTCCATACAAACTTTAGAATTGTTTGTTCTAGCTCTGTGGAAAATGCTGTTGATATTTTGGTAGGGGTTGCACTAAATGTGTATATTGCTTTGAGTAGTGTATAAATTTTAATATCTTCTGTGTTAATTTTGTTAAGTTTATTTATTTATGTAATCTCTACACCCAACGTGGAACCCCTCCCCCCACCAACATCAAGAATTGCATATTCTTTTAGCTGAGCCAGCCAGGCACCCCGTCAGTATTTGTTCTTTCAGTCCATGAGTATGGAGTGTCTTTCCATTTCTTTGTGTTGTCTTGAATTTCTTTTGTCGATGTTTTATAGTTTGGGAGCACAAGTTTTTCACCTCTTTGGTTAAGTTTATTCCTAGATATTTTTTTTTGGTGCAATTGTAAATGAGATTGTTTTCTTAATTTCACTTCCAAATTCATCTGTGAGGCCAGTATCAGCCTGATACCAAGCCAGATAAAGACACCATAAAAGAAGAGAACGATAGGTCATATCTCTCATGAATATAGATGCAAAAATCTTCACAAAATACTAGCAAACTGATTCCTACAGTACACTGAAAAGGAGTAAGGAGATATAAAGTATGTCCATAAGATACATATCCTGACATATTTAACAAAGGCATGATGAGCACAACAGAAAGTAGCAAGTGATTATCACTATAGTATATAGCATATAGTATTTAGTATGTAGAATCCTAATTAATAAGACTTGCTTTATTGCTCCTCAGTATAATATTGGTCCCGTTTGGTTTTTACTGATGATTAAGAGATTTTTTGAGCTGAGTTGTAATATGTTTTTACCTTTTCATGTATATTATTTTTATGTTATTGCCTTTCGGCTGACTTGACCACTTGTTTTTTTCACTCATAGATGCTTAATAGTACCCTTTGTCTTAAAGGTTTTGTTATTTGCATGCTGTATGCTTTTGACACATAGCAGATGTCTAGAAAATGAAGAGAATAACTTTTAGATTCATTAGCTATTTTAATAACTTTCCTGGTCATAAGAGAAGCTTATATCCTCCTGGAAGTCTTAAGTAATTAATTTTGTTTTTTGATTTTAAGCATTTTCAGAAGTTACCAATCAAAGTATATTGTCATTTTTTAATACTAACTGCATTTTACTAACTTTTTTTTTTTTTTTTGCCTTTTACTAACTTTGTAATAGGATCATAGAACTCAATGGTGGACAACCACCTCTTACTTATAAAAGATTCCAGACTCTCATCAGCAAAATGGAACCACTAGAGATACCAGTAGAGACAATTACTTCTGAAGTGATTGAAAAGTGCACAACTCCTCTGTCTGATGACCATGATGAGAAATATGGAGTCCCATCACTAGAAGAATTAGGTAGGTGCAAGTGAAGCTTGAGAGTTAATAAATCACTCAGAAAATCTCATTTCTAATTTGATATATGAAGTATTTTGCATTAAGAGGGACAGAAAGGAGAAAAATATAAAGGAAACTCTTTTACTAAGAAGTGATAAATCTGTACATTATGCATTCTATAAATGTGATCTTTCTGTTAATCACCGTAAGATGTTTGTCCTAAAGAATAGGACCATATTATATCCTCATATGTGAAGACCAGAGCCATCAGTTCATTTTTATGCTACTGTCATTTTTTCTGTGAAGCATTTTTTCCCATTTATTGTGGTTCAATAAAAATTATTTTAGTTCCAGAAGAATATTTTTTTCTTTTTTCTGTTTGGTTTTTTTTTAGGTTTTGATACAGATGGCTTGCCCTCTGCTGTATGGCCAGGCGGAGAAACTGAAGCACTTACACGTTTGGAAAGGCATTTGGAAAGAAAAGTATGATAATATAAATAAATAAGTAAATAAATAAATAAATAAAATGAAATAAAATAATTTCACTTTTTTAAAAACAAAAAATAGACTGTTGCAAAGAAGAATTGAGAGAAATAGTTAAAATAGCGTAAACCTAATTATATGAAAATTAACAACCATCTCCTCAATTAATTTTTTCCTCCTCTGCTGACTATTTCCTCTTTAGCTACTACCAATACCATCTTTTCTATTCTTTCTGTGTAAGCTGGTATCTGTTGACCATATCTTTGAAGCTAAGATAAAGTTCTATTTCACCTTTACCTCAGAGTCAAGCAGACAGGTTGAAAGTGCTCTCAGCTTGGTGTTAGGAATTTGAGGGTAATTTATTTCACATGAGTATGTGCTACACGAGGATGGCTGAAACAAAAGAATGCTCACTTTTATTCTGTTGTGTTTCTTATTAAAGCATGTTTGTGACTGGGGTAATAACTTTTTGTCAGTTTTAAACACCCTTTTTAAATGGAAAAGGCAATAAGCTAGCGTAATTCTCTCTGTGTGTTTTCAGGCTTGGGTGGCAAACTTTGAAAGACCTCGAATGAATGCAAATTCCCTGCTCGCTAGCCCTACTGGACTCAGTCCTTATCTCCGATTTGGTTGTTTGTCATGTCGACTATTTTACTTCAAACTAACAGATCTCTACAAAAAGGTATTATCTAAAACTGAAGTTTATTTTTCAAAATACTTCTTTAAAAATTGTTGATAATACTTTGCTTTTTAACCTTAGGTAAAGAAGAACAGTTCCCCTCCACTTTCCCTTTATGGGCAACTGTTATGGCGTGAATTTTTCTATACAGCAGCAACAAATAATCCACGCTTTGATAAAATGGAAGGAAATCCCATCTGTGTTCAGATTCCTTGGGATAAAAATCCTGAGGCTTTAGCAAAATGGGCAGAAGGCCGGACAGGCTTTCCATGGATTGATGCCATCATGACACAGCTTCGTCAGGAGGGTTGGATTCACCATTTAGCCAGACATGCAGTGGCTTGCTTCCTGACCCGAGGTGACCTGTGGATTAGTTGGGAAGAAGGAATGAAGGTGAGTATTCTTCTAACTAATATTGTAGCACAGTCTTATTTTGAGTCTATACCTTATTACAATTCCAAGAAGTTCTCTGTTACTTAGATTCATTTATAGTCTAATTTTTTTCAGCAGGTAAAGAATTTAATTCCCTAATACAGGCACGCTCTTGAAGAACAGAAATGGTGTAAGCAGACAGGAAAAATGGTGAAAACTGGTTTGATTAACCTCAAGTCATTTCACAAACTGAACCGGCCTAGCCATCAAGGGAACTATAAGGTTTAACAATCTGGACTCATTGGATTAACATATTTATAGGTGATCATTTCTGTTACAAAAAAGAATTTACCCAAGAATTCTTAGAAATAGTGGATTTATATTATAAAATTTAAAATATGTATAATTTGCCTCACTTCAGCATCATAACTTTTTATGGGCACCTGGGTGGCTCAGTGGGTTAAAGCCTCTGCTTTCGGCTCAGGTCATGATCTCAGGGTCCTGGGATCGAGGCCCGCGTTGGGCTCTCTGCTCAGCAGGGAGCCTGCTTCCCCCTCTCTCTGTCTCTTTCTCTCTGCCTGCCTCTCTGCCTCCTTGTGATCTCTCTCCCTCTGTGAAATAAATAAATAAAATCTTTAAAAAAAAATCATAACTTTTTAATGATCCGTTTTGTAAAGTGAAGCATACTACATTTTGTGACATCATCTTGTGGTTATATATAATAGGACTTGTTTTACCTACCTGCCTATATCATAAATTTCCCCTATCCAAAGACCATTTCTGATCTTTTTTTTTTTTTGCATCTCCTATGTTTCCTAGTACAAAGTTGTACATGAGGTAGATATTTTATAGTACACACTTAATGAATTTATAAAAAAAGGCATTTAAAATTTATTTCCCTTGTGGTCAAGGAATTCCAAATTTAAACTCTATAATGCTAGTGCTTCTTTTTTTTTTCTTTTTCACTAGTGCATTTTAAAAGTCATTTATATTTGGGTGCTCCCTATATGTAGGACAGTGTACCAGGCTTCTCAGGTTTTGTTAGTGATTTATTTGGTGTATCTTTGCTTTCTTGAAAGTGTTTACTGCTTTCTTTCTTCCATTTTTTAATTGAATCAGTGACTTGAGTGGTTATTTTACCCTCCCCCCAATAACACTGCAAAGACTAGAAAGAGAAATTCACATATATTGCTGATACTTTTCTTTCCCTGAAATAATTTATTACAGAACAGAACATTGACAAGGAGGCCACTTTGGAATGTTTAATTTTACAGTTCTGTGCTAAATTTTCTTTACCTTGATTTTTGATCTACAGAGACCTGGAAAATGCTTGCTTTGAGAATTATATGTGTACAAACTAATTGGTTACTGTTACTTCTGAAGGTATTTGAAGAATTATTGCTTGATGCAGATTGGAGCATAAATGCTGGAAGTTGGATGTGGCTGTCTTGTAGTTCCTTTTTCCAACAGTTTTTTCACTGCTATTGCCCTGTTGGTTTTGGTAGGAGAACAGATCCCAATGGAGACTATATCAGGTAAATCAAGGGTGATTATTATTCAGTTTGGAATAACTAATCCAGGAAGAGCTTTTCATGTTTAAACAACACTTAAGGTTTTCCCCACTCATGATGGGCAGCAGAGATGAGGAGATGGGTAAACAAATCATTAAATGGTATTGACTTGATTTTGGTCATTCATAGCTAATAATTAGTTTGTTATAACTTGCTTGTAGTTCATTTTATTTATAATTTTTCTTCCTTCTCCCAAAAGACGTTATTTGCCTGTCCTAAGAGGTTTCCCTGCAAAATATATCTATGATCCCTGGAATGCACCAGAAGGTATCCAAAAGGTAGCCAAATGTTTGATAGGAGTTAATTATCCTAAACCAATGGTGAATCATGCTGAGGCAAGCCGTTTAAATATTGAGAGGATGAAGCAGATCTATCAGCAGCTTTCACGATATAGAGGACTAGGTATGTTAGTAATTACCTTTGGTTTTTTGGTTTGTTTCTTTAGCAGGGATTTATGTATCTATCCTTGAATTTGATCTTGATCATAATTTAATAGGAAATTTTTTCCCTTTAGGTCTTCTTGCATCAGTGCCTTCTAATCCTAATGGGAATGGAGGCCTCATGGGGTATTCTCCTGGAGAAAATATTCCAGGTTGTAGCAGCAGTGGAAGTAAGTGAAAAGGAAATTTCTATACTTAGCAACATAAAGAGATTAATAATCAGATATATTTTTTATTAAATCTCACTATAATATTTTTTCTATACATGTACATACACACACATACATGTGCGCGCACACGCCGTCATTCCATTAGTGACATTTTGGAGGTGGAAAACCTCATTACATGTAGTAGAATTTAGCTCAAGGTAAAGAACTTACAAACTGAATGAGGAGGGTAATTTTAAGGGTAGAATGAAACTCAGATATCCCATTTTCTGAAGGCTCATTATTTTTTGCTTTCTTTAGGTACATATCAGGTAGCAGGTAATTAGTTAAGGTCATTGGTCCTGTGAATATGGCCGAAATATTTATCATACACATACATAGGGCCTTTAGTCTTTTTGCACATGAGTTTTTCCTTCCAGTCTTGTTTGTAGTGGTTTTCCATATGACATATACTTCGTTGCCACATATGTTCTTAATGTGTGATATTAATAATGTCAAGAAGCTAGTATTGAAAATTTGAATCACTGTATCAGTTTTCAAAGGTTCTAGCCAAAATTGCATGAGGCTAATTAATTTGATTAAAAACAAGGCAGCATTTGTGGAATGCTTATTTTTTTTTCCAAAAAAGTCACGTGTTTAAAATTGAAAGTAAGAACAAAAACTTTAAAAAATTGAATGTTTCTGATTCAGAAATACTCTGTATCCTTTTGAGAGCATATATTTTTTTTCTCCAAGAATTAGATTAAGGAGAAATGCACAATGCATTCACATTTTGACTATTTACTTTATGCCCAGTATGAGGGAATTTTTGCCACATTCTGAAACATATCCCTTTATGCCCTCTACTTACCCTGTCTGTAGACTATTTTTTTATAGTGTCTCACAAGGCATATCAAAGGGCAGGATTCTTTATAACTTGGACACAGATGACTTGAAGTATTTTTTTTTATTCTTTGCTTTTCGTTCTTAAATCACAATCTATTTATGATAGTAATGTTTTAATTTTATTTAATTTTTTCTATTAAAAATACCCATTCAGCATTATTAGTTGGTAGGGAAATGAAAATCAAAGCCACTAAGAGACTTCCCACTGAGGGTAACTACCAGTGATTACCTGGAATTGAGGTTTCCTGAGACATGAAACTTGGCAGTGCTAACACTTGAAAAATCCTGGACAAACGGATGAGTTGGATACCCTGTACCCGCTCGAGTTCCTAAAAAATGATAGACAATAACAGGTGTTGTGGAGGATGTGAAGAGCCTGGAACCCTTATGTGTTGTGAACGGTGGTCTGTAAAATGGTACAGCCACTTTGGGAAACAGATTGGAAGTTTCTTAAAAGCTTGTAAATTTAACATAAAACCCAGAAATTCCATTTCTAAAGATCTATCCAAAAGAAATGAAAACATATATCTACACAAAGACAAGAGAATCATAAGAATGTTTATGATAGCTTTATTTGTAATAGCCAAAATGTGGTACATCCATGCAATACAATATTAATCTATAAGAAGGAATAAAGAGCGGGCGCCTGGGTGGCTCAGTGGGTTAAAGCCTCTGCTTTCGGCTCAGGTCATGATCTCAGCGTCCTGGGATCGAGGCCCGCATCGGGCTCTCTGCTCAGCAGGGAGCCTGCTTCCTCCTCTCCCTGTCTCTCTGCCTGCCTCTCTGCCTACTTGTAATCTCTCTCTCTGTGTCAAATAAATAAATAAATAAATAAATAAATCTTTAAAAAAAAAGAAGGAATAAAGAGCTGGTACATGCTACAACATGGATAGACCTCAAAAATACTATGTTAAGTTAAAGAACCTAGACATAAAAAACCACATACTGCACAATTCCATTTATATGAACTATCCGGAAAAGGCATGTCTTTAAAATAAACAAAGTAAGTTAATGGTTACCTTAGGTTTAGGAGTAGGAATGAGAATGAATGCAAATGGGCACGAAAGTGTTCTAAAATTGGATTGTTCTGATGATTACACAACTCTGTAAATTTACTAAAAATTATTGAACTGTATACTTAAAACAGGTGAATTTTATGTTACGTAAGTTGTACCTCAAAACTGCTTTTAAAAAAAACCTATTCACTATATACAATTTAGGAAATTCAGAAAAATAGAAGAGAAATAAAATCACCCAGAATTCCATCCAGTACAGATAGTCGCTATTAAAATTTTGGTATATTTTCTTTGAATATCTTTTCTATGCAGTATTCTCCCCACAGTATCTTTAAGTTAGATTTTTAAAAAGATTTTATTTATTTATTTGACACAGAGTATGCACAAGGGGAAGGAGGGGTAGAGGGAGAGTGAGAAGCAGGCTCCCCACTGAGCAGGGAGCTCTACGTGGGGCTTGATCCCAAGACCCTGAGATCATGACCTGAGCTAAAGGCAGACACTTAACCAATCTAGGCACCCAGGTGCCCCTAAGTTAGAATTTTATGAGTGAAAAATCCTTTCGGTGCTATTGTCAGTGTAGCATAAGAAGAGTACGATCATACAAATTTTTGCTCTTAGAAAAACGTGGGATTTTTTAACACAAGAAATATAGGTTTTTTTTTAAGTTGTTTTCATTCTAAGATTCCCATCTTGTATAATCTTGGCCTTTGAAATTTAACTACTGTAATGTCCCTAAAGACATGATGAATATGGGAATTTCTGATTTTTCTAAGCAGATAAGCTAGTCACTAGCCAATTGATCCAGCAAAGCTCTTTTCTCTGCTCATTGTCTCTTATACTGTTATTCTTGTGAATATATAATTTACTGCATTTTTTTAAAAGATTTTATTTATTTATTTGACACGGAGAGAGAGATTACAAGTAGGCAGAGAGGCAGGCAGAGAGACAGGGAGAGGAGGAAGCAGGCTCCCTGCTGAGCAGAGAGCCCGATGCGGGCCTTAATCCCAGGACGCTGAGATCATGACCTGAGCCGAAAGCAGAGGCTTTAACCCACTGAGCCACCCAGGCACCCAATTTACTGCATTTTTATTAGATTTTATTTATTTGTCAGAGAGAGAGAGCACAAGCAGGCAGAGTGGCAGGCAGAGGCAGAGGGAGAAGCAGGCTCCCCGCCAAGAAAGGAGCCCGATGCAGGACTTGATTCCAGGACCCTGGGATCATGACCTGAGCTGAAGGCAGCTGCTTAACCAACTGAGCCACCCAGACGTCCCAGTTTACTGCATTTTTTAAAAGATTTTATTTATTTCTTTGACAGAGAGCACAGTAAGGGAGCAGCAGGCAGAGGGAGAAGGAGAAGCAGGCTTGCAGAGCAGGGAGCCCAATGTGGGGCTCAATCCCAGGACTCTGAGATTATGACCTGAGCCAAAGGCAGACACTTAACAACTGAGCCACCCAGGCACCCCAATTTACTGCATTTTTATGGGGGAGTTATAGTCAGTTGAGATATTCATGAATTTAGGGCACAGGAAGATCCTAAGTGCCTGCTTATCATTTAACTCTCTAAAAAAGTAAAATGCTATCCTAAGGAAATTCTTTATGTATTTATTTAGCTTATTAATTCCCCCATCTTCAAAAGTTATCATTCTCCTGATTTCTAATACTATTTTTTCCCATTTTTGAACTTTATAGAATCCTGTAGTTTGTATTCTTTTTTTGTGTGTCTGGCTGCTTTCACTCAATATTTTTTTGTTTATGAGATTATTTTCATTTATCTTAGAACTGGAGGAGGAATAAAATTGGTGAATTTGAGAAAATGAGGTCACTAGTCTGTGATTTAGCCTACCTCTGTGAATCTTCCAGTAAAATTGACTTTTCCTTCCTCAGTGTCCTCACTGTATGCTGTAACAACTTCCATCCCAAAACCATTATAATACTTATTTGTATGCAGTGCTTTTATGTACCTGTCACTTTCTACTTGGACTGTGAACCCCTTGAAGACAAGACCTGATGTCTTAGTAATATTAGTATCCCTAAGCATAAAGGAGCACTCAACAAATGTATAAGATATGACTAAATATGATAATTGTGAAAATGTATTTGTTGACGTTTCCTTTCTTTTTTAAAAATTTTATTTATTTTAGGGAGACTGTGTGTGCATGAGCAGGGGGAGGGACAGAGAGAGATGGAGAGAATCCCAAGCAGACTCCCTGCTAAGTGGGGAGCCTGATATGGGGCTTGATCCTGAGATCACGACCCAAGCAGAAACCAAGAGTCCAATGCTCAAGCGATAGAGCCACCTAGGCGCCCCTATTGAAGTTTTCTTGATTGCAAAATATGTGTAACATAAAACTTAGCATTTAACCATTTTAAATGTACAGTTCAGTGGAATTAAGTACATTCACACTGTTGTGTGAAGTTTTAAATAGTCGTATGCAATAATGCAAGACAACAGTTACCTCTATTAGGGGACACCCTGCTGATGGTAAAACCAGGAGTAGTACCATTCAGTGGTGAATTTGCTGAAGTCTAGAATCTTCGACAAGTCAAACACTGAGTGTTTTTAGTATAATTAGAAGTGACCATCCTATGAATGGCAGACTAGAAGTTTAAAACTCATGTGATTTAGGGGCACCTGGGTGGCTCACTCAGTTAAGCATCTAACTCTTATTTTGGCTCAGGTCATGATCTCAGGGTCATAAAACTGAGCCCTGCATCAGGCTCCACGCTGGTTGTGGAGCTTGCTTAAGCTTCTCTGTCTTCAGGGGCACGTGGGTGGCTCAGTGGGTTAAGCCTCTGCCTTCAGCTCAGGTCATGATCTCAGGGTCTTGGGATCGAGCCCCACATCCTGCTCTCTGCTCAGCAGGAAGCCTGCTTCCTCCTCTTTCTCTGTCTGCCTCTCTGCCTACTTGTGATCTCTCTCTCTCTGTCAAATAAATAAAATCTAAAAAAAAAAAGATTATCTCTCTTCAGTTACTGGGGGGGTGGGAGGGTAGGGATAGGGGTGGCTGGGTTATGGACATTGGGGAGGGTTTGTGCTATGGTGAGTGCTATGAAATGTGTAAGCCTCATGATTCACAGACCTGTACCCCTGGGGCAAATAAAAAAAATTAAAAGGAAAAATAAATAAATAAATAACATGTCTTTGGGTTAAAAAAAAAAAGAAAAAAAATTCTTTCTCTGCACCACACCCAAATACATACATTGATACATACATATACATGTACACATATACACACCATCCATGTGATATAAAATATCAGGGGTGTCTGGGTGGCTCAGTCAGTTAAGCATCTGCATTTGGCTCAATCATGATCCCAGGGTCCTGAGATCGAGTCCCGCATAGGGCTCCTTGCTCAGCAGGGAGTTTCTCCCTCTGCTTGCTGCTCTTCCTGCTTGTGCATGCTCTCTCTCTCTCTCCGACAAATAAATAAAATGTTTAAAAAGCATATATCAACAGGGACACTAGTTTATTATTTATGGCGGAGGTATCCCTTTCCAGGGATAGAAGCCCTCATCCCTGATCAGGGCATTTACTTTCCCAGTTTTGAGTACCTAAAAAGCTGAATTCTTTATCCAGAGGAACTTGATGAGCATGAAATTACAATAAATAATAAATAAATAAATAAATAAATAAATAAATAAATAAATAAATAAATAAAATAATCATAAGTAGATTGTCTTATTCAGACCACGAGATGTGTGTAGGGGCTAGAATATTCATATTTGTTATCTGGACACACTGGCAAAAATGTTTCTCTAGAACCTACTTTCTGTGCCAACCCCTTCTCCTGTAACATTGTTTCTTTTTGGAAGGGTTAATGTAATTGCTTAAGCTAGGTAACTGCCACTTTGTGTTTCCTCCCTTTGTGTGATTTGAATTGTTTAATTCTCATCTGGAAGGCCCTTATTCACTGACCTCCAAGGACATATGTTTTGGACAGGCACTGAGGGAAGAATGTGGAATAAAGGGACAAGAGGTGAAAGGAGGATGTATATCTCCCTGTTGCTCTGTATTTTGCTTCCATGGTCAACTGTCTAATTGTTATTCAGTAAAGAAATGCTTTTAGAAAATGATTATCAGTGATTTTGCCTTCGAACCAAAAGTCAACATTTCTATGACCCTACGTTTAAATTTTCCTGATTTGGGCATGTGATTTTTTGTTCACATGAAGGATTAAGGTTTAGTCTTAAAAACCATAAGTGCCCTTAATACAATTACTAAAAACTAGATTTGTAGTCTTAATATATGACTTGGTATTTAAGTAATTTTACTGCATTTTAAATACTAACAGGTTGCTCTCAAGGGAGTGGTATTTTACATTATGCTCATGGAGACAATCAGCAAACTCACCTATTAAAGCAAGGTAAGAATGAAGCATTTGAGCATACTGTTCTTTTTACCTTTCCTGTCTTAAACATACATCTTTTAAACATGTAGGAAGAAACCCCATGGGCACTGGTCTCAGCAGTGGGAAACGTCCTAGCGAGGAAGAGGAAATGCAGAGTATTGGTCCTAAAGTCCAGAGACAGAGCACTAATTAGGTAAATATTTTAGACCTTTATTTCTTGCTTTAGTGTAATGTGTAATCAATATAAATTAAGACAATTTCCAAAATGGAGCTAGTCATATTTTTCAAACTAGAGAAATTGAGGCTTACATTTTTCAGTGATTGTTACAAAATCAGTTAATTCTTAGACAAGAGAATTGCATCTCTACTGGAAAAATTGCTGCACTTAGTTTTATGGTCATCTTAATTGATGATATTTAAATTTGAAAAAGTAATAATGTTGTACTCAAGTTTTTTTCTCAGAAAAAGATATCTTTTTCAATTCCTTACTATGTGACCTTGAGTCTAAAACAATTAAAGTGACTTTTTATTTTAGTGGTATTATTAATCCCTTTATGAACTTTCCCCCAAATCTTTGCCTCTTAAATGTTCATAAGTTTCTTTTATCTGTTGTGATACTTCTGAAATCTAAATTCTTTCCAGTTCTGGAATAGTTTAATTTTTTTAAATGTTGACCCTTTTTAGGGGTATCAAAAGGCCATGGCTATATTCAGTTGAATTGGATGTGGGATACTATTTTATGATTTAAGTTTATTTGAAAAATATCTATAACAGTACATGTACCAGGTTTTAAAGGCATATTTCTTCATTTATCTTAAACTGTTTGTATTTTTTTAAGTTACTGCTAACTATAGTTATTATGGTGAGCACTGAATAACATACAGAATTGTTGAATCTGTATGATACACACCAGAAATTTAATATAATGTTTTCAGTCAGTTATACTTCAGTAATAATATGTATATATGAACAGCAACAATAAAAAGTAAAAGTTTTAAAAAATTTGTTTTTTTAACACCAACCCTAATTATACATTTCTTGAAGATAAGATTAGTAAACACTCATCAAATTTTTATCATTTAATTCCTTGCAATCAAACTTTACCCAGTTTTTTTTCCCCCTTAAATCACAGAAAACATTCAGGAGGAATACTGTTGCAGCTGAAATTGGTGGGGAGTTCACTACTTTTTTCAGTTAAATTATTTTAAAATGTTCTTCATTGATGGAAAGCAGTTACATTTTGAAATGCATTGTTTCTAATGACATTTCTGTAGTTCTAAACTTTTTAATGAATTTCACATAGGACAAATGGTAATTTGTATATAAAGAACTTGGTAAAAATTTTGCTTAATGTAAATATAAATAATCATAATTAATATAGACCCATCAATATATTTTTGATAATTTTTCATGTATGGTAAAAGTCAAAGTGGCAAAATGATATTCTGATATAAAAATCAAAGTTTTGAGAGTCGATGTGGGAAAATAGGAGGTTTTTAGACTTTCTTAAAAGACTTTGTTAAAATTTTAGGACAAAATTTTCTTGACATCATTGTTTGATCTAACTTTACACTCTTTGATAATAATGTTTTAGAAAATGTGCATAATCAAAATTGGTAGTTATAGCCTCTGTTAACGCAGACAATATATGTTTTAAATCTTCATGTATGCCTGTTTTGACCCAAATCTGTGGAAGTATCATGTGTTAAGTTCTCTTTGTCTCCCTTTGTTCATTTACAGCTAAGTGACCTTGTTATTAAAGTATATGCATATATGGAATCTTCTGTACTTGGTGGTGGTTGTTTTTTCTTTTCTTTTTAAGTTTTTGTTTTAGTTAAGGGGGAGAGCATTGTTATATGAGATGTGATTACAAATCAGAGACAGTCTGTAAACCACATGTAACCATTCTGGATTAAGGAACAGCTCCCATTTATTTAGTAATATAGTATTTTTCACATTTATTCCAAGTAAGATTACCAACTTCCAAATGCTTTATACTTTTTATAATACCTATCTGCAAGAAAGATATAAAACCAAAGTGGTTATTTCAGATAGTGGGGTTTATAACTATGAGTTAGTCACTACAGTTAATAATGTGGGCTCTGGAGTCAAAGTCCTGGCTCTGCCACTTATTTGAGATCTTGGTCAAGTTATTAATCTTATAAGGATAAGAGTAGTATCTGCTTCATACTACATATGAAATGCTCATTAACAGTGCCTGGCATGTGGCAGGTTAGTCGATAAATATTACCTGCAGGGCTGCCATGCTTTATAGCTCCCTGGATCATGCAGTGCATAGTCTGTCTAACTGTATGCTACAATTGTGGTTAGCTGTTGTTATTCTCATTACTACTATTATCCCATTCCTGTCTCTTGTAGGCTAGTTTTTTTCCTTTTGGAATTATAACCAGTGTTTTGGGTTTTTTTCCCCCAGTCTTTAGTTGTGATAGATGTTCAGTGTGATAATTGTATTTAAAGGTGACTTAAGAATAATTTGAGTCTAAAACCCAAAAACAGAAACATATTTATATGCTATGCATTTTAAAAAGCATCCTAAATAATGAATTAACATTGATTGATAAGTTCCATTACTGAGAAAAGGAAAAAAATATGCTTTATCTTTTATCGCCACTGTTAATAAGGAGTGATATCTTAATTGTTTTTCATGATGCTCAGCAATCTATTCTTTGGACCTGATTGTACTGTACAGCATTGAGAAATTCATAGACCTGGGACTGTCATCATTCAGGGAAATAAAAGATTCAGGGTTTTTTTGTGTTCTTTTTGTTTTGTTTTGTTTTATTTAATAGTCTCCACGCCCAGTGTGGAGCTGTATCTGGGGCTTGAACTCATGGGCCTGAGGTCAGGACCTGAGCAGAGATCAAGAGTCGGACACCTAACGGACTGAGCCATCTTTTAGACACCCCTAAAAGATTCAGTTTTAATGTGAATAAATATTTTAGTAAAAGAACATTGTTTCAGCATAGACACTGATACTTTTAAATGTAGGGGGATTTTGGCTTTTAGGGGGCTTTTTGGAAAGCTTTCTCAGTTTGGTCTAAATTGTAACTAAAAAGAATCACTGAAAGGGAAAGACCGGTATCAGTGTATTCCAGTTGAGCAGGTGTTTGAATACAGTGTTTTCCCCCAACCAGAAGGGTTAGTGTTTTGAAAACCCTGCTGGTGGTTGAGGGATTTAAGACCTTATATTCATTCAGGAAATATATCTTGAAATCATATTAACAAAACCTGTTCTGTTCTGGCAACTTGGAAGAATTGAGTTGAGGAAAGCAAACTTTTGAAAGAACCTATGTGAAGTTTTTGTTTTTACATTCACTTAAATTAGTAAAATTGGGATGTAAAAGACTGATAACAGTATATTTTTAAGACATCTCTTAAGTACTAGAAACTTCAGGATCTTCCCACAATTTCAAACATGTTTGTAATTTTCTTATAGGTAATATCTATAATACTGTCTTCTTTTCTCCATTTCTCCATTTAAGTGGTTTTTTCTGATTGCATGGTCCTAGAAATTCACTAAATACTTGGGATGGAAAAAACGTTAGGTCACATTTATTAATACAGTTGGCATAGCTGACTTGGGTCAGTTTCAAGTTTTGATTACAATTCACAGGATCATATGTATTACTATTTCTTTCACAGTTATGTGGGGCCCTGGTACAAGCTAAGCTGCCAGCACCCTAGTGTACATGTCTGCTCCCTTCCTCCTGACCAGTGATTGCAGCGTGCAGTTTAAGGTGCTTGAGTTTACATTCCTTAAGTGCCTTCTCTTCTCGTATCCTGCTCTAATTCCCTTTTCTTAAATGCAGTGAAACATTTTGGTTAATCCAGGCCCCAGAGCCTTGTATTGCAGGAAAAAGTGTTCAATAAAGCCGTGAATAATAGGATTTTTATATAAAGATAACTCAGAAGGAGAAGGGTTACTGGTCTAGCATCCCTGACCTCATATACACTAGCTACTCATTTAATTCTAGAATGTCCTGGAGATCAAAGTTGATCTTGAGATAAAGAGCCAGGATTCTTGCTGCTACTCCATGTAATTAAAATGCAAATGTCAGGCCATCTCAAAAAGCCTGTTGAGCGCAAACTATTAAGGCTAGACTCCAATTAGCATTTCCTGGGTTCCTATAATGTGCCAAATATTGTTCATAGGAAAATAAATCTGTAAATTTCCACAAGGAGTTCACAAAGTGAGGGAGCAGTCTGGAAGAATTACAGTGGTATGTGTTCATATCGTGTTAGAACTGTGCACAGTGTGCTATGAAACACAGGAAGGGAGAGATCTCTAGCCTGGGAAAATCACAGATTTCCCAACTCCCAACACTGCACAGGAATATAGGACAACTAGGCAGGGTCGGGGCACCCTGTCTTTGGAAACATTTAACTCTAGTTGGGATTAATCATGTTATCAGTTGTTTAATGTCTTTGTCCTTCACTGTCCTACATGTAAACTCCATCAGGACAGGGAATGTACTTTATTCCCCCTTGTCTTGTCCACCTCTGTCTTCTCATTGCTGTTTCACATGCTTGGAACTTAATAGGCATACCACAAATATTTGTTGATTGATAAATAAAAGAATAGGATAGACATTGAGACTGGCTTTAAGGAGAAAGCAGTTTATGAATGTAAACCAATGGGCAGTTTTTCAGAAAAGGCAAGTATTTAGGCGAAAGTGGCAGGGGGAGGCTTTTAAAGACATTATCAGACACTGTCGCTGACTACTGGGGGCGGGTGGGAGGGGTAATAAGAAGGCTAGATATGTTCCAAAAAGGCTTTTTGTTTTTTTAACTACATTTTTTTTTCTTTCGTAAATTAGTTAGTTATTTACCTATTGAATTATTTTGGGAACTCTGAATGGCTATAGCTTAAAGATACAGCGGCTTCCGAGTTACTTTTACGTTTTTTCTTATGGGCTAGAGACATTCCCCAAGGGACAAAACGACCAGAACTCCCAAGTTTTCTAAATGCTGGTAAGGAAAGGGTGTGAAAATGCCAGGCGCACTAATCTGCGCCTGGCTCCGTCGCCAGGAAAGCTGATTCCCACACTGGTCCGCCTCCGTTGCGCAGCCCCTCCTAACGACAGGGTCACGTAGCCTGCGTCCCGCGCCTTGATTGGCTGCGTTGGAGGCCTACGTCTGCGGGCTCGCTGGTCTCCTGTGCGCTGATTGGCTGCGCGTAGAGGGGCTGGGGGCCCGGACAGCCCTGCTGGGACACTGGTCTTGGGACCCTGACTCCTGTTCCCAGGCCTCGGGAAGACGGCGGGCCACGGGAGTCCTCGGCGGGGGGAGGGAGGACGGAGCCAGGGACCCGGGACTCACCGCGTCGCACGGAGTGGACAGGTGAGTCGCACCGCTTTCTCCGCCCCCGGGGCTGAGCCTCACCAGCAGCACAGCGGCCGACAGGCAGGGGTTGGGGGGCCGCGCATCGAGAAACGGGACTCGCCGCCAGCCGCTCAGCCTACCTGGCCTGGGCGAATGCCCAGGCGCCGTAGGTCAGAGATTCTGGAAAAGCGCAGGCGCCACAAGATGGATGTGTGGCTTTCCATCATTACCCGAGACTGTCTTCCTTTCGGTCCTCATTTTTACTTGTTTATAAACGTTGCGGTTAATTTGAAGCTGTTAGCAGATCGTACATGTTATAAAAGTAGAACCTGATTGAATTGTTACTGACGTTGTAGAGCGTACTGTATTAAATATGAAAATTGCGCATATTCCAGAAGTGAACTTAACTCTTCAAGAATGCTTAAGAAACATGAAGTATCTGGGAATAGGCCACATTGTGATTTAACAAACATTTGCCACGAGTATTGCTGTGTAGGGCAAAGGTAAGAGCTGTGCTCTGAAGCCAAGCTGTTGGGTTTGAATCCAAGGTCTTCTCTTTGTTAGCTGAGCAAACCTTGGGCAAGTTACTTTACCTGCATCTGTTTCCTCAACTTTAAAATGGGTTGTTGTGGTGATTTAATAACTTTTCTGAGCACTCTGTAAGTGGTTTATGATATTAACTCAATTTAGTCTTCACAGTCACCCAGGATGTAGTGTCCTCATTTTCCTGACACTCCACCTGAGGCACAGAGAGGTGATGTGACTTTCCCAAGTCACAACACAACCAGTGACCAGGAATTAAGCCCATGCAGACCACAGTTTTACACACTACCTTAGATTGCCTCATGAACTGGATTTGTTCATTCTGTTTCAGTTGACAAATACTGATTTTGTTCTTCTGTGGACCAAGTTCTTTGCTGGGTACAAGGGACAGAGAATAGGACTCAGACCCTGCCCTCCTAGCACTTGCAATCTAGTACAGGTTGTTTATAGCTGGGCTGCAGGGTGCCCATGAATCCTGGTAAAATCTTTCGCAAAATGTTGTCAGTACAGGTCCTTTCTTTTTTTTTTTTTCTTTTTGGAGAGAGAGTCTGTGGCTCTCACCAGGTTCTCCAGTGGCCTGTGATCCAAAGCTACGAAGAAATATTTTATCAGAAGAACTAGTATCTAACATAATGCCTGACAACACAGCATGAGCTTAAAAAAAAAAAAAAAGAAAAACGATTGGTTGAATGGATGAAGAACTTTACAAGAGTTAAGTGCTACAGTAGGGTTAAGACAAGGTGCTGTGGAAGAACACACACAAAGGTCCTCCTTGTCCAGGAATGACTCCTAGAGTCAGTAATACCAGTGAAGTGAGCGGTAGGGAAGTAATTCATTGGAACATGGTGGTGACGAATCTCTGTCCTCCTGGAGGGTGAGACAGAAACAACACATGAACAGCTGCAGCTATGACAGGTGGCACAGAGAAGCAGAGGTGGCATGAGAGCCTATAATGGGGACAGGCACTTCATCTATTCAAGACAGGGAAGTTTCCCTGAGAGAGTGACACTCAGACCTAGGAGTTAGACAGGGGCACTTGGGCATGGGGAACAGCCCTTAGCCTTCAAAGACCCCGTGGTGGGAACAAGCAGAGCACCAGGGACTGAAAAGGATGGGTGTGGCTGATAGGATTGGGCATGGGGCGGGGCCACAGATTTGGGTGGTGACAGGGCCCAGACAGAGAGGCCCTTTAGACCATGGTGTAAGGCATTTTTATTTTGTTCTATGTCTTTATCCTAAAGTGCCATTGAAAAGTTTATTGCAGGGAGGTGACAAGATCACATTTTGAAAAGAAGTTGGAGAGAAGCCCCACTGATTCACTGAAGCCCTGGATGAGGACAGGATCTCTGAGGAGAAACTGTAAGGTAAGAAGAGGAGAGGGTCTAGAATCAAGCCTTGAAGATGAGCCTGCAAAGAAGACAGATAAAGCGAAGTGAGAGTGTAGCAAGGAGGGGAAAGAGAACTGAGAGTGGAAAGTCCTGGAAATCAGGTGAGAGAGTATTTCCTGGAGAAAGTGGTCAACTATGCTGAAAGCTGCAGAGGTCAAAAGAGATAGGAAGGAACAGAGCTCATGGGCTCTAATCACATGGAAACTGTCTTTATTGGGATCTATATAAGTAGGAGAGGAATTGGAGAGAAAGAAGCATCTGCAAGAATTAACTGAGGGCAAGAGAAAATAGGGCTTTAGCTGGAGTGGTAGTGAGAAGAGCCACTGAAGGGTAGGATCCCTGGAGAGAAGGATAGTAGCTGAAGGAGTGAGTGTATGAGGGAGAGGGGCTCTGGAGGTTTTCAGGCCAGAGAGGTTGGGATCAGTACAGAAGCAGGGATTACCCTGGATGCTGAAGGGTGTGATTGTAGGGAAGGGAAGATAGCAGAAAGTTTACATTTGTGTGATGAGTTGCTCTCCTTTCTTTATACAGAGTAGAGGCAGGAGCATTGGATGAGAGTGGAGTAGAGGTTGGGGGAAGCTGGAGGTCCAAGCTGAGGAGATTTAACATCATTGTGTGAGGGTATGCAAGAGTGCATTGACCCAGAGATTGTTTTAGAATGGTCTGGCAGAGGGAGTCAAGTTTGCAGCAAAGAAATTAGCCTCCCTTCAGGGAATTGCAAAATATCAGGAGAGTGAGGATGGAGGCTGGGTGGGTAGAATCAAAAGCTACATTTAATGTATAGTAAAGGAGGCCTCACAAATCATTGGGAAGGAAAGGATTGTTCAAAACAGCTTGGAGATAGCTAAACTGTTGATAATCTGTTTAGACTTTCAGCTCCCAACAGAAATTACAAGTGAATTAAAGGAGCTAACTTTTTTAAAATCAAACAAAAATATAGAAGGACGTATGGATGAATTTTTATCTGATCACGTGGTGCATAAAAGCAGTAGGAATCAAGAAAAGGGAAGCTTCCATGGCCCTTAACCACTTAAAATTAACCACTTTGTTCTGACACATGCTATACTCTGTATGAACCTTGAAGACGTGATGCCGAGTGAAAAAAAGCCAAATGTAACAGGACAAATATTGTATGACCACTTACATGAAGTACCAAGAATAGGCAAATTCCTAGAGACAGAAAGTAGAAGTTATCAGGGGCTGAAAGGAGGAAGGAATGGGAAGTTATTGTTTAATGGGAACAGAATTTCTGTTTGGGGTGATAGAAGAGTTCTGGAAATAGTGGTAGAGGTTGTATGACATTGTGAATTTACTTAATGCCACTGAATTGTATACTTAAAAATGGTTAAAATGGTAAAAATTTATATCTTACCACAATAAAAAATGTAACCACTTTGGTAATGCTGGCATTTTTATACCATCAACAACTGAAAGTGAATTGGAGAAAATCTTTACAAAAACATATATTTTTAATATATGAAGAGTTTATAAAAGTCAGTTCTTAAAAAACAGAAAGATTGCAGTTTAAAAAGGCAGAAATAGTTACTACACAAAAGAAAATAAAGATGACCAAAATAATTCATTAATCTCAGCCTCATTAATAGAAGAAAATGAAGTTAAATTAGTATTGTGTTCATTTTTCACATATCAGAATTAAAACTAATTAATTAAAAATTAAATCAGAATCGGTCATACTGCTTGTGACAAGGTTAACAGAGATATTTTTTCTGGATAGTAAATTAACAACCTAGCTTTTCAAATGTTCCCACATCTTTTCAGTAATTCTCCTAGGGACTTTTCCTAAAAAATGATGAAATGTGCACAGATAGGCAGCATATAACAAGTATTACAAATAGCCCAAATACTCAGTGTTAGGGAATGAATTACAGAATTAGTGTATCTGTCCCAGCTATCATGTACTCATTTTAAATGTTTATAGAGTGTTTTTGATGCCAAGTTTAGATACTTAGCTTGCATAAAATAAATCAATTGTATATATAATTTGTGTTGATTATAGAAAAGTCATAACATTTGTGCTCTTCACTTTTGTGGTCAACTGTGTTTGCTCATCAGAGACTAAGAAAGAGCAAGATAGCTTTAACTGTGAGACAACTTGCTGAACACATAATATTTCACCCTAAAGAAGCAGAAAATGTGAGACGGGCTGCTTTACCCTCAGACTCGTTGGGCAGGAGCGTCTTGCCATGGTCCATGTGGTACTAACGTTTAATCTGTCATTTTATATAGTGTAACCACCACACTAGGCCACATAACTTCATATCGTGCTTAGCCAAACACCGGGATCTGTTCCAGTGCTGAGGAGCCCCTTGCTGTGCTGGCCTCACTGGAAGACATCATGTCAGTATTTATGCCTGCTTAAGACATTTTCAAGAAAAATTCTGAGTCGTCACAATTTCAAATTGTAGGCTGAGCTTAAGACCCCAGCTCTCATATACAAGGTAGCCTTGCTTTATGTATTTAAAAATTGTAACAAAAGGGACAAGAATCAGAAAAAAACAGACATGTATGTCAGATATGAACAGTTGTTAAGGACTTTTCCACTTCCTTACTTTTTTCAGAATTTGGCAAATTCCCTTTAGTGAGAATGTATTGCTTTTATAAACAGTTATTTGGGACAACCAAAGCATTTAAAATACAGTTTTCACAATTTTCACATATTCTTTATAAATAATGCACTTCTGTCTAAAATACAATTTAAAGTCTTATTAGTATAAGAATTTTAGCTACAGGTATTTCCTAGTAATGGTTTCTATTTGTTGAGTGCTTACTATGTACCAGGCTCTGTGCAAAGTACTGGACTCACAGTATCCCTGTAAAGTGTATGGACTTTCTTTCCCTTTTAAGGGTGGTACTGTTTGTAGTCATCCTTATTGAACATTTGCTGTGAGGTACTGTTTTAATCACTACTTATTTACTGACTTAATCTGAGGCTAACTTTCCCAAGATAACCCCATAAGTTAGAGCCAGGACTGAGCGTCGACATTTTGGCCACAGAGCCCACACTTCTTCCAGCACGTGGTACAGTTGTGAGGCCCAAGACTGTGGGGTGTGGGGCTCCATATTAGAGCTGCATGTACCCATCCTCATTATGTAGTACCTCCTCCTTCCTGTTAAAATCCACGATCCTCTTAGAAATTTTAAATAGCTTAATATTTACATCTTGGCTGTTAGGAGTCATCTAAAGGAAACTGGTATTAGGAATTATGTGAAAAAAAAACTCTGGTTGAACCACCAGAAGTAAAATAGAAACTATGGCTACAATTATTTGGGACACCATGGGGACTAACAATGAGCTATTATTACAAATGTTAAAGCAAACTGAGAACATTGTTACTTGTTATTTTTCCTTTGAGAATAGTGATTTATTTGCATTAGTTAGGACAGGCTTGAAAGTGAAAAGTCTTTGGTATATATGGCAATGGCATTATTAAGGGCAGAGATTGGATTATGGCTTTTTTCAACTTCCCTTCAAACCTACAAATAATAAGGGAAGGCTGTTGACTAGCTAAACAGTTCATGCTTTTGTGGCAGGGATGTAACACTTAAAACTCTCATAAAACGGGACACCTGGGTGGCTCAGTTAAGTGTCTGCCTTTGGCTCAGGTCATGATCTCAGGGTCTAGGATTGAGTCCCTCATCAGGCTCCCTGCTCAATGGGGAGCCTGCTTCCTCCTCTCCTCTGCTTCCTCCTCTCCCTCTGCCCCTTCCCCCCACTTTGTGTGCGTTCTCTCTCAAATAAATACAACCTTTAAAAGTTAAAACAACAAACTAGGCATGTTTACATTACCAGAGATAACAAGAAAATAGTGCCAAAGTCCATAATGCATTACGCACAGTATAGCCATCTCTAGGGACCTAAAGCTGTCAAGTGGGGACAGCTGGTTAGACTATTGTAAAAGTATGGTCCACATTTCTACTTAATTTGATTGCTCATTGCTCCACTGGGGCAGTCACGCAGCATTCCTCACTTTATCTGGCTGAGACTTACTTTAATTTTGGACTTATAAAAAAGATTTTTACATAATTCTCATAAAACAAGTTTATACTTAACTCATTTTAAATGAAACAAATTGACTTTGGATAATAATTACTCAGAAATATTTACTCTAAAATATAAAGTTAGAGATGACTCCCCTCCCCAATAAGTGTTTGCTTCAGCTACACATAAACTTGAAAATGTAAAATGTTAAGAAAAAAGAAAAAAAAAACCGTGTGTGTGTGTGTGTGTGTGTAGAAGTAAAATATGTCTCAAAGAAAAACAGTTGTAGGAAAGGGAATTTGTGTCAGAATAACATCTGAGGTCTTTGAATTTTTGAACTCAAAACATAATGGAAATTACTTCACAAGGTTGTGGTAGACAATGTGTTTATAACGTATAAGATGTCTAAGTTGTGAAGAGGTATATTAGTTTATAAATTATTTAAGAAAAATATTTAAAATTCCACAAAAAGTTTGAGGCTAACTTTGGCAAAATTCAGCTTTCCTTTCTAATTTAAATCCACGTTATTTCTGTGCTTACTGCTTTGAGCCCAGATTTGTGTTTGTATTCTAAAAGTCAACACCCCTTATGTTAAAACCTGTGTTTTGTTACAGGTACGATGAGTACATTCTGAGTCCCAGGACAGTGGGAATTAGCCAATGGACTGCAGACATGCTGTGGAAGCTGCTGCTAGGATCCCAGCCCTGCAGGCTGTGTTCTTTCAGAAAGATGCTATCAGCTTCAAGATCCAGACCCACTTTAGCATGCTTCACCTATACAACTGATCATCAGTCAAACAAAGAAAATAAAAGAACAGTGGAAAAGCTCTATAAATTTTCAGTGGACATCCGGAAAATTCGCAGATTAAAAGGATGGGTACTTTTTGAGAATGAAACCTATGTTGAAGAAATTGCAGGTATTTTACAACAACTAGGTGCTGATGAAGCTGCTATAGCCAGTATTTTGGAACGCTGCCCAGAAGCAATTGTCTGCAGTCCAACCACTTTTAACACCCAGAGAGAACTCTGGCAGTTGGTCTGCAAAAACGAGCAAGAGTTAGTCAAGTTAATAGAACAGTTTCCAGAATCTTTCTTTGCCGTTGAAGACCAGGAAACCCAGAAGCTGAACATTCAGTTCTTTCAAGAGTTGGGACTCAAAAATGTGGTGATTAGCAGATTTCTGACAACTGCATCTAATATTTTTCGTAATCCTATTGAGAGAAATAAGCAAATGATAAGTATTCTCCAAGAGAGTTATCTAAATTTAGGTGGCTCTGAGGCCAACATGAAAGTTTGGTTACTGAAATTATTAAGCCAAAATCCATTTATTTTGCTAAATTCTTCTGCAGCTATAAAGGAAACACTAGAATTTCTCCAGGAGCAAGGTTTCACAAACTCTGAAATTCTCCAGCTTCTATCCAAACTCAAAGGATTTCTTTTTCAACTTTGCCCAGGAAGTATAAAGAACAGCATTTCCTTCTCTAAAAATATTTTTAAATGCACAGATGGTGACCTGAAGCAATTGGTTTTGAAATGTCCTGCCATTTTATATTATTCTGTTCCAGTTTTGGAAGAGAGAATTCAGGGATTACTGGAAGAAGGAATTTCCATAGCTCAGATAAAAGAGACGCCAATGGTACTTGAATTAACTCCACAGATAGTACAGTACAGGATAAGGAAACTGAATTCCCTAGGCTATAGAATAAAGGATGGACATCTAGTATATCTAAATGGAACAAAAAAAGAGTTTGAGGCTAACTTTGGCAAAATTCAGGCCAAGAAAGGAAGGCCATTATTTAACCCTGTGGCACCATTAAGTGTTGAAGAGTAACTTGCGGACTGCTGTTGCTTTCTAGCATTGCAGAGTGAAGCTGAGTAGTGAAGATTTAAGTGATTCAGGCAGTTTATAGGCACTAGTAATTTTAAGAAACTACTTAACTTCTGAGTTGTGTCTAAGTTACCTGTAAGTATATAATCTCTGACCTATTTGCTATATTTTAAGCTATAAACTGCATTTATTTTAAATAAAGTTGGTAATTTTTACCCTGAGCTATTTCAAAAAAGTCCTGTACTAGTAAATCGCACATCATCAGAGTGATAACTTTATAAGTGAATCATTTCTAAGAAACTGGCAAGTGTACTCCCTTAATTCAAAGGATGTGTTTTTATTTATATAGCACATTTCATCTGGGACACAGACGCAGTCTTCTTCCTCACTACCAGCTCCAAAACATCATCCTGCTGTGGCCTGAATCCTGTAGCTCAATGTTAGGTGAAATTAGCAAACTTCTAATATACTTTTTTAGAAAAAGCTGATTTCATCTCTTGGTTGGAATAAATGAGTGCCTTTGAGAACAAAGCATTTCTCATTCAAAAAGAATAGAGCTTACTTGTGTGTTTAAAACTGACCATCTCATCTCATAGAACTTTGTACATTCATAACTTTCCCCATTTTATAGATGAGGAAATAAGCTTAGAGAGGCCTGCCAAGTGATGGAGCCCAGATTTACTATGATCTCACTTCTGTTCAAACTGTGAGTAGAAAAAGGATTAGTTAGGAGTTGGCATTAAGAAAAGCCATACCGTGGGGTGCACAGTAGGTTGAATGTCGACTCTTGGATTCAGCTCAGGTCCTGATCTCATGGCTCCAGGCTCAGCAGGAAGTCTGCTTAGATATTCTCTCTGCCCTGTCCCCCTCTTGCATGCTCTCTCAAATAAATGAGTCTTTTAAAAAGAAAAGAAAAACCATACCCTTACCTGACATGCCAAAGGAGTACCAATAACAAACTTAGGAATTTTTGTAAAATTCCTCAAATATGAAGTGATCTAATTTATACACATTTGAGGTAAACAGTTTTAGAAAACTCTGAAAATCCAGGTCTGACTTTGAAAGGGAAAATGTGTGATGGTTGGTACCGATTTTAGTAGCATTCCAAGTTTCTATTTCTAAATCTTGTTCCAAGATAAACATTATCCAGATAAAGAATGGCTCACTTTCAGCTGTGGATTTTGAATTTTGTAACAAATACACAACCAAACAGTTGACTCTGACTCCTGTGTCCTATGTGTGTATGGCCTTTAAGTAATGAAAAACCAATTTAAAATGCAGGCCATGTCTTTATTCATTTAGCAAATGCAAGTAACCCTCACTGTTCAAATCTGTTTGGTTCCTTAGGGTAGTGAACAATACTCCCATGTAGCACCTACTAAGTGCCAGGCATGTTGTACTTTAGAACCCTTAGAGTTGAGAACCACCATTTACTGTTCTACAAATGAGGAGATGCAGGCACAGAAAGGGTGTCACTTACCCAAACAGGAATGTTTGTTCAAGAAAAAAGAGGGCAGCAACAGTTGGGGCAGGATGAGTGTCACCTGTCCATCTAAGGAATGGGATCTAAGTGTGATGAGAAACTTTTGGAAAGAGTTTAGTTTGCTTGTTGTCCTAAAAATCAGTGCTGTGCTTATCTTCCACTCTCAGAAGTGTCCTAGTTTGGAACATTTATATGGTTACCTTAGTTCTGTTTTATTTTAAGATGCCTACTAGATATCTGAGCAGAGATGTCAAACAGGCAAATGGCAAAGTCTGGAACTGTGAGGTCAGAACTAGAGATAGATATTCAGGGATCATCTATGTATCTATAATGGTCTTTAAAGCTATGACTCTAAATGAGATTGCCCAGAAATAAATTATAGACTTGTAGTAGTGGCTGGCCACGTCTGGAAGGAGTTGACCAAAAGAGGTCTGCCGAGGAAAGAGGGCATGGCCAATAATATTGAATGCCATAGAGTGGTCAATTAAGATACAGATTAGTGACCAATGGATTTGGCAAAAAGGAAATTGGTTGGCCCTATCAAAAGTGATTCTGGTGCAATGAGAAAGGTAAGAAGGCACCTGGAGTGGGTTGCAAGCACAGGAGATGACTAAGAGGCAGAGACTGTATAAAGTTTTTCAAAAATGCTGTGAAGGGAAGCAGGAAAATGAAGGTTTTAAGATTAGGCATACTTTTTCTTTACAGAAAGTAAATACCAGAACATGTTTTATATGCTGATGGATATGACCCAGTAGAGAGAGAGATGGAAAAACTGCAGGATAAATATCCTGCAGGAGGTGAAAGCAGACTGACCTAGGGTCAGAACAGGGATTGTAGACCTGGTCCACAGGGCATGGGGACAGATGCAGGCAGGGTAATGAAGTAAGTGGTGTGAGAGGAGAGTTGCTGTCAAGTTGCCTCTTTTTAAAAAGGGCATTAGAATGGGAGGGGAGTACTGCAGAAGGGCTGGAAAGAGAAGGAATGAAATGGTTGTTCTGAGAAGTAAGAAAATGAATATACAAGAGGGTACGTAAGAAAGTTTGGCAGGGTTGAGTGGCCGTTAATTTGTAAAAAGCCTAGTCAGTACCTCAGCAAAACTGTGCTCAGGTCCAGGCGTAGACCTGGAAAAACCAGAGGCAGTTACGGTTCTAGAAATACATTTGTAGCTTACTCTCACTTAACAAGATTAAATTTTTAGAAAATACACATTAATGGCCAAACATGCAATCTACAGACTTTATTTTCTCTTAGACCAAATCCTATTCCATTAGTTTTTAGCCCTTGAACCTTTCTGCCTTTTTCCATAATTGCATAATTTGAAATCTTCAAAATCAACAATATAGCAAGGAAGAGACATCCTTACATAAAACACTAGAATCAAATTTTATTTCCTCCATGGAAAAAAGGCTCTAGTAACAAAATTATTTCCCTTAAACAGTTTATAATTACACTAAATTCATTTTGGTGACAAAATGTAATTAGCTGCCAAAGTAAATTACCTGTAAGACTTCCAGGGAACTCAAGTTAGCTTGGTCAATGAAGCGTATAGTCAGCACTGACTGCCAATAGCAGAATGAAGTACTAGTTACTGAGTAAGCCCCATTTCTGTTTCTGGATATTAACTGGAGAAGTTGTGACTTACTCGAATTCAAAAGTGATAATGGGAAATTGCTGATACTGAAAGCCTGTTTCGTATTTGTAAGAAGAGATACCTTCCCCGGTACTGATTAAATCGGATGATGTATGGACAGCACCCGGCAGGTAAGTAGATACCCAGTATGTATCAATTTTCTACGTTCCTCCAACTGGTTCCCATCTCTTTGAGTCACTTCTGTCCAGTGAGGGGTGCAAGTTGGTTCCATAGTTACTTAGGACAGAGTAAAGCACTCCCTACTCCTCCATCAGATCCCAAATTGTAAAGAATCACCTGTGAAGGCTGCTGAACTACAGGCCTGGTCCCCTCCCTGCAGAGATTCAGAAAGTTGGGGTAAAATCTAAAAACCTTCATTTTTAATCTTCATCAGAGTTGACTAAAATATTTGCATTTCACTGTCTTGGTATCAAAATACATATTTGAAGATGTTTTGTCATGTTTGTGTGTTAGTATCAAATATTAAAAACTGACTAGTACTTTCTGAACTATGTAACTAAAAATTTTAAGAGTGCCCTGTTTTTCTTTTAAATTTTATTTCCTTAGATCTTTATGAAACATTTCATCTTTTGCAGATCATAGTGTTTTATTAACAGATTTATGTATTCTTTTCCCACTCCTTTAATACAAAAAAAAATTTTATTCAATCACCAGTCATCTCCATCTGACATTTCACTAAGTACAGGATTCATAATGTCAACATTATTAGATCAGTCATTCAAGTGGGTCACACAAGTTCATCCTCATTGTGCCAAATACCCACTCAAAAGATACACTGAATAACAGATGCCTCCAAGTGTATGTATCAACCTTAGTTTCTTGAAGTGAACCAGTACTGTTTCACAGGTCAAACTGCTAGTCTAATAAACTGGAAAAGACTCAAGTGTACAACTGTATATATCATCAAATGGAAAGTTCGCTGCAACAAGAACCTCTGTAACTAACCATTCATTTGTACACTTCTCTGCCATTCTTGCAAAAGCTCTCCTGAATAGTTACAGTTCAGAGTTTAAACAAACTTGATGAGATAAAGTGTACCAGGTGGCTTTTCTGTGGCGGAAATCACAACCATTTTTCCTCAAGCAGTTTTAAAGACAAGGTTGAAAATAAATATGCAGGCACACAGTAAACCTAAGTCTGTGTTTAGAAATTCAGGTACAAAGCACAGCAGAACCTATGACTATAGAAGATAAATTAGAAATATAAACTAGCAGTGAAGCAATCATTTCTTTCAAATAGCAGGAAACAAGTTCTCCAATACCATTATTTAGGTCACTGTTTAGTGTTCATCTGTTAACTTTGGAGTCTCTCTTAAAAATCCCTTTTGCTGATTATGACATTTGACCAGATATACCACCAAATATACCTTAAATCATAGTGCATGAAATAAACGACCATTTAATTTCTGATGAACTCAACTTTTCAGTTTTGTATATAGTAGTAGGTTCAAGAACCTTTGTAGGTTTAAGATCCCTAGGTGTTTATGAAAGCTTTTAAAAGTTATGTTCTTATCCATTTGTTATTCCACATTATTAATGTAAAACTCTTAGTGGTTTAGAAAAACATTTAAGCCTTGGATGTTGGAGTGATCTGTTTTAAGTTCTCAAGGATGTATTCTGACTTACTTACTCCAGAACATCACCTCCTCTCTCTCTCTCACACACACACACACACACACACACTTACTTCTGCAAAATGGAGGCAAATTTCCAGACTTATGTATAAAGAAAACTAAGATTTTTCAGGCTTGAATTATAACCCTCAGTTAAGAGGAATGCCAAATATAGGGCCACTTTTACAATTTTTATGAAACAATATAAAAAAAAGATGAATTCCGGCTAAGTCATATTCTTTGAAAATGAATGAGACATGTTAAGAAGACATGACACACCTATCATCCACAATCAAAAACTTCAATTCCCTGCCTGAAGTTGACTTGGAAATGGTACAAAGTCTACGATTTCTTCAAAGGATTCTAAGATAACATTTTAAAAGCCTATAAGCACTGACAGCACTTGTATATATACTTTATATTCAAAACTAGTCTATGGAGCCCATTTCATTCAATTTGCAAGTCAGCTCCCACATATTTGTGGCTGCTTTTACTGTGTTTTTAAAAAGGGGTACTGCTAAGATTTTAAGCCATTCTAAAAATAAAATTGGTGTGAAGATTTTTTTATATCTTGGATGCTTTAGGTGATTCTTAAGAATTTAAAATTCTTTGTTCCTCCTTAATGTGAAACTTCCAAGATAGCTTATGACCAGCAAAGAAATGTTCCTTAGGCACTGTGAGGTGTATTAAAAGATGGAGCATGAAACCAGGTTGAAGCGTAATGTTTACACTGACAGTTAACAAAATACCTTATCTGCTGAGAGCAAGAAATGCCTTTACCCCAATACTCCTGAGATTCTTAAGAGGGAAAGCTAATTTCACAATTTTTAAAAGAATCCATATATAGTTCTAAGAGCTGCACATGTTTAGGGTATTAGAAAAGATGTTTCATAAGGCATCAATGATTAAATTAATGTAATGCATATCTAACAAAAGATGGTTAACACTCAGTATCATAAAACCATTTATCTCTTCTTTTAAATTTCTCTAATTCCTGCTACTTTTGCCAGCTTAAATAAGAAAAGAATGCCTCTTGGCCTAACCAACTATGGTTATAAAAAAAAACTAAGACATCTGAAACTATTAGGCACATCAAAGGTACAGTTTATGTAGTTCAGGCTTCCCTTCTTAAGGGGCAAATGAGTTACCTGGCACATTATACATATGGAACTGTAAAGATCACCAACTAAATTCAACTTTCACATTTTTTAGTTAAACTGAAAGACTTATAGTAAATATCAAATATACCATATCTTCAGTTACAACTGAGTAAGTGTAACATTTTACCAGATAAAAAGCTGGAATTTAAGTATGAGAAACCTTCATACACTGTGCTAGTATTGGTCTCTTCTTTTTAGACAAAAGCCAGTCATCAATACTTTCAACACAGCAGTTTAGAAGATAAACGTCCAAACAGGTGACTTGGTTGTAGTCCATAATTTAGCAATTCAATGCCACTGGCATCATAATGCTGTGGAGATCAAGTGTATCTCCATATTTTAGTCAGATTTGTCTTTCTTCTTTCCTGTTAAGGGCACTTTGTTTACAACAGCAGACCCAACAGCTGTAACACCTCCAGCCACAGCAGACACGCCCCCTTTCACCAGCCCTATTCCCATGGAAGGCACAGTTGTAACAGCTGTTTTGGTCACCTCCAGACTCTTCCCACCAATCCAAGCCACACCACCAATGGTGGCACCAACAGCTCCCTTTGTAACACTGAAGATACCGCCAGTCACACGGGACAACATGCCTGGTTGCTGCTGTGGGTGATCTTTCATTGAACCTAATGAGAGAAAATATGAAGACCATCAAATATAAGTCTTTACAAGAGCAGTTCAAATCATTAAGTATCCGAAGACTTCCTAACAATCAGGAGGTTGTTTTGATAAGATGAACCACATAAATAAAAATGTGTTGAAGAAACTAAAAACCTCTTCCCTCAAAACTATAAACATGCTTTTAAAACATCTTGGTCCAATGCTAAGTCTTAGTATCTATGAGAAAAAATGCTTTAGGGACTAGACAACTTTCATAAAATAGAATTTAAATTTAAATGTTTCCTTGATTTACAGTTTTGTTGCTGTTAGTAAAAATCTTTATATACTGAAGGCCATGAAAAAATAAGAAGATTAATATATTTAGCCTTCATTTCCTTGACAGAACTCAATCATCACTGAAACAACCTTCTTCATTTAAAGCAGTAGTTCTCAAGGTATGGCCTGGGACCCCAGGGCATCCGCAAAACAATTTCAGGGGCTCCGCAGGATAAAAATTGTTTTCATAATAATACTAACATGTCATCTATCCTTTCACTTTTATTCTGTCACATTCATTCACAAGTCTACAGAATTTTCCAGAATCTAAATGATGTGCAGTAACATAAAAGACTAAACACAGAAGCAGCTGTGAGAAACTAGCTGTCTTTCATTAACCCTAACATTAAAGAGATTTGCAAAAATGTAAAAACAGTGTCACCCACCCTGTTTTTTTTGTTTTTTTGTTTTTTTGTTTTGCTTTGGAAAATAGTTGCTTTCCAAAAACTATGTTAATCACGTTACTATGTAATGGGTCTACTGGGGTTTTTAATAAAATATTTAATTTCTCAGTTTTTATTTTTTTTATGGCAAATAACAAAGACACAAGCTTTTGGGGGTCCTCAATTTTTTTTTTAAAGATTTTATTTATTTATTTGACAGAGAAAGAGCACAAGTAGGCAGAGCGGCAGACAGAGGGAGAGGGAAAAGCAGGCTCTCCGCCGAGCAGGGAGCCCAATTTGGGACTCTATCCCAGGACCCTGAGATCATGACCTGAGCCGAAGGCAGCTGCTTAACCCACTAAGCCACCCAGGCGCCCTAGGGGTCCTCAATTTTTAAAAATGGAAAAGCCAAAAAGTTTCGAGAACCACTAATTTAAACATATGTGGGTGTCTGCTCTATTTGCATTTTAATAATGTATTTAAAGAGCTAATGGTATGTAAAAATAGGATAATTATTCATATCTTAAAATCATGTTACTTACCTAAAATCATTTTTTATAGTGTTGAGAAACTACAGCTATGCTTAATACTTTCACTGCATCACTAATTCTTACAGGAGAGAATATGTGATTTAAACATCTAGTCTGTAAAAACTCCTTTACTACGGAAAAGGTAATATCAATATGAAAAATTCAGATTAAGTCATGAGTTTGTTCTCTGGTTTGTTTCATTTTGAATAAAGTCATTCAAATTGGCATGTAACCTCAAACTCAGGCATAAAATAACTAACAGGAAGATTTCATAAAAATTTGCTTCTATCAACCTCAAACAAACAGGTCTTTTCTCCTTTGTAATCTAATGATTTAGGCAGCAACAACACGTAAGCAATTTTTCTAAACTTTGTGGGAAAACACTTGGTCATGAAACAGTTCAGGCTTTAATCACAGAAAAGGTACAACGCACACAAAGAAAAGTAAATTCTTAGGTACACAGGCACAACTAGGACTACCAAAGCTACTAACTCCTAGCAGAACGTATCAAAGACAACAATGGGAAACATAATATTTGATGGAGAAAAAATTCTGAAAATCGAGCTTTCCTAATACAACACAAATTTACCTTGATAAAGATCTTCCTTCCATTGTTTACAGGTTGGACATCATGTCACAAGTATGCAAATATCACTGACTCATCAAAATAGCTCATAAAGATACAGCAATGGCTAAATTTATAAAAACCAAATTCTTAATTGAAACTATTTGAATAATAAGCATAGTTAATACAAATTTTAAACTAGGGACACCTGGGTGCCTCAGTTGGTTAATTGCCTTTGGCTCATGTCATGATCCCATGCTCCTGGGACTGAGTCCCACATCAGGCTCTCTGCTCAGTGGGGAGTCTGCCTCTCCCTCTGCGCCCACCCACCCCCCGCATGCTTGAGCAAGCACATGCACTCTCTCTGAAATAAATTATTTTTTAAATAAAATTGAAGAGCTGAAATAAAAGATAAAATATGGAAAAGCATTTGAATATGTTAATTATAAAATTATGATGAAAAGGCATAATTGGTAATTCTTTTGCAATCAAGGTCACTAACACAACGAAAAGGAAAAAAATCCTGATTTGAGGATAGAACAGATAACTGCCTCATGCTAAATACCTTCATTAGTATTATCCTGCTATGCCAAATTTTGTGCACATGCATTTAATGAAGACAATTTTTCTTAGTCAAAGCAGATAAATATTAATGCTGTTGATACTCTTTAATTAGTGTGCTCTTAATTACCACCATATAAATTATCTGCTCTGCAGACTACTCTGGTTTAGCAGGTTGCCATATAAAGACATCACCAAAGCTCTTTCTCTTCCTTGATAAGCATGCTCCTGAGCCGTCTCCATCGCTTTCCTGACTGTATCCCTACCAAGTCCTTACTTTCTCATTAAGCCCTAACTTTTCTTTACAAAACTCTAGGGTTCTAGACCTAAAAAATAAGTCAAGGAAACAGCTGAACTAATAATTTTCCAGGCTATTCTTTTATTATTATTATTATTATTTGCCCCAGGGGTACAGGTCTGTGAATTATCAGGCTTACACCTTTCACAGCACTCACCATAGCACAAACCCTCCCCAATTCGAGGCTATTCTTCCGCCAAACTAAAACTAGTAACCTAGTTACCTCCATTTTCTTTTAGGCTCAAGTACAAACTTTTCATTGTGTTTTCCTAACAATTTCATTTTTGTCTACCAACATAAGAAATATAGGAAGAAAATTCTGGACAGTGGGTAATTGAAAAGAAAATAAAATGCCCAGAGTCACAACTTCAGCTCTCCCCTCTTCCCAGACATACTAGTCTGTCTGCAACTCCAGTATGGTCTGCTGGCCACTTCATCCCTTATTCTTCACTTTGATTCTCTATCTTACTGATTAGGACTGTCCTGTACAAATACGCAGTTGTCAAAGGAAACTACTATTTGGTTTAAGTTTAAAAACGTTCTACACCAAAACCATAAATAGAAAATGCCAAGAGTCATTTTCTGTATATAGCCAAGACATTCATGTATGCAGTTAGCATTTCCAATGATTTTTGAAGCTTAGGTAAGAAAATGACTCATGATGTCACAATTATCAAACTAAAAGAGAATTTAAGTTAAGCAGACCCTAAGACCATGTATTAATATAGAAAGAACTACCAATGATAAATAACAGCTTAATAACAAATCTCAAAAAACAAAGAAACAACAAAATAACAAATCTCAAGTGCCTCTTGAATTGTTTTTGTATGCATGACATGAAAATTAAACATAGTCCATCTTTCCTCTGCACCCCACACCCATTCTTTACAAATGAAAGGATACTCTAACTTGTGAAATGGTCTTAATAAAAGAGTAGCAAAAGAACAGATCTTATAACATAAAACAGCTGCAAGGTGTCCCCATTTAGCAATATATGTGCTTTCTTCTTATAAGCTAAAAATGTTTATCTTCAATGATTTTTGGAACACTTTCACTGACAAGGTAAACAGATTGTTACTTTAAATTTAATAAAAACAATCATAATTTTAATTCAGTAGGACCTTTGTTTCCATTCTTAGTATGTCAGATGCATACTTACCTTCTGGTGGTTCATCACTAAGGTATGATGGGAGTTCTTGATTTTTATCTGCCTGATTCATGATTTCCTAAAAAACACATACACGTTTCACTGTAATCTCAACCTATGAGATGACCTCTTAGCAAATGCTCAATTAAGACTTAATCAACTTTATTCAGATAAACAACATTTTAAAACACTTGTCGCAAAACTACATCTTATTTTTCTCCTACTTTGTGGTGTTTAAAAAAAACTTTCAATTATACTAGTGGACAATACAAATCATATCTCAAACACCAACCAAAGATAACAAGAATAGTACAAGCTTTCCTATGTTGTTATTGCTGCTTACTAATTGAAAGAAAGTTGGAAAGTCAAGGTTGGCAGACAAAAATCTTAAGTGCTTCCTCCTTCAGTGTACTGGTTAACTGTAATTTATTTCACAACAGACTTAAGGAAAACCTATATTATGACTAAAAAACATGGTCTATCTGAAAATTTTCTAAAAATCATGATATCCTTCTATAAAGATGACATCACCAATCTGAATCATTAAGAGATAGATTTTGATTACTTTTTTATTGTTTTTAGAGCTCTTACAAACACAGGCAGCAAAAGAACTCAAAATGTATGAAAAAATACATACGTGATTACTTCCTCAGTACAAGTAGTAAAGGAACCTAAGAAATAAAATAAGCTACACTGGGATGAAAAAAAAACAACATAGTTAAACTTTCTTTTCCCAATCTCCTTTACTATCTTAAAATATTTGTTTTTATATTCGCTTCACTAAGAAGAGATTAAAACAAGACTGGAATACTAGAACTCCAATACTACAAGTATTAGAATCCTATTTAACAAATTTAAAACAAAATATGCAGAAATTCCTGACAGAATATGTATGTCCCTTCCTGATGAAAAACTAACGTGGAGCCACCTTCTTCCCTGAACTGTTAATTCCAAAAGGAGAGACTGTTTAGCTTGTTCCCCACTGTGTTCCCAGGATCTGTATACCATACACGTACAAATCCAGATCATCAACAGATGCTACTATATCATGTACAGAAATATAGAGAAATTATATACACATATACATCTTACATATGTTAACTGGACTTTAAAAACAGGTGTGGGGGAGCACCTTGCTGACTCAGTCTGTAGAGCATGTGACGCTTGATCTCAGGGTTATGAGTTCAAGTCCCACACCGGGCATAAAGCTTACTTAAAAAACAGGTGTAACAGCAATTGCATACATTTCAAAACTGCCTTTCTGTATACATCCCACAAATCTCAACTAAAAGACTTACCTTTTCCTAATTCAGAATCCCTTAAAAAAGTTAATTTTCCCACATATATCTTGTAATTTGAAAGACCACCATTTCAAAAGATTAGTGCTGCTTTATAAAAGACATACGCAAGTTCATTTATATAATATGAATTGACTTTATCCTTCTATGGGTAGGCAAAAAAGAGCCAAGACAGTAACATTGTCAGACCTGTGCTTTAAAAAGCTAACTGAAGGGCGCCTGGGTGGCTCAGTGGGTTAAAGCCTCTGCTTTCGGCTCAGGTCATGATCCCGGGGTCCTGGGATCGAGGCCCACATCGGGCTCTCTGCTCAGCAGGGAGCCTGCTTCCTCCTCTCCCTGTCTCTCTGCCTGCCTCTCTGCCTACTTGTAATCTCTCTCTCTCTGTGTCAAATAAATAAATAAAATCTTTAAAAAAAATNGCCAAGACAGTAACATTGTCAGACCTGTGCTTTAAAAAGCTAACTGAAGCAAGAACGGATGAAGGTGGGGCACCTGAGTGGCTCAGCTGGTTAAGTGGCTAACTCTTGATTTTGGCTCAGATCATGGTCTCGGGGGTCATGGGATTGAGCCCCGTATTGGGCTCTGCACTCAGGGCATCTGCTTGAGATCCTCTCTCTTCCTCTCCCTCCATCCTTACCCCCTGCCTCACAATTGCTCTCTAAAATAAATAAAATTAAAACAACAACAACAACAAACAGATGAAGGGCAGAGAGATTGAAGTAGCCACAGTAAGTGGCTACTTTAGAAGTTCAGTGAGATAGAATAACAGTTTAAGCCCTGCCAGTTTTTCCTGCATAAGGAAATGTTTGGGCAAAAACCCAGGAGTCACCCTTGATTTCCCCCTTTTTTTTTTTTACATTCCCATCTAATCATTGGTAAATTCTGTTGCCTAAATAAATCCAGAATACAACCACATCTCATCACCTCTACCACTACCACTTTCAATTAAACTATCCTGTCTCTTACTTGGGCTGCTACAAAGTCTCTTAACTGGCCTCTGAGCTTCTACCTTTGCTCTTCCTTCAGTCTAGCCATGTTACACCCTGCTTAAACCCCTACAACTGCTTCCTGTTTTGTTCAGAATAAAATCCAGAGTTGAGCCCTGACATCTAACACTCTGATAGCATCTCCTACCATTCTGCCTCTCACTCATACCAGTCTAGCAACACAGTTTCCTGGCTTACCCTTCTCCTGAAAGGCTCTTCCCCAAGATATGTGCATGGCTTGCTTCCTTACTTCCTTCAGGTCTTTATGTGAATATCCCTTAACAGAGATCTTTCCAAACCACTAGATTAGCACCCTCCTACTCCTTTCCCTATCATTTTCACCCAACCCTGCTCTATTTTCTTTCTTGCTCTTACTTTCATTTGATACCTGTCAAATATTTATATACAAATATAAATACGTATGTTGACTTTGTGTCTCCCACAATTAGAATGTAAGCTCCATGAGAACCAGGCTTGGTTTTGTTCACTGCTGCATCCCCAGAGCCTTTTTCAATGCCAGATGCATGGCAAACAAATATTTGAATTTTTTGTATGAAGTAGAACAGAGCTTGGATATTAATATGAGATAAAAGGAAATCACAGGATGGAAAATTTCTAGTGTGAGAAACTAAGTAGACAAAGATGATAAAGACAAGGGACAGGAGATAAGAAATCACTTCTGAGAAAAGAAGAAGGATTTTTTAAAATTTTTATTTTATTGTGGCAAGAATACTTAACATGAGATCTACCCTCTCAAACAGAAGTGTACATTACTGTTGACTACGCGTATGATGAAAGGACTTGTTTTTTGAATAGCTCAATTTGAAATGCCTTCAAGGCATCTACAGGACATGTTTAGGAGGCAACTGGGTTTAAGGGCTCTGAAACTAGCTTGAAGTCTAAGTTAGAGTTGAGGCCCTGAGAGTGGAATGAAGTGATAGTGACAAATGTGGGAGATGGGTAATATGATCAAGGAAAAGAATGAAGAGGGAAATAGACTGGTAACCTTAATTGTACTGCTCATATTTAAGAGGTGAGTGAAAGAGAACCAGCAAAAACAAACAAAATACAAAATACATCTGAAAGTGTACAAATGAATATAGCCTCATGGAAGGCAAGAGATGAATTTATAAGCTTCCTAGAGACACATGATGCAGACATTAAGATAATTTATGAAGACCAAATACTATGGGGAAATGCTAATGTTACATTCAGAGAATATAAAACCCATATATCATATAATCCAATTTTTTAATGCATATAAAAAGACTACAAGGAAGTATACCAAAATGTTGACAAGGACTGCCACTAGGGGGTAGAAATATATAGCGAGAGGAGACAGAAAGAGAGAGAGAGAGTGGGCTAAAAAGAAAGAAATCTCATATATGTAAATCTACATATAGATATATTTAACATCTATATTTTAATTTTCTACCATAAACATGTATTGCTTTCGTACCTAAAGAAAATTATGTATTTTTAAACCTTAGAAATCAGTGATATTCATAAAGGGTATTTCCAAAGATTATGCAATTCATCTACCTAGTTTTTATCCTAGTTTTTTTTTAGGTTTTTATCCTCAAATCAAGGTGATCTAAAAAACAACATACTTAAATCACAAAATGCTGATTTGAAGAAAATGACATTACTGAGTTTAATTCTCGATTATGTCCTTAATAAGAAAACCATGACAAAGAGCCTTATGCAGGCTATTTACTACATTGTACTGCACTGTAAAGAAATTATCTACTACATCACTCAATAGCTCTGATATGGAGTTCCACACAAGAAAGTTTTTTTAGCAGTATTCAGATAAACTTTTGTTTCCGCAACAGATTCAGAATGCTTTCTTCTCTTTGAGAGCTATGTACTTTCCTATTTAAAAGAAAGATGTGATATCTTCCTTTTCCCTTTGGCTTCCAGGAAGCTTACAGGTAAAATCGCAACTTAACTGGGCAGGTTCCTGTGGCCTGCCTAATTGTCCTATCTTCCCCCAACTCCACACTCCAAGACCCCCACTCTTACTGCTGTTCTCCCTGGCTGGTTTGCAATTTGAGTATCTTCTTTTTCTTTTTTTTTTTTAAAGATTTTATTTATTTATTTGACAGAGAGAGAGAGAGAGATTACAAGTAGGCAGAGAGGCAGGCAGAGAGAGAGGAGGAAGCAGGCTCTCTGCTGAGCAGGGAGCCTGATAATGGGGCTCGATCCCAGGACCCCGAGATCATGACCTGAGCCGAAGGCAGAGGCTTTAACCCAGAGCCACCCACACGCCCCGAGTATCTTCTTTACAGTCTTATCATTTTGTTAGAATATGCTTTTGTTGTAAGCTGACACACAGTATTTGTGGAACAAGTGGGATAAAATTATCATCTGTATCTGCATTAATTTAAAGCAACACAAGAAAACATACAAATATATGGTCCAAATTTTGGTTAAAAAAAAAAGAATACTTTAAGCTAGAATTATGCTTTTCAAATATTCTTATTTAAGAGAAAGCAGTAGTATGCCAGAGGATTCAAGAACCACAGGAGAGATATGATGCATGCATTTTACTTCACAGTTATTTTAAATACTTTTTGTGTTTAAATATACACTAATTAAAAAGATAACTGAAAAGTACTTGGGATTTATTTAGGATAATCAGACTCTGAAGAAATTTCCTTCTTGCTTGGAACTTCTTCAGGATATACTCTCCGATTTACCAGCTCTCTCTTCAAGCCCAAAATACTCCCACCCCAACCTCCCATGAATTTATTTCGCTCTTAAGTTAGGTGTATTTTTGGTAGAAGAGTTTGAAATGTAGAAATCTAGATACTATTATACAGAAATATCCACAGATACATTTAATATTGTTAGTTATAGTTACCAACAGGATTATCAATAAGCAGTAAAATAGAAAATCTGGAGTCCTGCCAGGCTAAAAGCCTGGCTACCAAGAACAGAGGAACTTGGTATTAGAGGGCTTTGAAGTCCTAAGAGGCCACAGGGATTGATTTTTGTTTTGTATACTTATATTTTAATGTCTGAGTTTCTTGTATATCACTGGTGTTTACAGCAAGTATGTAGTATTAAAATTCCTCTGGAACTCTTAGTGTAATAAAATCGTGTAAAAGCTGCAAGTATTTGGAATATTGTTGTTTTCTAAATTTCTAATTTGGTCATAGGGCATCAAATACCTGGTAAAAAGTATTTTTGCTAAAATCCTTAACTATCTGTAATGTCACCTGTACTTTTTACTCACAAAAATAATTCCCAACCCCTACACAAATACATGTGCCAACTTTTAGTGATATTACTACCCCTTTACAGATACTACCACTTTATCACTAAGGAGAACTATTTTTTTATATTACCATCCTGTTCATTATCGTCATTACAGGGGTTTTATTTCTCTTAAATTGGGAATTCTGAACACAAACACACTTCTAATCTCTTAAAACTGGGTAAGGTAAATGATACGCTTATAAAATTTAAAAGCCCGCACAGGGAGACAAATAACAACTGGCAGAAAAAGTATCAAAATTACCGTTTAAATGTTACCCTTAAACAAAATTATTAAATTCTATGCAAACTATCTGCCCTAAACTCACTGAGTTGTTAGTTCAATATATAGGTGGGTCCCTACTATGTGCCAGGCATCCTATCAGGCTCTGAGATTTCAGCGTGATTCAGCACACACAGGACTTCTCTAAACCTGTTTACCCAAGGGGACACACTTTCTTGGCATTTATCAATTTATTTAATGCAAAACCCAAAAAATTATCTGCTCTCTAGGAACTCATAATACACATAAGTTTCTATTTAAAAAGTACCTTCCTAAGGAAGGCAATAGAAACAGAAAACAGCCTTTAGATCAGGATAAATAACTGAACTTATTCTTATGGACATAAATCAGTTTTACCACTTGGTCCTAACATGTGAACAAATTTAGAGTACCAAATAAAACTGGTTGTAAGTGTAATTTTTAAAGAAATTGTGAAATGTGAAAGACTTCTTTGCTGTAGACTACAATTTACCAGTAGTTAGTTTAGGCATTTTAGGCCAAGGAGAAATAATTCTTGTTCCGTACAAGAGTATCATAGATATAACAGCTGGCAAATATATTGCGCAAGGACTAATAACAACACTATTCCCTAGAGAGTAATTTCTTCCAATAATAGAAATAAGTAAACAAATGCCTCTTAGGAACCTTTTTCTTTCTTTCTTTTTTTTTTTAAGGAAAACAGATGAATCAGTGTTGTTTGTGGATATCTATAACATTTGATACATCAAGTTTTCATTAATGGTGAAAACAAAGTTTGAAAATAGTATACAAATTTGCCTATGGCTAAACATCCCTTTGTGTACTAAAGGAAGTTAAACGGCACTAACACATTATATGAAGCCTAACAACAAAATACAGTACACAACAGTTTACCTTCAAAGCCACTTCAAAAACCTGTTATTAAATAGTTAAGTGCCAATTTCCTATAAGACTATAAATGAATTCGCTAAATTCTTCTACACATTCTATATATAGGAACTTTGCCACATCCTCACTCTCCCGTTTTAGCTTCTTTGCCAAATAACTACAAGGAGTTTCAAAAATACATTTATACAGAATTTTAACACACATACACCAATAAGCAGGGTATATTAAAACACCAGTTTACTGTGTTTAAGCTTCTCTAGTTAACCAACTATCCTGAACAGGCTGCTTTTAAACACGGCCCGCCCATTAAATCAACAGAAAGCAGGCTACAAGAAATGCATTGAATCTGGCAGGGAAGAAAAAGTAATCTGTCAGTAAAACTTTTAACTGACCACCTTAGTGACAGTAACAACTGACAGTACCAAAATGGCAATTTTTTAAGTGTTGCCTCTAAATGAAACATAAAGCAGAATTACAATACACAGATAACCAGTACACCAGTGACCTTCACTAAATTATCTCATTAGTTCAACAGATATTTGTGTCCCCACCATGTCATCAGACACTGTGTTAGGCACTGAGGTTACAACTAGAACAAGCACGTGAAGGCCCTACTCTGAAGGCATTTATAAGTAATGCAGTGAGCTATCTTCAGGAAGTATCAAAAACAGCAAGTACTCAACGATTCAAACAAAGACAGGTAAAGATTTTCCTGAAGTCAAACACACACATACACACAGAAACTTCTCTATCTAACCTTAAACTTTTCTAACGATATTCCCTATATATGGACACGTTTTTATTGAACTTGGTTTCTGGTACATCTGCCATTACATAGACAAAAGAAATGAAAGTGGGGGGGAAAAGTGAAAACGGTGTGCATACAGGTTTATTAAACAGTACTTCCCTAGTTCTTTGAAAAAAGCAGGCATGGCCACATACACGCAAACATAGACCTGTTGATGTGGTATCAGTATTCCTGGGAGGCCTTTAGAGCACACCAGTGGATGTTCTAAAGGTTAAACAATCGCATATAGCAAATAAAGTATTTTCATTTGGAATAACCACAAGTGTTCACAAGGGCGTAATAAATAAAATAACAACTCTCCCCTTTAGGTGTTTCTAAACCTTTCCCATTGGTCCCTTCTCCCCAAAATGATCTCTTTAGTCACAAGCAAGTCTTTTTCTTTTTTTCTTTAGCAGAGGGAGTGACGTGGCAGGAGGCAGAAAATGACCCTGGAGAAGCCGTGACTAGGGCTAAGCTCAGCACCTCCTCCCTCTGCTCCACGTTGTATACCCAGCACACCACCACTCCCATAGGGTTCGAGAATTTCTGTCTTCTCATATAGAAAAGGCGATCTGTTTAGGCGGGGATCTGATTGGAAGTGGGAGTGTGGGGACCCGTCTCGAAGCTGCGTGTGCACAGCAGGCACGGTTTTTCTTTAGACTCGGGAGGCAATGATGGCACTGACGGGTGCTCCAGCGGTCCCCAGTCACCCCTGGCGCCGTCAGCGCCTCTCTCCATTCCGCACTTTCCGCTTTAGGTTAGGCGTGAGAGTAGAGCCTTTCTACGTGGGAAGCAGCACTGGGGACCGAGGCTTGTTTGCCTGAACCCACGAGAGCGGTTTATCAACAGGTCAGGAGTTAGGCGTGGGGGGGGGGAAGCCCAGCACACAGCCCCCCTGCCGCATTCCTCTCCTCTCCCAAGCTGCTGACGCCCCCCCACCCCCTCCCCCCAGCCTAACACCCAAGGAGCTAAGAAGTGAAGCGGAGGCTTCCAAGGAGAGTCCCCGGTCACGAAACATCGCTGGGGAGTCCGGGACACGTAAAGAACAACAACCCCGCCAGCGAGCCTCCGTCCGCCCCCAACATCGTCCCGCCCCTCCCCCTTTCCCGCTCAGTCCCCCCAAAACGCTCCGCTCGGAAAAGCCAGGCCCGGGGGCGGTGAGGTGCAGGAGAGCTAACGGAAGAAGGCGACAGAGGGGAGGACAGGAAGGCAGGACGGCGCCCCCCGCCCTCCCAGCCCCACTTACTCACCTCCGGGGTCGAGGGTCGGTGCTTGGAGCCGGGGCTGGGCGGAGGGAGCGGGCAGCACCGAAGAGGGCTGCGGCGGCCTGAGCGACTGGCACAGCCCCGGGCAGTTGCGAGGTGGGGAGGCGCCTCCTCGAGCTTTGGAGCCAGAAGACTCCGTTGGCGACGACGGCAGCAGCGGCCTCTGGCTGCGGACGTGGCGCCGGACGCGACCCGCCCCCTCCGCCGCCTCCTCAGCTCCCGCCTCCTCCCGAGGCTCCGGCTCCGACGCGCACGCGCACCCCAAGCCCCTCCCGCGCCCACCCGGCACACGCCCACCCGTTTCTCGAACTGCCCTGCCCTCCCAGCAGCCCCCAGCAGGCCGCCTCCGAACGTGCGCACGCGCGGCGCCCCCGCGTCCTATCCCGCCCCTTGGCCCCCTGGGTACCTTCGCGGGAACCCCTGGCCCGCCTGCGCGCGCGCCTTGTCCTGGGGCCTCCCGCCCCCTTTCCTCCGCCGTCCAATCAGATCGAGCGAGGGGCGCGGAGCCCCGGGAACACGCTGGCGGCGGCCCTCAGGGTTCAAGCCCTCGCCCCACGGCTTCGCGAAGCTTTCGTTCCGCCGCGAGTAACGGTCGGTCGGAATTCAGAACCTTTGCCCTAGGGACGGTGGGATGGTGGCCAATTTTTCGGGCCCTTTCTTAGCTTCTGGGCTTCAATCTTCTCTTCCCTGCTGCCCTTCAGAATAGTGACGAGCTGGGCCTTCTGTCAGCCCTTCACTGTGGGGCTCTTGACGCGCCCTTACTGTCCAGGTGAGAGAGGTGGCGACAGGGACGTTGTGGTCGCTCTTGTACAGCCTCCCTGCCCCGGAATTGGCGGTGAGAACCGCTGCGGTTGGTGCTGGTCGCCGGGCTTCCTGCAGTGCTGAGGCTCGCCCGGCACTCCCGAGGGGAGACGGGGTGCCTGGCAGTGGATAGAGGAGTCGGAAGTTAGAATCCTGGCGTGGCGCCCCTCGCTCGCCACCGGCTGACTCGCGGGGTGCCTCTTCTCGCCTCCCCGCCGCGGCGGCGGCTCTGCCCGCCTTGCTGGAAGGTGTGGAGAAGCGTGTAGCGCCGAGACGGCGCTGTCTGCACCTGAGCTCTGGGCGATGGGAGGCGTCTCACTCTTGCTGCGGGTGTAAATGGGACCCTCTCACCTTCACTGCCCCTCCTCCCACACCTTAACGTGAAGAGGACAGGAAGTCCAGCGTAGGTTTTGGGACAGTGTCAAGAGGTGGTGGGTGTGAAAGGGCTTTCCAAGATGTGAATTCCTATACGAGCCTGAGATCTTCCTTCACGGTCCAGTCAGCAAGACAAAACACACGCGAAGTAACCAGTCAATAACCTCACAAAATGTTTTTCCCCCCCCCGAATGCAAAATAATCAGAGCGATGCAACCGAATAGTAATTGTTGGCCAAGCTCAGAAAGGGACATGCTAATCAAGGAGAGCATCCTGGAAGAAGCTGACTTTGACCCAGGTTCATAAAGGTAGTGGACTAAACATAGTTTATGGTTTCAGCCGAGTCATTGATTTATCAAAGCAGTAAATCAAATAAACTCAGACTTTTGATCTAAGACTATCAGGACATTTTAGTTTCCCAGAACTTAAAGGGGAAATTAAATAATATTGTCACTTTAAAATATAATTTGGACGGGAGGGGGGTGCCTGCGTGGCCCAGTTAAACGTGGGACCCTTGATTTCAGCTCAGGTCATGATCTCCTGAGCCCCTGCGGCAGTGGGCATGGAGCCTGCCTAGAATTCTGTCTCACTCTGTCCCTCCTCCCTTCCCTCTCTAAAACAAAACAAAACAAAGATAAATATGATTTAGATGATTAGCAGTCTCTGAGGATTGTGGTATTTACCCAAAATGTGAAGAGTTGGGTACCTACTCTATTTTCTTCTTATCACAGAAACCTCTGTCCCTAATAACTTTTCCAGGGTGAACTCTAGGCAGAATTACAAAGTGAACAATTACACAGTACTTCCCTTGCACTTATTTCTCTCTACAAGAGAATTTAATCATTATTAAGGTATAAATGATTAATAAAACTGAGGCCGCTCCTGGGAGATGGTACATTTTTACAGTTATTTAAGTCATAATCCACAGCTGTGTTAAAAACCACCACATAAACCAACCAAGATGGAGGGAAGCTGTCTGGGAGGTTACAAGTCCACCAGAACCTTATGAAACTGCCAGTATAGATAGTCATGTATTTCTTGTAAGGCTGACACTATCATTTCTTATTACCTCAGTTTTCAAACTTGTAAAAATAAATAGTACCACTTGGTGCTCACCCACCCCTAGATCTAAAATGAAATAACGGTCATCAAAATGATGAAATGACTTCTGCAGAGGATGCTGTCTTGATTTGGGGTACCGTGGTATGGCAGAAGGAGTCTAAAGAAAGTCATGCCCCCTTCATTTTGTAGACTAAATCCACTCAGGTCTTGATTCCTGTTTGGTGAAATCTCACTCTCAGATTATTAAAGTGAAACCATTTCTAGATGTTATTTTGAAAGACTGTATAATGTATTAAAATGATGAGTCCATGGAGCCTTCAGGCAATAACTTTCTTTTAATTGAACAAATTCTTAATAAAACCTATATCAGTTATCCAGTCTATTAAGTTGCTAAGTTTTCCTCTAGGTGGTTACACACAGATAGCCTTCTGCATTATTGAAAAACTAGAAATTAGACGTGATATTGCCTGCTTAACGAGGTGGGGCATTCAAAAAGTAAGGGCTAGAAAGAAGCAAGCTGTACACCAGAAACATGAAAGCAAGAAATAAATTATTTATAAGCATTGAAGTTGAAAGGGATCCCAAACCAACTTTCTGTCCATCACATGAATCTACCTCCTAGCATTGGCACAATAATAGTTTTTGTTGTTGAGTTCTTGACCATTCTTCTCAGTGTTTCTATGTGAATTCATTTAAATGACAAATCACTTGGTGTAAAGTCCACATATTTTCCTATGTTCCATCATATTTTTATGAAAGTATTGCATTATACTGACATTTTGAAATGAGCTGGATAGTTAACACCTTCATATAGATTATCACTCAATGTAAATTATTTTGCTTTTCTATTCTCACTTTCTTACTGTTCTTTGACTTTTCTGGAACAATTACCTGGATTATTCTTGGTTTTCCTTTCTGTGCCCCAATAGCTTTCTTAACCTTTTCTGTGATAGAACTAAGGTTTATTTGACAGGTTTTTGGGGGGTTTTTTTAGATTTTATTTATTTATTTGTCAGAACAAGAGAGAGCACAAGCAGGGGGAGTGGCAGGCAGAGGGAGAAGCAGGCTCCCCACTGAGCAAAGGAGCCCGATGCAGCACTTGATCCCAGGACCCTGGGAGACACTTAACCGACTGAGCCACCAGGTGCCCCTTGACACAAGTTTTTAGCACATATCTCATTCCTGCCAATAATCCAGTGAAGCAAGTACTGTACTGTTATCCCCATATTCATATGAGGAAACGGAGGCATAGAGAAGTTAGATAATTTATCTAAGGGCCCACAGCCAATAAAGAGCAGATCCTAGAATCAAACACGTTTTTTCCCTCACTCTAGGGCCTAAGTTCTCAACCGCTATATTCTGATTTAAAAAAAAGGCAGTCCCTGACATCAAGAGGCTGACCTAGTGCTATCAACCAGGACTTGGTGTTGCTAGGAGCTGGCCTGGCATAGCTAGGCCTTGATGTCTCCCATGGAACATAAATAGTTTCAGAGAACATCAACATCAGAAAAGGCCACTGCATGATCATGATGGATCAGGACAAAAATAAGACTACTCCATAACCATGTCTGGACATAGAGATATGAACCTATCCAAGCCACCAAATGGAATACACAAACTGAAAATATCAGATATTATGAGTGACTATTACTTCTTTACCAGTTATAGCTTTAGCCTCATGCTAGTCTTTCTATAAAAGATTTACTAAGATACTCAACAAAGACTTACCCCTGCTTCCTGACAGCATACAATTTAAAGCAAAGTTTGCCAAATCAGCTATCACAAATCCAAATCTTAATTTAAGTCCTTCCTCTTACTGAGATGCCTCACTGATGCCCATAGCGTGTGCTTTCCCTCATTGAAAAGAGTAATAAGTGCAACTTATTAAACCACTGATATGTTCCTGGTGATCCCTGGCTAGAGAGCATTGACAATTCTTTCTGGACTGTCCTATGCAATGCGTAAAGCACACTACTTACGCAGATCTTTCCAAAGAAAGTGGGAACTCTCCTCCCATCTCTAGCCATAGGATTGTCACACCAAAGTTAAATGCTGTCCTTCATTGTTGTAGATTCTATATAGAGTGTCTGATAACTGGAATTTTACCAAAAGATGGTGAAAAGAAAAGAAACTTGGAATAATTCAACATTATTTTGCAAGAAAAAGAAGAATTTGTCAACCCAAACCTTGCCCCACATACAAAATAACTCAAAATGGATCATAAATCTAAAATTATTAACACTTTTAGAAGAAAACATCGAAAATCTTTGTGATCCTAGGTTAGACAAAAAATTTCTTACAACACCCAAAGTTCCATTAAAAAGTTAATTTAGGAAAATGCTCTTTGGATGACAGTATTTAGAAAATGAAAAGTAACAGACTGAGAGAAAATATTTGCAAAACACATTATCTGATAAATGACCATATCCAGAATACATGGAGAACTCCTACAACTCAGTAAAAAGACAAGTAAACAAGTTTTAAAAACACGGGGGTAGCTGGGGCACCTGGGTGACTCAGTTAAGCATCTGACTTCAGTTTAGGTCATGATCTCAAGATCCTGGGATTAAGCCCTGTGTCGGGTTCCCCACTCAGTGGGGAGTCTGCTTGTCCCTCTCCCTCTACTCCTCCCCCCCCACTTGTGCTCTCTCAAATAAATAAAATCTTTAAAAAAAAAATTGGGATAGTTGAGTGGTCACCACAAGAGATACATGGATGGCAAAAGAAATATCATCATTAGTCATTAAGGAAACGCAAATCAAAACCACAATGAAATATTATTCCTTGGTCAAAAGAAAAATAATTCCAAGTGATGTTGAAGATATGGATCAAGTAGAACTTGCAGACATTGTCGGTGGGACTGCAGTAGAGAGACACTTGAGTAAAATCGGGCAGTTTCTTAATAAAGCTTTACCATATGACCCAGCAATACCATTCCTAGATATTTACCCAAGACAAATGAAAACACGTTTACACAAAAACTTGGACACACATTTTATAATTGCCAAAGACTGGAAACAATCTAAGTGCCTTTATTGGTGAATGGATAACCAAATAGTGGTTTGTATATACAATGGAATCTACTCATCAATAAAAGGAACAAACTACTGACATAACAACATAAATTAATCTCAACTGTATTCTTCTAAGTGAAAGATGTAAATTCAAATATCTATATACTGATGTTTCTGTGTATATGACTTTCTGTAAAGGCCAAAACTATATGGGTAGAAAACAGATTAGTGGTTGCATGGGAGTTGGGATGTATTGACTACAAAGGGGCTTGAGGGACTTCTTGGGGTGAAGGAACTCTTCGGTATCTTGAATGTGATGTGGGCTACACACTGCATCTTTCAAAACTCATAGTTTTGGGACTCCTGGGTGGCTCAGTCGGTTAAGCGTCTGCCTTCGGCTCAGGTCATGATCCCAGGATCCTGGGATTGAGCCCTGCATCAGGCTCCTTGCTCAGCGGGGAGCCTGCTTCTCCCTCTCCCTCTGCCTACCACTCTGCCTGCTTATGTGCGCTCTCTCTCTCTCTCTGTCAAATAAATAAATAAAATCTTTTAAAAAAAAATAGCCCTCATAGAGTTTTAAAGAAATTGTAGGAGCAGTTTTATTGCATGTCAATTATATTTCAATAAGCCTGATTTTAGAAAAATGTTGAAATGGAAAAAAAGTTGAGATGAGGTAGGGTCACAGGGCACTATGAATACAAAGACAACAATAGTAGCCCATCCGATAATTAAATTCTAAATCTTAAAAAATAAATTATTAGTGCATAATCTACATTATGAAACAACTTGTCCTTTCTTTCTTGTAGAGTAAGTTCATAGTACATTGAAATGTTTTTTTAGAGGGGTGCCTGGGTGGCTTAGTCACCCAAGCATCTGACCCTTGCTTTTGGCTCAAGTCATGATCTCAGGGTCCTGGAGTCAAGCCCCGTGTCAGGCTCCCCACTCAGTGGGGAGTTTGCTTGTCTTCCTCTCCCTCTGCCCCTGCCCCATGCTCATGTTCAAGCTCTCTTTCTCTCATATAAATAAATCCTAAAAAAAAAAAATGTTTTTTGTACAAATGAGAAACTACTTGGTTTATAATAGAGTAACTTAAAACTGCAGTTGAAAGTCACTGCCAACTGATTATGAATCACAAATTAAGATAAAACATCTCTAAAACTAAGAACTGTGGGAAAATATACTTGGATTTCAAAAACTCTGATTTACAGCTTTGCAGGAACATGTTTATTGGACAAATGAGTTTCCTAATGCTGTACTGTAGAGGTAAAGGCATTTGAGAGCCTACCAGTAGCCAATAGTGGTCAAGCAGGCAAAGTAGGTAAAAAACATAGAAGTAAATTGAGCATCTTTGAACTCTGCTTGTCTTACTGGTGGGATGTTCATGAAGTGGGCATGCCATGAAGTGCCGCCTTTTAGGAGTATATGTGGCTGCTCTCCTTTGGACCTAGGAAAAGGGAATGAAGATGAGGGTACTTGCTTATCCATTCACCAATTTAAAGGCACTTCGATTATTTCCAGTTTGGGGCTATTATAAAATGTGTGTCCAGGTTTTTGTGTAAACATGCTTTCATTTCTCTTGGGTAAGTATCTAGTTTAAGGATGATTTAAAATGTGCTAATACTTTTATAACCTCTATCAGGTCATGTAAAAATCTAGCAGAGATACGGGTGGATTAATTTGAAATTAATTTCAAAGCCCATGCTAATGGCCCATCCTGGACATCACCCACTAGTGCTCAGAAGGCCTCCTTTTGATGGATTTTCTCGTTTCCCTTCTCTACAGTGGCAGTGGTCGCCAGGGTCTTCACTCTGTTTTAAGTGCTCCAGGTGCCTTCTAAGAAGCAGTTAAAGAAGACTGCACAGTACCTGGAAACCTTCCAGTTTCACCTGCAGAATTCAGCCTCACTCATAGTTCCCTGGGTGAGTACAAAACTTCATCAGACTTCTATAGAGCTGTCTGCTTAAAGGGTCTCAATGCGTCGGGTTGGTTTATCTACCAGCTCTTCCAACATCAGTAGCTACTGTTGTCTTTGCTTTCCTGAAGTTTCTTGACAGAGATTCAAGAAATTTTTTCCTGAAGGAGAAAAATTTTGGAGTCAAGCATTTCATATCTGGTATGTCTTTGGGGTCAATCAGTTGTACTTTTATATATTTCATAAAGTCATCTTTAATTGTGTATTCCTAGTTAGGGATTCTATATCATCAGATTTCCCTAGCATCTCTTCTTTCTGCTCAACTATAGTGAATTTTAAAAAAGAAATCTCCATCTGACTTAGCTCCATTTTTTTTGGCCTTGAATTCATGTTCCTCTTTGGCATTTGTCAGTTCCTTTTTCAGTTCTGTAATTCTAAGTCTCCTAACCCAGAGCTGGGACAGAGAGTCTATAATTGCTTAAAGATTCTCTCTTATTTCTTCTGTCAATTGTTCTTCTTTTCTTCTCTCAGCTACTGAAGGTTTGTCTGGCTCTTCTCTCCCTATGACTTAGAATTTTCTCAAGCCCAGTGTAGTCTGCGTTTTTTGTAGTCTTTCCCCTAATGCATCCATGGTCAGAGAAGACAGCACAGGCTACAGTGTGTACACTGAGGTAGTGTTTTCTCTTCCCAATAGTTCCAAAAAGGAGGAAATTCAATTATTGAAAAGAAAATAACCAATTTTTAAAAAAGATTTCATTTATATTTTTGAGAGAGAGAGAACGTGAGAGCAAGCAGGGAAAGGTAGAGGGGGAGGGAGAGGGAGAAAGAATCTGAAGCAGACTCTATGCTGAGTGCAGAACCCAATGTGGCGCTGAATCTCAGGACCCTGAGCTGAAACCAAGAGTCAGATACTTAACTGACTAAGCTACCCAGTCACCCCAGAAAACAATTTTAATAAAATTGATGGTAGGGTTGAAATAATGTGGATGATTTCATAGACTATTGCTATATCATGATCTTAGTGAGGAGCCATTTTATTGTAGGAAATTGGTTTCTAGAAAGGGATCGTTTTGTTGGGAGAAAGAGAAACTCATTTGAGCTAGAGTCAAAAAAAAAAAAGGAGGTGGGATTGCGAAGATGATTGTGTAGACATCTCATGGAAGGCAAGGACAATAGGTGTAACCAGACCTCATGAAGGCCTATAACCAGGAACTGGTAGACTCTCTATGATTGAGGAATATCATAAAAGTTATCCTTTCATATCCCTTACCAGATTAGCTTCAAACCAGTTTTCCTACTAGAATTATTGAGACTCAAGTCTGTATGCCTAGGGAAAACCTGTGTACCACAGTTTGAATCTGATTTCGACCCCCTGGTTCTACTCTCTAAAGTAATAGAATGCTAAGTATCCTATAGCCTGATTCAGCTGCAGGCCCTGCTCTTCCTATGGGCTGTTTGGCTTTAGTTTCTCTTTGAATAGTTTTTCTCATTAGTTGAGGGAACTGCTGTAGCCTTTGTTTCTTGTAGCCAGGAGAATCTAACCAAAACACTGGGCATTTCTTACATATCATCCATGTGTTTAGCACTAGAAGATAGGTGATACAAATCTTATCCCTAGGTAGTTCACTCTTAAGGCAAGGCATAGGCACATTATACGTTTATAAATCATTGAAGAGTAATACAAATAAATGTCAAAATGAGTGTTCCAACAATGAGGACTGAGTGAATACAGAGAAAGATATGGATGTGGCCTGCAGAGAGCTTCTAGGATAAGGAGGTGGGAGGAAGTTATCATTTATTTTTTTATTTTTATTTTTTAAGACTTTATTTATTTATTTGACAGAGAGAGACACAGTGAGAGAGGGAACACCAGCAGGGGGAGTGGGAGAGGGAGAAGCAGGCTTTCCCACAGAGCAGGGAGACCGATGTGTGGGGCTCCATCCCAGGACCCTGGGATCATGACCTGAGCCGAAGGCAGACACTTAATGACTGAGCCACCCAGGTGCCCCAAAATTGATGTTTTAATAAGTATTAAGTACCTACTTTTACAAGGACTTGAGCTGGTTACTTATAAATAGGCAGAGTGGAATGATTACTATTTTCCACCCACATCCAGTATAGATATTAGACCCATGAAAGGAACTAGTAGTAAAAACTTCACCTTGGGACAAGGCACCCAAAATGGTAGCAGAGTTCACCTGGCAGAAGCCTTTTCAATGATAAAGAGTTAAATGGCAATTGCTAAAGATGAGCGAGGTAGAGCTTAAAAAAAAAAAAATACACAATAGAGCAGCCCGAAGTTGAACCATAGGGTCTTTAGTGTCACCTGCAATAGTCAGGTTGAAAGAACCTGTATGTTTACCCCGGGATGGGAGACTTACTGAGTTAACATTTTCCGTGCGACCCAGAGCACAGTATGATTGTCTGGGATTTGTGTGAACTTCAGTAAGAGAGCCTCTCAATTTGGCCTGTGTTTGGGAACAACTTCCCACCTATGATTTAGGCAATGCTGTATGCAATACAAAGGGTATGGTTCCTCTCTTACAGGTGAAGAAAAACCCAAGGATATCTAGTACCTTAAATCAAGTCCTCTGTAACCAGGGAAGACAGATTTCTCCTAACATGAAATACTAATATCAAACAATATGCAAAGGCAAATGAATTCCAAGAGAGGAAACCCTGTTTGAGAGCAACTTTTGAAATCTGTCATGTCTACTCACATAGAATTTGAGGGAAATAACCACAAATCCTTCACCAAAGTGTGAAGGAGCCAACATTAATCTCTCCCTAGGTCTAAAACTGCCAAGCCCAAATTTGTTATCACTGACTCCTTGACCTACTTTCCTTCTTTGCTTTGAGGGCACATCCTTACATGGGGTCTAATCATTTATTTGCCAAGAGATTAATTAGCTTTTCAGAGCCTCTGTGCTAGTTAATAGTCCCAAAATAGACCACTAGTCCCACAGCCCATTGCTTCTTAGGAAGGTGGATTATAGGAGTGACAAAATTTGAGCAAGATATATCTGTCAGTGCCTCTATGCTTATAAAAGATGTGACCTCCAATCCCCTCAGCTCAGTTGGTCTCTAGTGGGTTGCCGTAATTATGCCCCCCCTTCCTTCAAGATTCCTGGAGCCTTGAGTAAATAAACCTAAGATTCAAGCAATATGATATGGTGAATCAAAGTCCAGGTGCTGTAACCAGACTTGCGTTTTAATCATGACTCTGTTGCTTTGGTCAGGTTACCTGTCTGGGCTTCTTTTCCCCGATGTCTAAAATGTAATCTGATAGTCTTCATCTCCTAAGATTGTGAGGATGTTCAAGGGACAATGTATTAAACTGCTTACCCACAGAGTAAATATTCTGTATACAGTAGCTGTTTGTATTGTGATAGACAATTGAAGGAACACCTTCTGTCTTCAAGCTATTGAGGCTTGAGAGTAAACTGGATCCACTGGGGCTGTCAGAGCTTCCCAGGAACTGAGAAACATGGATGTCTTTGACTGAACTGTTGATCAATGTAGCAGAATCTAAATTTTTTACACTATACCCAAATGTGAAAACATGTAGCACTGTATTCCTATAACTTGCCTTGATGCTTTGATTCCCTTTGATGGCAGAGGAAAAATCACAAATTGCCAGCTATCGTAGGTAACTCAGTGTCTTTCCATAATAAAGAGTCTTTTTAGAGTCAATTTAGCCTCCTTAGGGATAAATGCTTAGTCTTTCAGGGTGGTCTTCCTTACCATACCCCCTCCCGGGGGCTGTGTGTTATACATGATGACCTCATGGCAATGTGGAAGAGGTGACTGTTCTGTGAATGGGTTCTTGGGCTCTCTACTAGGTATTCACTGGTGTTTAAGTTCCATTCGAATTTCATGTTTTAGTGCCTTCTCATCTTGACTTCTAAACATTGAGTCCCAGGGCTCAGGCATCAGATATCTTAATCAAAAGTGACCCCTCGATTGAGTAACTTCAGTTACTCCTCTAGTTCTTGTATCATGGCTTAAAGTATTATGGATATGCCAGTTACTCCTGAATTAATATCTCTAATCCAGACCTCTCCCTTGAACTCCAGGCTTGTATGTCTAAGCACTTGTCTACTAGAAGTCTCCAGTTAAGATGTATAACAGGCATTTCAAAGTTGATGTCCAAACGCTAATTCCTGATCTTGCCCCTCAAACCTCACTTTCATAAGTCTTTCCCAACTTAGTTGATGACACCTGCATCCTTCTAGTTGCTCAGTTCAAAAACCTTGGGGCCATCTTGAGCGCTCTCTTTTGTTCATAGCTCACATCCAGTCTGTGGGGAAATTGTTATCTGTACCTTCAAAATATATTCTGAATCCAGTCATCTCTCACCATTTCCATTTCTACCACTGTGGTCCAGATCTTCATCATTTCTCACCTGCATTATTGCAGTAGTCTCCCTATTCTCATGCTTGCACCCATATAGTCAGCTCTCAACAAAGTACTCAGAGTGATCCTTTTACAGTCTCGATCAGATTATGTCACCTCCTTGCTCAGAATCTTCCAGTGGCTTCACATCTTATTCAGAGTAAAAACCCAAATCCTTTCACTTCCTACAAAGGCCTTGTGGGAACTGTACTCTTTCCCCCTATTTTGCAGCTTGACTTCATCTTCTGTTCTTGCCCCCTTAAACACTCTACTCCAGCCAGCTTGGTCCTTGCTATTTCCTAAACATGTCAAGTACTCTCCTTCCTCGGGGAGACTTCATACTTGCTATTCTCTCTCCTTGAATGCTTGGGATTTCTGGCTTCTACCTCACTTCTTTCAGGTCTGCTCTAATGGAACTTTATTAGGGAGGTTTTCTGTGACAAACCTATATAGTAATGCAAAACCTAGAAGATGCCCTCATCTAACCTCCTTAGGAATATATAACTAATAAATCTTTAAATCCAATATAGTTTTTTTAAAAAGCATACTTACAATGATACTGTAAGAAAATGACAAAAAAGGACAACAAAATTTCCCTGAGGGACAAAGAAACTTAATAGAAAAATGTTGACCCAAAGCAAAAGAAATGATTACCCAGTATCCCAGTGTGAACTTTCAGAAACTCAATGCTTTAGTTAAATCTAAGAAGGGAAAAACACATGGCAGAAGTAGAAGAGCTAAGGAAAGAAATGGTCAGATAATAGGAGGTGCTAGCTAGATGACAGGAGGGGGTGAAGCATTAAGTGATAGGTGTCAAAGAAGAAACAAGAGAAAAACAAAACCATTACAAAAAATATAGACTAAATTATAAGAAGCACAGTCAAGACTAGACATGACTGAAAGCACAGTTAGGGGCATAGAGATTAGAAATGAGAAAAGAAGTGAGGAAAGAAAAGATGACACAGAATAAAGGATATAAAGACTAGAGCAAATGGCAAATAATAGAACACAGGCAAAATACTTAATTATCCCCTAAGAAGTAAAGCAAAACTGTGGAACATAGAAATATTTATAAGCAAAATTTAAAAATATATTTTTTTCTGAAAAAAACTAAAATCTACATTTTGACTGGTAAACAATAATTTAGGGAAAATTTGCTCAATAATGGCCAACACAATATTCTACTAAAACCATTGGACATTAAAAGATAAAGAATATCAGTGCACCTGGGTAGCTCAGTTGTTAAGCATCTGCCTTCAGCTCAGGTCATGATCCCAGGGTCCTGGGATCAAGTCCCGCATCGGGCTCCCTGCTCAGCAGGGAGCCTGCTTCTCCCTCTCCCACTCCCCCTGCTTGTGTTCCCTCTCTCGCTGTCTCTCTCACTGTCAAATAAATAAATAAAATATTTAAAAAAAAGATAAAGACTATCACTTTGAGAACAAGATAGCATAAAATCCTCATGATCTTGGGTTAAAGTACAACACCAAAATCACTTAGTCACAACACCAAAATCACTTCTAGAAAAGATAAAATTGATAAACTAGACTCCATCGAAATAATACTTTTGCACTTCATGATACACTCTTGAAATAGTAGAACAAGCCACCGAGAAAATATTTGCAAATCTTATCTCTAATAAAGGACTTGTATCCAGAATATAGAAATACCTTAATAATAAAAAGACAACACAATTAAAAAACCCACCAAGCAAAATATTTTAATAAGCATTTCACCTGTTAAAGGTATATGAATGACTAATAAATACCTGAAAAGATGTGCAAAATCATGAGACATTAGGGAAATGGAAATCAAATCTATTATGACATACCACTCAAAAATGGCTATTATTAAAAGATAGGCTACAACCGATGGTGATTTTAGTATAGTTATAGAGACACTAGAACCCTCAAACACTGCTGGTGGGGGTATAAAATGATATAACCATTTTGGAAAACAGTTTGGCAGTTTCTTAAAAAGGTACACAGACAGGGGCGCCTGGGTGGCTCAGTGGGTTAAAGCCTCTGCCTTCCTCTCAGGTCATGATCTCAGGGTCCTGGTATCAAGCCCCGCATCGGGCTCCCTGCTCAGCAGGGAACCTGCTTCTTCCTCTCTCTCTGCCTGCCTCTCTGCCTGCTTGTGATCTCTCTCTCTCTGTCAAATAAATAAATAAAATCTCTTAAAAAGAATAAATAAAAAAATTTAAAAAATAAAAAAGGCGAACAAATTTACATACAACCTAGCAATTCCACTCCTAGGTATCTGCCCAAGAGAAGTAAAAAGCAAATATTTTCACAAAGACTTGTACACAAATGTTCCTAGCAGAATGATTCACAGTAGCCTAAGTCTAGAAATAATCAAAATGTTTATCAACTGGTGAATAGATAAAATATAGTAGTCAATTCTCATTATTTCTGGGTTCCACATATGCAGATTTGCCTACTTGCTAAAACGTAACCTCAAAATCGGTAGGAATTTCCTGGCATTCTTGGGTATGCACATATGCAGAACAGCAGAGAAGTTGAGCCACCCAACAAACATGTTCCCAGCTAAGGTCAGACAAGGTGACACTCTGCCTTCTTTCAGCTCTGTTCCTGTACACAGTTGTCCTTTTGCAGTCTGTTTAATGCCATGTTTTCCACATTTTTTTGTGTGTGCTCTTTGTTGGTGATTTTGTTTAAAAGACATCCAAGCCTAGGGCCAAAATGCTGGCTAGCATTCCTAAGTACAAGAAGGTTGTGATGTGCCTTATGGAAAAAAAGACGTGTTAGAGAAGTTTCATTCAGGCATGAATTATAGTGCTGTTTGCCATGAGTTCAATGTTTTGCTTTGTTTTTTAAAGATTTTGTTTTATTTGTTTGACAGAGAGAGAGAGTGAGAACACAAGCTGGGAGACAGAGGGAGAGGGAGAAGCACCTCTTTGCTGAGCAGGGAGTCCAATGCGGGGCTCAATCCCAGGACCCTGGGATCATGACCTGAGCCAAAGACAGCTGCTTAATCAACTGAGCCACTCAGGCGCCCCCATGAGTTCGATGTTAATGAATCAACACTAAATAGTAAATATTGTGTCTTTAGACAGAAACACACATAAAACAAAGTTATATGTTATTGTTGATGAAAATGACATGTTGCAGGAACCTAACCCTGCATTTCCCCTGGGGTCAATAATTCAATATTCATTGAATTCAGTGTTTGAAGTGATTTAATAGAACATAACTACCAGGAAGAATGAGAATAGACTNCAACTGGTGAATAGATAAAATATAGTAGTCAATTCTCATTATTTCTGGGTTCCACATATGCAGATTTGCCTACTTGCTAAAACGTAACCTCAAAATCGGTAGGAATTTCCTGGCATTCTTGGGTATGCACATATGCAGAACAGCAGAGAAGTTGAGCCACCCAACAAACATGTTCCCAGCTAAGGTCAGACAAGGTGACACTCTGCCTTCTTTCAGCTCTGTTCCTGTACACAGTTGTCCTTTTGCAGTCTGTTTAATGCCATGTTTTCCACATTTTTTTGTGTGCGCTCTTTGTTGGTGATTTTGTTTAAAAGACATCCAAGCCTAGGGCCAAAATGCTGGCTAGCATTCCTAAGTACAAGAAGGTTGTGATGTGCCTTATGGAAAAAAAGACGTGTTAGAGAAGTTTCATTCAGGCATGAATTATAGTGCTGTTTGCCATGAGTTCAATGTTTTGCTTTGTTTTTTAAAGATTTTGTTTTATTTGTTTGACAGAGAGAGAGAGTGAGAACACAAGCTGGGAGACAGAGGGAGAGGGAGAAGCACCTCTTTGCTGAGCAGGGAGTCCAATGCGGGGCTCAATCCCAGGACCCTGGGATCATGACCTGAGCCAAAGACAGCTGCTTAATCAACTGAGCCACTCAGGTGCCCCCATGAGTTCGATGTTAATGAATCAACACTAAATAGTAAATATTGTGTCTTTAGACAGAAACACACATAAAACAAAGTTATATGTTATTGTTGATGAAAATGACATGTTGCAGGAACCTAACCCTGCATTTCCCCTGGGGTCAATAATTCAATATTCATTGAATTCAGTGTTTGAAGTGATTTAATAGAACATAACTACCAGGAAGAATGAGAATAGACTCTGTATCCGCACAATGGAGTACTTACTGTCCAGCAGTTAAAAAGGACCAAACCCCTAATAGATGCAACAACATACATGAACCTCAAAGACATGCTGTGTATGTAGGAGAAATGGGAAATTGAGACCCAAAGGGACATGCCAATTCATAAATATAAAATTAGATAATTTTATTATTGAACAAAAAACCACCAGAATGCAGACAAGTTACTCTCAAGTGGCTACAAAGCTAGAGTGGATTTTTCATTCTATTTATCTGCAATTAAAGCTGCAGTTGTTATATATCATCCTACTTTTTTTTCATTGTTTTTGTTCCTGCTGAGCAAGAAGCCTGATGCAGGACTTGATCCCAGAACCCTGGGATCAGGACCTGAGCCAAAGGCAGTTCCTTAACGGACTGAGCCACCCAGGCGCCCTCCCTACCGCCATCCTATTTTTAATAAAGCAATTTTTTCAATTTGTGTTACTAGATACATTGAACTTACTCTGATGTCATCTTTTTCTTAATTCTTTATCAGGCTTACTCTGAAGTCCTGATTTTCATAATCAGTCAGACTTACTTTCATATTCTGTTCTTCATACTTTTTATCGGTACCTTCTGATACGGATCCTATCCTCCTATGGCTGCCTCTGCCAGTGAATCTAGTACGTATGATTAGTTACATGCTTCAACCTTCCTCAACATTTCCTACTTGTGAAAGAATCCAGATGCAAAAGATTACATATTATATGATCTCATTTATGTGACATTTCCAGAAAAGGCAAATCCCTTTTGATTTTTTTATTTTTTCAAAGATTTCATTTTTGAGTAATCTCTACACCCAACATTGGGCTCAAACTCACAACCCCGAAATGGTGCTCTACCGACTTTTCCATCCAGATGCCCTGGCAAATCCTTTTTTAAAATTGGGATATAATTGGCATGTACTGTTGTATTAGTTTTAGGTGTACAACATAATGTTTCAATAGATGTATAGATTGTGAAGTGATTGCCACAGTAAGTTTAGGTAACATCCATCACCACACATAGTGGTGTTACATGTATAGTTATATTTTTTCTTGTGAGAACTTTTAAGATCCACTCTCTTAGCAAATTCCCAGTGTGCAATATAGTATTGTTACCCTGCTGTAGATTAATTACATCACAGGACTTCCTTGTAACTGGAGGTTTGTACCTTTTGAACACCCTCACCCATTTCACCTGCCCCCTCACCCTCCAACTCTGGCAACCACTAATCTGTTCTCTGTATCTATGAGTGGCTTTTTGTAAAATGTTTGTTTCTTTAGATTTCACATATAGGTGAAATCATATGGTATTTGTCCTTTTTCTTTGTGACTTATTGAACTTATAATGCCCTCAAGTTGCATCCACACTGTTCCAAATAACAGAATTTCCCTTTTATGGGTAAATAGCATTCCATTGTATATGTATGCCACATTTCCCTTATCCACTGATGGACACTTAGGTTGTTTCCATGTCTTGGCTATTGTAAATAATGCTATACTGAATAAATGGGGGTGCAGATATCTTTTTGAGATAGTGATTTTGTTTTCTTTGAATAAATATCCATAATGGGGTTGCTAAATCACATGGTAGTTCTACTGATTTTTTGAAGAACTTCTATACTCTTTTCCATAGTGGCTGCACCAATTTATATTCCCACTAACAGTGCCCAGGGGTTCCTTTTTTTCCACATCGTTGCCAATACTTGTTAGTTCTTGTCTTTTTGATAGTAGCCATTTTAACAGGTGTAAGGCGATTATCTCGTTGTGGTTTTGATTTGCATTTCCCTAATGATTAATGATATTGAGCATCTTTTCAGGCACGCATTGGCCATCTGTATGCCTTTTTTGGAAAAATGTCTCTTCAGATTCTCTGCCCATTTAAAAAACCAGATGTGCCTTTCTGCCCATGGACACTGCCAAGTAAGCATTGTTAAAGTCTCCCCTCCCACCACCATCATGTCTAAGTCAGAGTCTCCCAAAGACCCTGAATAGCTGTGGAAGCTCTTCATTGAGGTTTGAGCTCTGAAACAACTGATGAGAGTCTGTTATGAGCAATGACAGATCCAAAGACCAAGTACTCCAGAGGCTTTGGGTTTGTCACATATGGCACTGTGGAGGCAGTGGATGCATCCACAAATACAAGGCCACACAAGGTGGATGGAAGAGTTGTGGAACCAAAGATGGCTGTCTCAAGAGAAGATTCTCAAAGACATGATGCACACTTAATTGCAAAAAAGATTTTTGTTGGTGGTACTAAAGAGAACACTGAAGAACATCATCCAAGCAATTATTTTGAATAGTATGGAAGGATTGAAGTGACTGACATCATGACTGACTGAGGCAGTGGCAACAAGAGAGGGTTTGTTTTTATAACATTTGATGACCATGACTGTATCCAAGATTGTCATTCAAAAATACCACACTGTGAACAGCCACAACTATGAAATAAGGAGAGCCCTATCTAAGCAAGAGGTGACAAGTGCTTTATCTGGCCAGAGAGGTCTAAGTAGTTCTGGAAACTTGTCATGGAGGTGGTTTTCGTGGGATTGACACCTTTGGTCATGGAGGGAACTTCAGTGGGCTCAGGGGGCTTTGGTGGCAGTCAAGGTGGTTGTGGATATGGTGGCAGTGGGGATGGCTATGATGGGTTTGGTAATGTTAGAAGCAACTCTGGACGTGGTGGATGCTATAGTGATTTTGGCAGTTACAGTAATCAATCTTCAAAATCCAGACCCATGAAAGGAGGGTATTTTGGAGGCTGAAGCTCTGGCGCCTATGGTGGTGGATGCCAGTACTTTGCCAAACCATGAAACCAAGGTGGCCACAGTGGTTCTAGCAGCAGCAATAGCGATGGCGGCAGCAAAAGGTTTTAACTAATGCCAGGAAACAAAGCTGAGCAGGAGAGGAGAGCCAGAGAAGTGACAGGGAAGCTACAGGTTACAACAGATTTGTGAACTCAGCCCAACACAGTGGTGTCAGGGCCTAGCTGCTACAAAGAAGATATGTTTTAGACAATACTCATGTGTATGGGCAAAAAACTCAACATCTGTATTTGTGACAATTGTATAACAGGTTATTTTAGTTTCTGCTCTGCAGAAAGTGTAAAGCATTCCAACAAACGGTTTTAATGTAGGTTTTTTTTTTTTGCACCCATGCTGTTGATTGCTAAATGTAATAGTCTGATCATGATGCCAAATAAATGTGCCTTTAAAAAAATGTAAAAACAAAAAATAAAAAATAAATCATTTTTCTATTGAGTTGTATGAATCTTTTATACTTTTTAACATTAGCCCCTTATAAGGCATATGACTTATAAATATTTTCTTCCAGTCCATAGGTTGCCTTCTCATTTTGCTGATGTTTCCTTTGGTGTACAGAAGTTTTTTGGTTTTATGTAGTCCCACTTGCTTATTTTTTGCTTTTGTTGCCTTTGCTTTTGGTGTCAAATCCAATAAATCATTCCCAAGAGCAATGTCTAGGAGCTTACTACTTATGTTTTCTTCTAGAAGTTTTATGGTTTCAGGTCTTATGTTTGAGTCTTTGATCCATTTTGAGTTAATTTTTGTCTGTGGTGTAAGATAGTGATCCAGTTTTACTCTTTTGCAAATGGCTGTCCAGTTTTCTCAGCACCATGTACTGAAGAGACTGTCTTTTCTTCATTATATATTTTTGGCTTCTTTGTTATAAATTAATTGACCATGTATGCATGGATTTACCTCTGGGCTTTATTCTGTTTCACTGACCTATATGTCTGTTTTTATGCCAATACCATACTATTTTGATTACTATTGCTTTATAACATAATTTGAAATCAGGAAATGGGATGTCTCCAGCTTTGTTCTTTTTTCTCCAGATTGCTTTGGGTATTTGGGGTCTTCTGTGGTTCCATACAAATTTTTATAATTACTTTTTCTATTTCTGTGAAAAATACCATTGGAATTTTAATAAGGACTGCACTGAATCTGTAGATTGCTTTTAATGGTATGGACTTTTTAACAATATTAATTCTTCCTAAAAAAACCAATATTAATTCTTCCAGTTCATGAGCATGGAATATCTTTCCACTTCTTTGGATATTTTTCAATTTCTTTCATCAATGTCTTATAGTTTTCAGTGTATAGGTCTTTCACCTCCTTGGTTAAATTTATTTCTAGGTATTTTATTTTATTTATCTTAAAATTTTTTAAAAATTTTTCTTAGTAATCTCTATACCCAATGTGGGGCTTGAACTCATGACCCATTAAGAGTCATATGCCAGCCAGATGCCGCTCTTCCTAGGTATTTCATCATTGTGATTCAATTGTAAATAAGATCGTTTTCTTAATGTCTCTTTGTGATAGTTCATTATTCATCTATAGAAATGAAACTGATTTTTGTGTATTGATTTTGTATCCTGCAACTTTACTGTATTTATTAGATCTGACAGTTTTTTTGGTGGAGTCTTTAGGGTTTTCTCTATATAATATGTTATCTACAAATAGAAATAGTTTTACTTCTTCCTTTATGATTTGAATGGCTTGTGTTATTTTTTTCCTTTCCTAATTCATCTGTTAGGACTGCCAGTACTATGTTGAGTAAGAGAAAAGGGAAATCTAAATTATAAGGATAGAAAGTAGATAGAAAATAGAAATTTAAGGTGGCTGCCTGGGACAGGGAGTTGTGAATAGGGATAGATTGCAAATGGGCACAAGGGATCTTTTTCATGTGATGAAAATGTTCTAATAATGGATTATGGTAAGGGATGCAAACTATGTAAATTTACTAAAAATTATTATATTGTTCACTTAAAATGAACAAATGGCATGCAAATTTTTCCAGAGAGAGAAATAAGGAATTATTTAGGCAGCCAGTTAAAAACATCAAGTCACTTTTAAGGGAAAGAAAATTAGATTCTCCTCAGAAACATACGACTTCTTACAGAAACATTCAACACCAGAGGACAATGAGACAATACCTACAAAACACACAGCGAAAGAAAATGTAGCCAAAAATATCTTATGGAACCAGCCTTTTTCTCATTTCCCATGATCTTCTGCAATATGACCTTGCTACTCTCCCATTAAGAAGTGGGGTCTAATTTCTCTCTTGGGATCTGGGTGGGCCTTAAGGACTCTCTTGTAATCAAGAGAATGAAGTGAAAGTGATGTTGGTGACTTCCAAGTCTAGGTTAAAAGAAGTCTTGCAGCTTCTGTGTAGGTCCCTCGTAACACTCCCTCCCTAGACTCTCTTTCAGGATGCTCCCTTTAAGAACCCAGATACCAGGCTGTGAGAAGCCAAACCACGTGGAGAGCCACGGGGATATGCGCTGGTTGACAGCTCCAGCTGAGCCCAGGTTTCAAATATTCCAGCCCAGGTGCCAAACTGAGTAAAGAAGACTCCAGATGATTCCAGCCCCCAGCTGTTTCAGTGCCCGCCCCCCCCACCACCACCAGAAATTATAGGCTTTTTTCCCCAGCTGAGACCCCAAACCTCATAGAACACAGATGATTCATCTGTGCTGCACCTCATGCAAATCCTGACCCACAGAATCTGTGAACATGTAACATGGTTTTGTTTCCCGCCGCTAGCTGGGGGTACTTTGTTAAGCCACACGAGATAACCAGAACAGCAGTATGACAGAAGTGATACTGTGTTCTTCGCATTTCGAACAGTCATTTGGCCCATGATTGCAATCTGTCTCATTACTCATGATGTTTATTTTGATCACTTGTCTAAGGTGGTATCTACTATAACATTACTCTTCCCTTTGTAATTAGTATTTTGTGTAGAGGTATTGTGAGACTTTCTAAATATTCCCATTCCTCATCAAGCATTCAATTAGTTTGTTTACTTCAATCAGTATGGACTAATGGGTTTCTCTTTTATTCAAAAGGTTATCATTATTTATTTTGCTGCTCAGATTGGCCTAGATTTGGCTAGTGGGAGCCCCTTTTAAGTTGCCTTTCATACCTTTTGACATGTCCCCATAACTCACGAGCACTTTCTAACTTCCTGTACAAGATGTTCCAACTTTATCTATGGTATGTCGGAACCAAGATCTGGCACTGGATAGGCTCATTGCTGTTAGGTGGTACAAACACACATTTATCAATATGTTAATAAAATCTAAAAATAAATAAATACAATCTATATTTCTGTGTGTCTCTATACTGACAACCGTAAGTTTACATCAATACCTCTGATTTGAAATTAAAGCCACAAGGTTCATTTTTGCCTTCTCCCTTTCCATATTTATTTGTCTTTTGTCTGACAATGAGACACCTGGTTCCTATTACCTTTAATGTATTTACTTATTTGATTAATCACACTCTATGTAAACAATCTCTCATCGCCAGCATGGCCCCATCTTCCATGTTGGGGCCTTTCCCTTCCACTTGAGCTTCTGTTCCACAGGAGTGGTCACCCTCCTACACTAGCATCTTCTTCTCTCCACATGGGCTGTAAAGTCTCATACCACTCCCACCCCACGTGAACATCTTCCCCCAACCCTGTGTCCTTACCCTGCTGTGGAAGCCCACCCTGGCGTCTAGCAGTCTTGGACTGAATTGTCACAAGGGAAAGGAAAAGGGAAAGAATAGGGAGAAGGGGAAGAGAAAGAAAAAAAGGGGGAACTTACCTAACTTTTTTAAAGTTATGAAAATACATTTTTAGGGCTGCATGGGTGGCTCAATCGTTAAGCATCTGCCATCAGCTCAGGTCGTGATCCAAGGGTCCTGGGATTGAGCCCCGCATTGGGCTCTCTGCTCAGGGGGAAGACTGCTTTTCTCTCTGCCCCTCCCCCTGCTTGTATTCCCTCTCTCATTGTGTCTCTCTCTGTAAAATAATTAAAATCTTTAAAAAAAAGAAAATACATTTTTTAAAAGTTTTTAACTATAATACACACGAGCAAGCAAGCTTATCTTTAAAAATTCGAGTATCACATCCATAGCCAATTACAACTACATCTTAGAGCAACATTTGTCTTTGTTTACAAATACAGCCGTGGGTGATAAAACCTAACATCTCAAACAGATTGCTTACTGTTTATAATACAAACACATGAATATGTCTCAGTTCGTATTTTAGCCATTTTAACTTAAAATGCATAGAGAATCACATACATTAAATTTGTCGTTAAAGAAGTTAATTAGGGCGCCTGGGTGGCTCAGTGGGTTAAAGCCTCTGCTTTCCGCTCAGGTCATGATCTCAGGGTCCTGGGATCGAGGCCCGCATCGGGCTC